>OV121095.1:5936206-6342696 GCA_921293015.1 Phorcus lineatus | reverse complement strand
TTGGAGCGGCATTTATATAAGCTTCCAGCTTGTTTGTCAATCCATGTTCATTACAATGAATAAAATATGTTTAAACCAAAAGGAAAAGATTCTAGAGTAGGAACATAAAAGTTGAGTATTGATATGTTAGTGTTTATATTTGATTAGTTTTTAGTAGAATCGGGAAAAAAAGTCCAAGATGACATGACGAAATGGCGGCCATCAACTGTCAACAGGTTTTTATTCATTCAGGTTTGAAATAATATTCATGTTGCTCATAGTAATAACGTCTAGAGTAGATATACAAAATCTAAGTAGTGTAAGGTTTTAATTTTGATGGTTTTTAGTCAAATCTGAAAGAAATTACAAGTCGGGATGGTTAAATATGAGAGTAGGGGATCATTTAATCTAATTATTAACATGTGTATAACTAAGAGTTTAAAATAGTATACATATTGCTTCTAAAGAC
Source organism: Phorcus lineatus (assembly GCA_921293015.1). NCBI lineage: Eukaryota > Metazoa > Mollusca > Gastropoda > Trochida > Trochidae > Phorcus > Phorcus lineatus. Next base: position 6,342,248 of record OV121095.1, on the reverse strand, counting down.
TGCTTATTCACAGGGAATATCATATCTTAGTTTCAAAATGATGAGTTATATTATATTAGATATGTAATGAAAGAAGTTCAAAGTTGAGGCGACCATAGAAGAAAGTCTCTTGATGAAAAAGTAAGGTATATTTTAATCGTAGAAATATCATATCTTGGCCTTAATATTTCAGTTTATATATTTGTTCACTATTGAATTGTTAGTTTGTATATTTTATGTATATTGAGGCAAGTAGAATATCATTTATGCTATTTATTACAAATTTGAGATACACAACTTACAACAATATATTAAATGATGTAATTTTAAAAATATTTGTATGTCTTATTTAGCTAACTCAGCTATAATATGTATTGATATGATAACAGTCTGGTTATACATTGTGAGCTTTTCTGGCATTAGCTTTTGTTTTAGCCAAACAATAGTGTAATTAGTGCCCATTCATTGCTAATTTCTGGTTGAGATGAATGTCTCAGTGTCAAATTTAGGTCCTCTAACGTGCCACGCTGTCAGATTAACTTATCAACTGAGATCAGTCCTTGATGAATAACGTTGTAGGATACATTGATAATTATGCTTTACAAGGATTGTGTATGGAATATTGCTTTTTCTGTTTCAGGTTAGTTATGTTTAATTCAAAAACGATTTATCAATTATAGTATTTATCAAAACGGATCTCTATTTCAAACTCATAAAATATTCAAAATTTATCCTATTTTTGGGAGAAAGATATAAGCAAAAAATGTTTTTTATATTCGTATTGTTGCAACTTATTAAATATTAAATAAATAATTTTTTAAAAATTCCTTTGTATACTGTTTTCACTCTGTTTATATCGATACACTTTTTTATTGTAGTTTAACACTTTCATAAAAGCAGAAAACGTACCAATTGAATCAGTTGAATCACATTAACATCTTGGACTTACTTTGCAAAGCGATGGTAACTGGAAAATGTTTATAGATGATATTTTTTCTAAGTTTAGTCCTATGAACAACTGCTTTAGAAGTCTTAAATATCGCCTTCAGAGAAAAACACTACATACTCTATATGGTTCATTTATTTTACCGATATTTGATTTTTTTGATTATATCTGGAACAATTGTATGCAAACTCAAGAGTTACTATTAGAAAAACTTCATGTAGATGCCCTCAGAACCATATGTGGATCCGTTAGTGTTTATTTCATAAAATGTTCTATGATAAAACTCCAAAATATCTATCAGATTTGATTCCATCAAACATATCCTCTGTATCACCGTATGAATCAAGATCATCAAACATACTTCAAGTACCTCTTTGTCGCAATGAATCATATTAAAAATCATTTTTACCATCTTCTTTGTTGGAGTGGAATATGCTTCATGATAAACTACGAAAAATAGACTCAATAGGGTTGTTTAAAAAACACCTTGATCGAAATGTATCATGTAATGTACATCATATTATAAGAAACTTTGGAAGGAGATACAACCAAATTATTCACTGTAAACTAAGATTGGCTGTAGCGATCTAAACGGACATAAATGATAGATTTTTACAAAATACGTCAAGCTGCCCTTGCGGTCACCATTATGAAGATGCCATTCACTTTCTCTTTATATGTCCCAATTTTGCTCGTTTTCGATCAGAGTGTTTCTATTACGTTAATGGTTAAGATATTCAAACTGTTTTATTTGGTAATTATTCCTATTCTGACGAAATCAATGAAAAGATTGTTAAATCTGTTCATTTACCCTGCATTAAACGTTTTTCTGTTTAATCTATAAGTATTTGTCATAAAGTCTGCTAATTTCAACGATGATGAATTAAGATATGGTGTATACATATATATATATATATATATATATATATATATATATATATATATATATATATATATATATATGGGCTGCTAACCTGTTTACCAATCCCTTTCTCTTTTCTGAAATATATATTGTTTAAACCAAAGCAGTAAACGATGATTTTTTCAATATTGTATTTTTGGAATAACATACGAGACTAACTTAATTCAATCATCCATCAAATGTACGTTTAAATCAGTTTTGTAAACAATGCATTCTATTTTCAATGGCTCGAAAACGATGAGAGTTAAATACAAGCCACTAGGTCAAAGAAAATATGTCAAGTTGAATTTTCTATGCAGGTACGAAATGTATATACCTAAAGCATTTAAAAACATTTTATTATCAAAATTCATATGTACATAAGAATATTATTCACATGATATAATAACCCTCGACCAATCTTAAGATGGGACGTCCAAACTTAGGATTCCAAGTTGGGACGCGTCCAATCTTAAGATGGGACAGCATTCCAAGTTGGGATGATACATATATATTGTCTTAATGTAAAGTTACCACTTTATTTGTATTTGCGATATTTAGGGTTTTTCTCTTTTATTATGTACATTCAAATGAGATAATTGTTGCCCATAATATTGAAAGGAATGGCTCGACCATTTATTATAGTTATGTTTTATGTATCATATCGATGTATCATGTTGAGGCGAAACTTGAATAAAAATTTGTCTGTCTGTCTGTCTGTTGACAGAAATAAGGAATATGGTTGGCCAAGAGTAAACACACACCTAGAGGATGATTAATTAGTTGATGGGTCAAAAAGAATGCACGAGTAGTTTTTGAGAAAGTATTAAAATAATTAAATCGCAAGATTCCCCCTTAAGATATTTGTAACTCTTAATATGAAAAATTATTGTATAAACTTGAAACATTAAATTTCAACAAAAATATCTACAGAATTTTAAAATACATTGATTCATTAAATGTTTTAAAACTCCTAGTTTTCTTTTCTCAAGATGTTTTTTCTAACAATTGTTGATCGACCTATTTGTTGGATTAACCGATGTATCAACCAATTAAGCATATTTTAGCCGTAGTTTACCACATATAAAAGGATCTCTCCTTACAGAGCGGGCAATGGTATGTCTCAAGCAGTCTTAAGGTTATTACCATATATTCATTAAAAGCTCACCATCATTCGAACCATACCTTTACAATTTAAATCTATTTACCGCCCTCTTTTCTTTTCCGAACAAGTAATAACTCCCCAGCATTGGAAGCTGAATTCCACTATATGTTTAGATGTTTAGCATCGGTCGATATAGGAAGAGTTACTATACCCTATATCCAAATACATTTCCAAACATTCATAGGTTGTTATATGATTTCAATCTGTGAAATTTTTTCGCAATTATTAATGCTGAATTGTAAAAACTGGTGAACTATTTACCTTCACTTTGTATGTACATTGTATTTAAACTTGTTGTATATATTCATATGCTCTTGTACCACCGATAATGGTGATAAAAAAGAATTTTGAATCTTTATTTTTTATTGGTTAGTCAGTGGGCGGGAAGAGTAATCATTTGATATGGTAGAGTAGCCAGGGCATCCGGCCACAAGGATAGGATGAACGTCGGATAACGAATGCCGGTGTAGTGGAAATATGGTTTCCGACACATTTCAATGTAAGAATAAGGGGTAAGGAATATGGTGAGAAGGACAGCATTACGAATAGGTGCGTATGATTGATTTACGATGCTTTTAATTTGTTTGTAATAAATGTATGAAAAACAATTTTATGTCTTTACTGAGCAAATGTAATTAAGAAGTTCCCCAACCTTTAATCACGACAATAGTTACAGTTATAACTTGTTCGGAAAAGAAAAGAGGGTGTAAATAAATTTAGATTGCAAAGGAGAAAATAGAGTAGTTTAATGAGGTTTAATGGGGAGAGGAAACTAGGAGTTTACTATAATTTCATGCACAGTATACGCCTAGTTTCCAAACGAAGTATACTCTTGGAAATTATATTTAACTATATGAAATTAGAGGGAATTATTGAAAACTCTAGAAAACATTCTTTACTTCTACAAAAACGATATGCAAACGGTATTATCGATTTACAGCTTAGAAGATTGGTAGTTTGACTCGTTTGTTCGTCTGTCGGCTCGATGGACGGGGAAATTGACGGCAGTGTGAAGGTCCTCCCACGTTCGTCAGCGCCTTGGTTCTTGCACAGGAAGTCTGGTGCCAGGCCCAATGTCGCCGAACTCCCATCTCTCACTTCAAACCTGAGCAAATCAGCTTGCAGAGCATGCAGTTCTGATATCCTGGCCCTTGACCCCATTGCTACCGAAAAGCTTGTCTTAATGGTAAGACGCAGCAGCTTCGTGTCCGTCAGTGGCTAATAATGTTCAGATTTGAGGTGATCAAGCACAACCGCCAGATCCCATTCTAGTGGTCGTAATTTGTGGCGGCCTTCCACGTTCCTGTATGTTTTAATGACCTCCTGCAAGAGAGGAGATGCCCAGACTGGGATCCTTCTTGCAAAGGACGGACATTTTAATGGAGGAGGCCTTAAGCCCCCTCATTGTGCGCAGATAGACGAAATAATCAGCGACCTTAGGTACCGTTACTTGCACGGAGACTGATCCGGGCGAGAAAGTGCGTCCGCGAGGACGTTCTTTGCTCCAGTGATGTGCACCGCTCTGATTGAGATGTTGAGGTTGTCCACCAGGCGAAACAGCTCTATTACCAGTTGTAATAGCGATCCCACCTTGGTCGATCCTTGTTTGTTGATTGACCATGCTACTGTCGAACTGTCCGTGTGTACGCACAACCCCTGGTTCCTCAGACGGCTCGTCCAAAGGTCGATAGCCAGACGTATGATGTCCAACTCTAGTAGGTTGACATGGCGTCCTGCTTGCATGGGAGACCATACGCCTGCCCCCAGGTAAGCACCTCTACTCTGTGTGGAGGCGTTCAACTACAACTGGCTCCTGGCGGGGGTACCGTTCCGCCACCATTGGAGGTTGTGAATGAGCTTTGCGGCATCTTGATGTGATGGCCGCCAATCTCTCCCGAATGTGCCCGTTCAAAACTATCTGAAGAGGGCGGAGGTGGAGTCTCCCCCTATTCGTATAGTCTTGTGCCAATGTCAAGAATCCTAGGAGGCGTTGCCACTACCGGAGCGGGAGCGGCTCGGGACATGCCTGCGCTAAGAGTTTCTTGTAGCGTCCCATCCCCTCTTCCGTGACAAAGGCTTTGTCCTGAGCTGTGTCCAGCAAGACGCCTAGAAAGACGAGCGAAGTCGTCGGTTCTAGGTCCGACTTATCTTGGTTGACAAGCCAACCCAGGTGTCTGAACATAGCAATCACAAAATCTCTTAGTCTGGCAAGAACAGACGGGGAGCATTGCGTCTCGAACCCGTCATCCAGATACATTGCGAACTGGACCATGGCTTGTGCAAAAACTGGATGATGAGCTGGCTCACCCAGGTGAACAGTCATGGTGCCGTTGAGATCCCGATCGGTAGGACATACCATTGCAAGTGACGCCCCGCCAGAACGAATCGGAGGTACTTGCAATCTCCGGGACAGATTGGGACATGCAAGTACGCGGTCGTATGGTTGAAGTAACTGCATGACAGACTGCACGGTCAAGAGCCGAAAATATGGCGGCCGCTCGAGGTATGAGCGGTTGAATTGTTTCATGTCATGAATCAGTCGCCATTTTTTTATTTCTTCGGTCTCACGAACACGGGTGAGTAGAACCCTGGTGTCAGATCCTGAAGCGGGAGTTCCCTCACTGCCTCCTTGGAGATTAGAGTCTTCACCTGTTCCAGCGTGAGCGCGAGCCGTTCCGCCTCTAACGGCCGCTCCACTGGCAAACAGGTTAAAGGGGGGCGGGTGTGCACGGGTATACGAAACCCGCGCTCAAGGATCTGAAAGACATACATATACTCGTCCAAGCCCAACTGTTTCCAGTTGGCTACGAATTTTGAAAGACGGCCTCCCACTGGGCCGTCCATGTCCGACACTGCTGCCTCAGGTAGGCGTGGCGGCTCCCAAGTCAGCGCTTCTTGGGAATGTCTCCATATTTGTGCCCTCCCCCACGTTGGGACTTCTTTGGCGACTTGGGAGAGGGGCCGGCATTGTAGTCGTTGCGACCCTTCGCTGCCTTGGCTGCCGGAGACTGTGTCTTGCCACCCTTCCGTTTCTTCGGGGTAGTTACAGCGGAGACAACCCTGCTACCTCGCGCTGCCAGGCGGTTGGTAAGCTCCTGTTGTTGGGCTTCCTGGCGGTGTTGCAGTGCTTCCGTGACCTACCCGTCAAAGAGCGTTGCCGACGCTCCTGGGGCGTTCCTGAGGCGGGTGAGCACCTCAGGTTGGTGACCCCCGCCGAAATGAGCGAGGCGCTTAGCATTATCTGGGCTAGGTTCCCTGCCACAGAACCATGTAACCGAACCCCCTATACAGTGCACTTGCACCGGTCTCGATCCCCGCCTCCTTGGCAAAATCGGTCATGGCTGAGTTCGCCATGCCGGGGCTCTTTATCCAGATGGGATAGGTGGCCGTCAGATACCAAGTGGGCGACTCCTCGAGCTGCCACGCGCCTTGAGGTCGCCCCCGAGGTGGCTGCAGCAGAGCCCGAGCCCTGGGTTGGTCTCCTAGCCGCCCTAGAGCGCTGCTGCAACTCGCTCTTCCTGATGGACGAGTGATAGCGCTTGTGTTGCTCCCTAGTGAGATCGGCGCACTCGGCGCACAGGTTATCCACCGGGCAGGTATTCGTGCACAGCCGGCAGACCACTTGAAGCGCCTAAAGCGTCAGGCACAAGTTCCAATCCAGGCAAGTGGGGAGAGCGCCTGGAGCGCCTGGACCACTAACCAATCAGCGCCAGAAGCGTCAGGCACAAGTTCCACTCGATAGTAACTGCCTGTGGAAGCGCCGACACCAATCGCGAAGGGTGAGGCGGCTGCAGACAACCAAAGCGAGAGCGATCGAAAAACCATCCCTCGCCCTGCAGGTGCAGCAAATGCATGAGCGAAATCGACAAGCCCGTGCAGAACTAAGCCTGGGCTTGGTTGAAACAGCCGACTGTTTCAAACAGAATACCTTCCGAAGAAAGTATTCAACCCTTAGGATTAAATAGCACGTAGGAGAGGTAGACAGACGAAAGAGAAAGAGAGGCTTTGAGAGAGAAAAAGTCAAGAATTCCTTTATTATGCTATGTAGCTATCATAATCGGGGAGCGAGACAAAACCACGTCTGAACACCACCGACTCTGTAATGTAAATGCATCTAATTGGATGACAGGTCACGCCACCTAGTGACTAGTGACGGGCGGATAACTTTGTTTGTTCTGTGTAATGATGTTTTCATTACATCAGTGGGAATGAGTCAATTACATGTTAGATGGCTAGCAGGCTAAGGTCACTTGCCGGAGGTTAGTAACTAAATAATATAGATTTCAAGTTGGCAGAGTTAAATATTATTTTGGATTGTTTATAAAATTAAATCTTCAAAAAAAACGTTTTTATCAAGTTTGTTATCAACTGTAGTTAAATCCCTGACATCTAATTGACATGACTTGCATAAACTGTTACATCAGTCCATTAGAGCCGTGTCAGACGGCCTTGACCTTGACCTTTCACCTTCAATTAATTCAACCAATCACAGATTCGCGTACATGTCGATTTTGTCTGATCGTCGGAAGAGTTGAGTATTGAGTTTTATGTTCAGTTAGATTTACTGAAAATATACTTATCACTTTTCAAAGTCTTTCGGAATATTTAAATGAATACACTTGTTTCGATGATCGTCAAGTTTATTTCATTTGGTTAACTTGGTTTATATGAAGTATATTGATATTTTGATATACAGTATGATTATGGCGCCAAGCTTGTTATATAATGTGTTATTTTGTCCTTGTTGTGTGAACATATACCGATTGTAAGATTGGTCATATTAATATTTTGAAAGGGGGGGGGGGGGGGGGGGGGGGGGGAGAGGGGGAACCTATTAAAAAGGGCGGGAGGGTCACCCACTATAACCCTTTTTGAGATTTTAATATGTAACTGTATGTAATTTATCATTTGTTTCTGTTCGTGCTACAATTAATTCATTTATATACCCCCATTTAAATAAATTCTTACTTTGCAATTTTAAAATATAAGATTTAATTTTCAAAAAAAGTGTTATTTTCAAGAAGCGAAAACCCAAAACCTTTTTGTTGTTAATTTTGAAGTTCATTTGCAGAAAAAGTCAAAGAAACATGTGTAATCTTACATATGTGAAATATGCACGCTTAACCTAGCTTAATAAACGTGCAATTAACAATAGATGCGCTAATTGGTGGTCAACTGTCCGTTCGGTATCGTCCCAAAAGACAGAATTTTTAAAAGACAGAAAGCTTAAAACAACACTTTTCATGGTTGACTAATCATGTGTAACATGGGCTTTACCCTTTGGAAATATTGGAACGGCCCAGATAAATAAAGACAGACTTCACAAAAGACACCATTAAGATACAACAGTTGGGTTTTTTTCACTCGATGGATGATAAAACAATAATATGATAATATAAATAACTTTATAACAAGAAGCACCATTTTATTCAGTTCACATAGGGTCTGTGTTAACACATATATGGGTTATTTTCAAAATTGGTAGCATTTTCTGCCCAATCAAAATATTTTCAAAAATAACCTGTTTAAAAGGGTTATTTTAGAAAGAAAACAATTATTCTTGTCATTGGAAAGTTTTGATGAAATCGGATTTAGGGTCAAAATCTGGACAGAGTTACACTGTCCGTAATGGTCATAGGTGACGGTTATAGAATATATGTTCACAAAATCTGTATAAATAAACATAATAAAAATATATAATCATATAATGCCTATACTTAGAGATCATTCATTTTTACAGTGCAGTTGATTTTTCACTTTAAAAAACACTCTTAACAATGTGTAACATGTCCTGTAATAGTGATAGGATATGAATTCGAAATAAAGAGATACAGCACATTTGGAAGATAAAAAGACACCATAAGGAAGTAAGAATTTAATTTGTCAACCTTAATAGTCCAAACTGTTACCAATGTATATTGAATAAAACTTTTTTTCTCAAAACAAGGTAGTTGCCTAGAAATGGTACAAGTGGATGGTGTTTCACTTGATATCTTTTGGGAATCATTCATTCAAATCATTCAAATCATGTTCTTAACATTGCTTCAAACAAAAATGGCAAATCTGTTACTGTAATTACTGTCACTGTTCAAACTGGTAACAGATTGGACATAAATTGTAACAGTTCTGACATCTCACTGCGAATCATGTTTAGTAAAGCTGACTGGTCATATAAATAGTTTTTGTCTTATACTTAAACCTCCCTCGATATTTTTAAAAGTGATTTCAATTATTTAAAGGTTAGCCTTTGTAAAATAATTGGAGAATCGGAGGACAAAAACTTTTAGGTAACACTTTTGACATAATGAAGTAACAGTTTTGACATTTGTTTACATATACTCCATTTATATATCTTCACGAAAGAATCATCAAGTTGTTTTGTTCCTATCTTGTAACATTATCCAGTTTCAACTATTTATCTGTTTTTAAAACTCACAATAAAAGTAATATATTTATCATTCGTAGACTTTTCGACATTGGGTAACAGATTTGACATAACAGTTCTGACATTGCAATGCTAATTACTCTTACTACAGCTGAATTCATCATGAAATATCTCCCTCTTTTTGTATCTTCCTTTGTATTCCAAGAATTATGTATATATATATATATATATATATATATAAAATGTAAGAAGTATCAATCGTGGAGAAGTATATATGAAAGTATTAAAAAATACAGAGAAGATGTAAATCAACTTTCGCAATCATGACTTTATCTTTTTTCCAATATCCATATTTCTGCTTCTTGATTCGAAGCTTCTTCAGGGAATGTATGCTTGAAGCACAGCACCTCCTGGTGAGTTATCCCCTCTTAAATCTAATAGGTTTGAATTGGCAGCGATAGGATTAGGGATTTATGACGCTGTTCAATGAAGGAGAAAATTTGTTAATGAAGTACTGTTCCTTGGTTAGCAATTGTGAGGTATTGCACCTCCATTATTGAATATTTCGTAAAATGGAAATATTTTAAAAGCACCATTACTACATTGAGATATATGTTTACTAACTTTTAAGTGTCTTAAATTATCATCTCTTATTTGTTGTTTGTGAACTGTTACTCTGTTTTGCAAGTTGTTCGTTTGTCCAATGTATGTTACACCACATTTTTCACAAGAAATGACATAAATAACATTTTTTTATTTACATGACATGTGGCTTTTGACATGAAAGTCTATTCCATTCTCAAAAGTTGTTGTTGAGCCTTCTTTTAGATATGGGCATGTTCCACATCTTTTATCTAACACAGTTATCACAGTTGGTAAATCTTGATTGCTTGTATATTTTGCACTTGTTAGCATTTTTTTCAAGTTTTTGGGCTGACGTTTACTTTTTATTATTTTAGTTTTATTTAACATTCTAGCAAGACGATTGTCCTGTCTCATGATATCTAGATTATTGTGTAATTTAGGAAAGACTTCCATGTTGTTTGGGTTATAGGTTATCACAAAGGCTAATACATTTTCATTTGGTTGTTTGTCCTTTGGTCTTCTAAGGGAGAAGATGTCCTGGCTTAAAGCCTTTTTAATGCCTTGATCTATTATTTCCTTTGGGTAACCCCTATCCAATAGTGACATTTGTAATTCTTTGAGTCTTAGATTTTTAAGACTTTCGTCTGTAACAATAGTACAAATTCTTCGTGCCAGTGAATATGGGAGGTTCACTTTAGTGTGGCGTTCGTGAGAACTCTTAAAGTGAAGATATTGTTTTATATTTAAGTACAACTTTTGCATAACTATGGATATATTTATTTTTAGTAACGCTTTTGACATAATGTAGTAACAGTTCTTACTTGTTTACATGATTGTCTTGAATTAAATTTTTATCAACTGATTGTTCTTCTTTTTATGTTTTTTTTATGACAGGACTCATTAATTTCAATTGTTATCATTGTGCATAGATTTTCTGAAAGTGGCAACATGTTGGACATTTAAATGTTTATTATACAACTGAAGGTGTATTTTCAATTCTGATCTAGTTTGTTTGACATACATTTCATTCTTAATTTCTTAATTTGACATGCTCTAAATTTTACTTGTTTGTAAAAATTGTTGGTTTATCGTTGAAAATCAATTTCTGACTTTAATACTTTTGACAGATTTGACTTTTTGTTTAGTTCAGATGTAGACCAGGATCTGCATTCAAATGAGAGCTTGCTCAATAGTGATGAGAGAGCAACCTATTTTAGGGATATCCTTAACACCTTTGAAGCTTGCAAGAACTTTTTGGACATCAACAATCCATATGAAACCCGAGGGTGAAATGATTGCCGTAGGAAGCAACTATGAAGTAGATTGTGACAGTCTTGATATCTTTCCACACGAATATATTTGTGATTCTCCATTCTTCCAAACAAACGTTGGTCATCTTGAGCTCCTGATGATACTCATCTGTCACCTGATATGACAACTGTTTCTTCAGCTTCTGATAAAACCACCTGTCACCTGATATGACATATATTCCTTCAGCTCCTGTTCATACTCTCTTGTCACCTGATATGTCAACTGTTATTTCAGCTCCTGTTGATACTCTCTTGTCACCTGATATGACATCTATTTCTTCAGCTCCTGTTCATACTCTCTTGTCACTTGATATGATAAATGTTTCGTCAGCTCCTGTTGATACTCTTTTGTCACCTGATATGTCCTCCTGTTGATACTCTCTTGTCACCTGATATGTCAACTGTTTCTTCAGCTCCTGTTGATACTCTCTTGTCACCTGATATGTCAACTGTTTCTTCAACTCCTGTTGATACTCTCTTGTCACCTGGTATGACAATTGTTTATTCAGCTAATGTTGATACTCTCTTGTCACCTGATATGTCAACTGTTTCTTCAGCTCCTGTTGATACTCTCTTGTCACCTGATATGATAACTGCTTTTTGATACTCAACCATCACGTAATGTGACAACTGCCTCTTTAGCCCCTGATAAAAACTTCTAATTCAAATTTGATTCAAATTTTTGTCAAGATACCTTAGACCACTATCTAATAAAATCAATCATAGTCAAATAACTTAATATTTTATTGGTTTTCCTTAAGCAACAAAAGTTGTTACTGTAACTGTCCAAAATGTTTCTGTCAAATGTCACTACTTTTATTTGCAATAAATATGATTGCGTAATGATAAACATGCTAATTTTGAAAAGGTGTTGATAAGCTTGGTTAGGCAATTGAATATGAAGAGTAAATACTTTTTATGCAGCAATTAATAAATATATAGCAACCTCTGTTAAGTGTCCTTTAATGAGATCAGATACTGTTCAATTATCTTATTAAATATTTTGTAAACTTTTACCATTCATAAAGGCATTTAATCATTATACGTGTGTATTTCCTCCTACAAGTCATATATATAAACAATTTTTGTAAATGTTTATTGTTAAAAATCGTTTTATAATATTGGTAATTCTTTTGGGACTTTTGTCTTTTGGGACGATACCGAACGGACAGATGACCACCAATTAGCGCATTTATTAATAATTGCACGTTAATTAAGCTAGGTGAAGCGTGCATATTTCACATATGTAAAATTACACATTTTTCTTTAATTTTTTTTGCAAATGAATTTCAAAATAAACAAAAAGGTTTTGGGTTTTCGCTTCTTGAAAATAACACTTTTTTAAAAATTAAATCTTATTTTAAAATTGCAAAGTAAGAATTCATTTAAATGGGGGTACATAAATACATTAACTGTAGCACGAACAGAAACAAATGATAAATTACATACAGTTACATATTGAAAACTCAAAAAGAGTGCATAGTGGTGGTGGATTCCCACCACTCCCCTCTGGAAAGTCGACCGTAAAATGGATGACCCCCGAGGGTGACCCGCACTCCCCCTTTCAAAATATTAATATAACCAATCTTACAATCGGTATATGTTCATACAACAAGGAAAAAAAAACACATTATATAACAAGCTTGGCGCCATAATCATACTGTATATCAAATTTCAATATACTCCATATAAACCAAGTTAACCAAATGAAATAAACTTGACGATCATTGAAACCAGTGTATGCATTTAAATATTCCGAAAGACTTTGAAAAGTGATAAGTATATTTTCAGTAAATTTAACTGAACATAAAACTCAATACTCAACTCTTCCGACGATCAGACAAAGTCAACATGTACGCGAATCTGTGATTGGTTGAATTAATTGAAGGTGAAAAGTCAAGGTCAAGGCCGTCTGACACGGCTCTAATGGAGCCGTGGTCAGATCAAAAAAACGCAGCGAGGTACAAGGAACAAGTTTATGTCTGATTTCAATAACATTGAAAATTATCAAGTGTTGTTGGCCTGGGTATGCCTAGTAATCGGGATAACTGCAGCTTATGATTATAAACGTTATTTAAATTCAAAGTAATTTTAATGATTGAGGAAATCAATGAAAACGTTTACTTTTGTTGATGAACTCGTGAAAGAATTAAGAATATAACTGTTCGTTTAGTAACTACAATTGACACTTCCGTATAAAACTGTCGTTATCCATATCCATGAATAAAGAAATACATAATTGTATTTACATTTTGATAGTTCCGACTAATTAAGAGATAATCCAATTTTATGAGAACTTGTATTCAAATAACGAAGTAGTATTAGAAAGAGAAATTGAAGAATTCCTCTTGACAGTTTCTGTCCCTTCTTTACAGGACAAACAAAATGAAGATCTAGAAAAATAAATAACAATAAATGAGATTTCAAAAGCTGTGAGAGAAATGAAAAATAACAAAAGCCCTGGGATATATGGTTTTCCAATAGAATTCTTCAAGTTTTTTGGAAAGAACTCAAAATCTGGGTGCACAGATTTGTCAAAGAATGTTTTGATAAAGAACAATTGAGTTTAAATATCAATAGAGGAATTATTACATGTCTGCCTAAGGGGAACAAAGATCGAAAATATCTTTAAAAATTGGAGACCAATAACACTTTTAAATTGTTTATACAAGATAATCAGCTCTTGTATAATAAAGAGAATAAAAACAGTTCTTAACTCATTAACGCCGAGACAGCTTCACGGCTCAACGCCTAAGCCACTGACCACAGACGCTGCTCGCTGTAGCGAGACCAATTAGCTCAAAAGACCCGTCATTTCGCGGGACCTTTGTGGGCCATAGTTGAACGGACACTGTCTAGACTTGTGCCATAAACTCTTGATTGTTTTATAGTTTCGTGAAGATATATGCAGGTGCCGGATATTAATACTTTACAGGAATATAACATGTGATATTTCACCATTGAGTTGATATTTTGCGGTTTGTCCAATTTCAATTCATAAACATACTCAAAGAGAGGGAGTGAAATTGTTTTCAATGTCTCACCAAATAACATTGACAAATAAACTGCATTTGATATCGCCCCTTTTATGTCGGTAAAAATGTTATGAGAGACAATTTCTTTTACCTATACTTTAAAGAGGAGAAGTAACGCATGAATTTGATTATTACAAATTAGTATCTGTATTCGCTTCACTTATATCAATCAATAGAGCCCAAAACAAATTAAAATATACGCTTTAATTCGACTACTAGGAGACCTTTTATACCCCTGTTTTGGATAGCCGCCTAATGAGACTGGCGAACGCTTACACAACGCTTACACAAAATCACCGAAGCATGACTCGAAGCCACGCCCTGTGTGACGTGCTAGTGGGCAGCTGAAAGCCCAGCCCTTTGATTTTCTCTGTATTTTTAAGCTAATTCAACAGCAAAATAGAGGCAATAGCATGACCGAAAGAATTCCAAAATACGATATATAACGGCTTCATGATATCGACTTTCCCTCTCAGTCGTCAAATCCATCTTAATTTGACTGTGACAATCCTTGGACGCGGTTTTCTTGGGTGGGTTTATATCAAAAAGGTAAAGAACTTGGTCGGTGAGAGATCCAATAACAATGGGATATCACGTAGTGTTACAACATGTATTTATCGATATGAAGTTATAAAAATTGTCTCGAAAAAATGAAGGTTTTTGTAAAAAACGGGAGACAATGTGGAAACTTTTTTAATGACTATAGAACAAATAATTTTGTTTCACTTCACCTTCATGACAACTTAGTACTTATTGGAATATTCGTTTGTATTTAACTAACATATATCATATTCTTATCTAGTATAACATCTAACACCGTGTTGCAATATCTCTGTCTTTGAATTTAACATTAAATGACATGAAAACATACCTGAAGCAAGCGTTAGAAACATCCTATGTAATCCTAAAGAATGTTGGGTCCCGTTATTCACGATGTACTTTTTTAAATGTGTGTCATCGTCCTTTGAGGTGCATGAGCCAAATCTCCTTCTCTTAATTTATTGGTTGAATATATATTCTACAAGTTCATTGGTTCAAAATGACCGGACGCCGTGACAATCAACTAAGTACCAGTCGAATGCCAAGAGTTACGCCATTATTACAGGACATATATTCCGCTTGGCGGGCCCAAGGCGTTAAAATTCAATAGGTATAATTAGAGACCATTAAATCAAGAATTGAAATTGAATGCGATAGGATTACATAACGGCCACCTTTGTGTCATAAAAAACAAACAAACTAGTTAAACTAATTTGATTGTTGTGAAAACATTTGGCAGACGTCGTAATTGATGAACAACTTAAATTCAAGGTTAACCTTAGTGACTTAGGCTACCTTAGAGTTTTGTGCAACGGGACCCAGGAAATTATCTTTGTATGTACATTTATGATGTATGACCTACAAATGTGATAGGATTTGACTTCCACTTAGCTATTCTTACGACGATATCAACAATAATGTCTCACTCACCATACACTACATGCCTACATTACATTTAGAAAATTGTGTGAACGCCAAAATACATAAAAATATGGATATCATATTCAAATAATCCATGGTCAATAATACATTCAATTTTATTTTTATTATTTCTGTTGACTGAAAAAATATATAAATATAATGGAGAATTGTTTTTTAAAATAATCAGTCCAATGCAATTTAGCATTAATAGTAAATTCTGAGTTTTGTTGTAATAGCATAAAAATTAAATTGAAAATGCCAAAAGAATTTAAAACCAGTCGATGTTGTTCAATCTGTCTCGGTTTTGATTGCTTGTCGTCTCTTCTGTTTCTGTGCCACTCGAACTGTCATTTGGCTCATATAAGTAAGGAAAAGTATCGTCCCCGTCAATTGAAATTAGCGTTTCTGAACATGATGAGACACATTCCATAGATAATGATATCTCGCTTTCTAAATAGCTGGTGGACATTAAGCGTTAATACTTTATAAAGGTTATATTTTCATGGGAATAAGGATGCCGGTGCATCCCTCAATATAATTTCCAATAAGTGAGCATAGTTCATGTAAGAAATACTTCCGGGATCTCACGCGTTAGCGCAATCTTATAACTATGACAACATGGCGCAGGGTCGTGACTTGAAAAACATTCCGTAGGAAAGTGCACACAGCATCGTATTTAATCAGGGTCTTGCGCTTGCACAAATAGAAATATCCAGACAATGAATTAAACAATAGATTCCTTTAAGGTTTGAGTTGTTTGGATAACGTTTAGTAGGTAAAACCGACAGTTAAACTGTGAGATTTACTATCGGCTAGTGTTGTTTTACATAACGAGCGAATGATGATATGCCAACTAGCACGTCACGAAAGATTCACGCTTCAGTGACCACAGGGCCTTTCAGGTTCTGCTCGCCGGTCGTAATTAGGCAATTAAATTACAAAGCCGTAATTATGTTGTTTAGCGGCCGATTTCAGAAATTTAAAGTTGAGTCCACGTCAAATTGTAATCCCTTTTAACGAATTCCGAAATCGACCATAGGGCATTTCACCCGATCTTTAAGAACAGCAAATAATAAACACAGACATACACTTGCATATCAACATATGTAAAGTATATACATAACCAAATATTACTTATACGCATTTGTCAATCTTCTTGTTAGATTGCCTTTCTCAATCTACCACAACAGTGATTTGATGGCGGCATATTGTTCATTCCTGTGCAAGTACTAACTCATAAACGTAACGTAACGTAACTCACATTTTCACATACGTTGATTTATATGCATTTTCATTTGTAAATACAAATACTGCATATCTACACATCATGTTGAGTAGATACGGTGTGTCGGTATTTCAACTATCTGAATAATAATTAAGGATTTATCGAGATGATATCCCGATTTAAAAGAAAGCACGTAACATTAACGAATGTAATGATTATTGATATTGACCAAGTGATTTATTCTGTTGGGACGACGTCAACTCTAATTATAATTTAACATGTGCATGTATCCATTCAATGGCAGACAGGGTAGTTGATCTATGAAGGATATTGTAGAAGTTTAAAGAAACCCCATGTACATGCTAAAACTATTATTGTTACAGGACAACTACTGACCGTGCTTGATATAGGATGCGCTCAGCTAGTTCAGTAAAGTAATATTCGAACAAACTGTCATATCTATAAAAGTATTCAAAGTAGAACAACACTGGCGTTCAAAATATTAATTACATGCAATTATTAAATTGATAGTTCATGACATGACATCCCCAAAGTGATGCATTCAAGAAGTAAAGGAAAAATCAAAGTGTCACTTTCAATAGCCTCAAATTCTTAACAAATGATTTATGAATACATGTACATGAATGTTTATAATAACGCTTCCTCTCGTTTCGTCTTATTATATATGAATTCAATGCGTTTAACAAATAAAATGTATCTAACAATGTTTCAAAATTGGTAACTTCACAAAGACTCAATCGTTTCATCTGATTAAATAAACCTTCTTTTTAAAGTGTTTATTTTTCCCTTCCAAGACCAACATATGTAGAATGTTTTCATTTACCAAACGTAGCATATTTTTGTACAAAGAGCAACGATTTTCATTTCTTATTGCTTTCCTGAGGATAGCTTCTTATTTACGAATTTGTTATCTACACTAATGGATGCTAAACTGATTTTAAAATAAGTTCATTGTTACACTATACGACGGACGTACCCGGCTCTCGCTGAATAAAAGGTGCTTTGTATTTACGCACATAAGCGTCTCTCGCTGTGAGAAACTGCTAATTAACGGACGCTTATATGCGGCTCTCACTGTGAGGATCTCATTATTTTGACGCATATACGCGGCTCTCGGCGTTAATGAGTTAACCAGTTAATACATGAAAATCAAACAGGCTTTATTCCGGGGAGATCTTTGGCAGATAATATAAGATTGATGTATGACATTATCCTAGAAACAAAATTAAACAACAAAAAGGATGTGTTACTATCAATAGACATTGAAAAGGCCTTTGATTATGTATCCAAAATTTTTATCATTAAAGTATTGAAAAGATTTGGCTTTGGACCCCATATGATAAAATGGGTACGCATATTGATAAGTAATGCAACCTCTTGTGTCATTCAAAATGGCCATCTTTCTTCTTTCTTTGATAATGGCAGAGGGTGTAGACAAGGGGATCCTATTTCAACATATCTTTTTCTCTTTGTTGCTGAAATATTAGCCAATATGATTAGGAATAATGCTAAGATCAAGGGTATTTATCTGAATAATACAGAGCAGAAATTGGGACAATATGCTGATGACACTCAACTTTTTTTAGATGGCTCAGAAGAAAGCTTAAGAGCTGCCCTTGACACCTTGGAAACTTTTTATAAATACTCAGGACTCAAAATGAACTCCGATAAAACTAAGGCAATATGGCTAGGATCAATGATTGGCAAGGATGTCCAAATTTGTGATGATATTGAATTAGACTGGGTTCAGGGTGACTTTGAAGTACTAGGCATTCAACTTAACGCAAGGCTAGATAGACTTTGGGTCATCAATACAAGAAAAAGACTTGAAAACATAAGAAGACTACTGGGAAATTGGCGTAAACGCCAATTGACATTGATTGGGAAAATAACAGTTATAAAAGCTTTGGCATTATCTACACTTGTACACATTTTTTCTGCTTTACCACATTCGCCAAAGGAATTTATTGACGAGTTAAATTCCATATTTTTTAGTTTTATTTGGAACTCCAAACCTGATAAAGTAAAAAGGGTGAACATGACAAAAAAGTTATGACAAGGGCGGACTGAGAATGGTAGATGTTAACTCATTTATTGTTGCACTTAAGCTTAACATCCTAAGAAAAAGTAGGGATAAAAAGTTGTACAATAACTATACACAAAGAAAAAAGTTAAGCACCCCCTGAAATTTTTGATGATATAATTTCGAGAATATTTAAAATAGTTAAGCAAGGTTCATTTATGAGAAGAGAAGTGTTTGTGCGATACGTTCCAACCAGTGATGCGTGACAGTCGCGCCTGCACGTTCGGGGCATGCACGTGCAACATGCTACGCTCGAGGATCACAAAAAGCAGTATGTCCCAACTGCATTTAGTGGTATGTAACGTTGCTTTCCATATCCATTTAAGCATATTTATTGAACATGGCACGAAGACGATTGTCAATGGATCTCAGAAATCAAATTATTGGTATGCACTCTGCAGGAATGTCCTTTAAGGCGATAGGACGAAATCTGGGGTACCATTACACTGTTGTTAGTCGTTTAGTCCGGAAGCATGCGCAGATAGGAAGTGCAATGGACCTTCCAAGGTCTGGAAGACCTTCTGTCACTACACCTCGTGAAGACCGGCACCTTCTTGGACATGTCCGCCGAGAATCCTTCCTAAAAAGTCCTCAGCTGAAACGTCTGTGGTTGCCAAACCGAAACATCAGCTCCAGAACAGTCAGAAATCGCCTCAAATCGGCAGGACTAAAGGCAAGAAGGGTAGTTAAACGTCCCATATTGAGAGATCATCATAAACGTTCACGTTTGGCATGGTGTTTGAACAGACAACACTGGAATCTGAGGACCTGGCGGAAAATCCATTGGTCTGACGAGAGTCAATTCTTGCTCCATGTTACTGATGGCCGTGCACGTGTTTGGAGGCAGAAGAATACAGCTTATACCCCAAGGAACATCCAGCCAACTGTTGCGTATGGAGGTGGCTCTGTTATGGTATGGGGATGCCTGTCTCATGACTGCAAGCTGGATTTGGTCACCATCAGGGGCAACTTAACGGGAGCTCAGTACATCCAGGACGTGCTACAGCCGGTCGTTGTTCCTCATATCGATAACCATCCACTTGCTACACGACCACAGTACATGGACGACAACGCCCGGCCTCACCGATCACGTGCCGTTGTCAATTACATGCGAGCCAATGCCATAACAACTTTACCCTGGCCAGCAGTAAGCCCAGATCTGAACCCTCTGGAGCATGTGTGGGATCTTCTAGGGCGGCGAATCCAAGCTCGGAACCCTCCAGTACAGACTTTACATGAGTTAGAGGCAGTTCTGCATGCGGAGTGGATGATATTGACACAAGAACAGATCCGACGTCTGACTGGAGGCATGAGACGTAGTGTGCAGTGTGTCATCCGTGTACGTGGCGGTCCTACCAGATACTGAGTATTCTCATTGAACATGTACACTAGGGTCTATAAAGAACATTTAGAGGTGACAATACCAACGCGAATGTGTTTTGTTTCACTTGCAGCTCCATACTTTTGTGGACATTGTTTCATGGTAAAAACAGTACCCGTGTAAACATGACGCCATCTCTATTAAATAATGATAGCAGCTACATATTGTTGCGTTTCTGTCTTGCCAGATGGCTCTTCTTTCTGAGAAAAAAATAATCTCAGACTCACTTAGGGTAATAGCGGAGATTACTTGTTTCTGAAATTCAGCTACATGAAAATGTCAGGGGGTGCTTAACTTTTTTCTTTGTGTATATTTTCCATTAAATCTTCTTTTCAAGTTGGGTGCCAACATTTCATCGTATGGGACTTTTAAAACAAATAACCCTTTTTGGCAAGATCTGCTACTCACTTGGAGTAAATATTATCAGTCACATGTAGTAGACGCACAAAATATCGGTGCTATCTTGGCCGAACCAATTTGGTTTAATCACTAATGCATGGATCCAACTTTTATTTTTGAAGACTGGTTTCGAAAGGGAATACATAATATTAAAGACTTATGTTGTGAGAAAGGCTTCCTTCCTTTCCCAGATTTGAAAAAAAAAATTAATCTGAAGGGTACATATTTAGACCATTACCGTGTTGTTAGCAATCTCCCTAAAAAATGGAAAAATGTGATAGACATCTCAAGTCTAATCTGTATTTATGATCTGCACATTAACACTTTTTTAATGGAATGGATTCAACCTACTATGGGTTCTCGGAAGATCTATGATAAACTGACGCACAGCGACAACCTGCCCAATATTTGTAATAAATGGCAACAAATGTTCACTTAAACTTCCAAGACAAAATTGCAAGGACATTAAACTTCAAGACTTTCAATTTAAATGTTTACATCGTATTATATTGTACTAGATGCAACAATGAAACCGAATCAATTGTCCATGTATACTATGAATGTCCATTGGTTGCTTTATTCTGGTCTGAACTTGAACATTTTCTTAGACTGCATCTGTGTCATGAAATTCAGTTCAGTCTAAAATCCATTTTATTTGGTACTCAGGAGTCTGAGAATTTCAAGCTGGTAAATCATATTCTTTTATCTGCAAAACGATATATATATATATATATATATATATATATATATATATATATATATATATATATATATATATATATATATATATATATATTAGTTGTATTAGAAACGAATCTTTGTTTTCTAATGCATTTAGAGTTTCTTTGAAAAATATTATCGCCAGAATGAAAAATCGGTCAAATGAATTCATGAGAAAATGGTTGCCATTGCAAAATGTACTAAACTGAACACCCTTTATACATCTTGTTAAATTGATGAACTTACCTTTTTACATGTTTTTCCTCTACACATTCTATGTAAAAAAAATATACATAAAAATGTACCTTTAAATGTCCCACTCAGATGTGAATAAAAAAATTGGGAAAAAAAAATTACGAGGTAATGAATCACGTCTTCATTTGTGTGTGTCCGCATGAACATCTAGACGTGTCGGATGTATGTCTATCATATTTGTGTGCATTTAAATCGCCACGACCAAGCTTGAGGTGACAATGCATATGTGACAAATTAAAACAGTTTTGTATATTTATCTATCTTTTTTTGGTATGTACTTTTAAAAAAGGCCTAATCGTCAAAATGTTATAGAAAATACTCAACATCAAGACGATCGTCCGAATATGTCCTTATTAACGGTAATTTTAATTTTCTGACTGCATCTACAGCTTGACCGATTCGAATGACTGCATGTACAGCTTGACCGATTCGAATAAAATATTCAGACCCATTGCTTGTGACCTATGTTCGAATTGAAAATAAAATCCTAAACTTTAAAAACTTCAAACCTAAAATACGAAAAATATCAACCAAATTCTTTGTCAATTTACAATCATAAACTAAATATATTATTGTATATTTTCTGTCATTTGAAAAAAGTTATTTTGTGTTATTTGTGTATTTTCGCAATTTAAATTGACTTATGATCGATAGAAACATCAGCAGATAAAGACAGTCGAAAGGCCTCCAACCATCTTAACAGCTGATATGTCTCTCTATATTACACTTGGAATTTCCAATGGAACTTTCAACCAATCATACTTAGCCTCTTTGTATTTCGGCAATATCGTAAACCAATGAACACATCTGTATTAAATTTAGAACCACGTAACCATGTGGGTATTCCGAAATAATTGGCAACCTTTAATACGAAAAACGATTGATTATGCAAATCTCAACGTGAAGGGCAATCAGTGGTGTTTAAAGTCAAAAGGACAGTACAATTCTTCATGAATGCACGTGAACTAAATTAGACACATAGATTTCTCATGAAAGGTTGGAAACATCTATTCCATAATAGTAAAAACCCTTCCTTTACAAAGATGCACGCGAGAAACAAGCAGCTACCAGTCGGTAAGTAGAGAATGTGAAAAGGCGAGTCAACTAGTGTGATATCACTAAGTGAGAGATAGAGGAAGTGAAATACGCTTCAGACAATACTTCATTATATCTTGTCCTGACAATACTTGGGAGTTTAGAAACAATTAATTTATAACTGATGCATGTGGACATATTAATTTGCAAAACCATCGAACATCTTGAGCGGTCCTGGACGCTATCAATTGTGACCTATATCCTAAAAATAGACCCCTTTCGCCTTTCTCCAAGGGATAAATCAGTGACTGACTGACTGTTGAGTGTTGTTTAAAAGGAACTGTTTAAATATATAACAGCATATTTGCCTCACTATTCTATTTTTATTTGATGCAATGAACAAGTGATTACATAACCTTTCCTAAATAGAGGATAGCATGTAGGTCTTTTGTTCTTTTGTTGGCCTTAATCTACTCATTTGCCGTCATGCAAATCCTGTCCTATTTGTACCCTATTATTTCGCAGTATTTCCTAACCTAATTAGGGTGCCTCCAACTTTGCCTTTTTAAAGGCTTTTCTTGTTTTATTCTGATCATACAAGACCATTTAAATTTACCATTCGTTTGTCTGTTTGTTATTTGAACAATAAACACAACAAGATATATTTATCGCAGATATTAAAAGAATAATCAACAAGATGCGATGAATTACGGCTTATCTGTCCTGAGTGGATTATTGTTATAAATTCTGATCTTTAGAGCTCTTTATAACATCTTTTAGAGCTATTTATAACAATAATCTACCAAGGACAGATAAATTGTAATTCCGAGCTTCGGGTTGGTTATTCCTTTTTCTTACCCAAGTCAAATCTAAGAATATTTACGGTACTTTTGGAAAATACCTTCGAGAAGGCGAGTTGCAAGAAAACTCGGTAATTGTATTAATGCGCGACGGACAACTATTATGTCATGGCGCAGTTAAATGTAGTCCATATGCAAGAATTGGACATAGGACCCAAGGGGGTACAGTGTTCACTGGGTCGTGAAACAAGGGCATTAACTCCGTCAGCCATAACTTACAAGTTTGTCAAGCTTCTGAAATCCTTGTGAAGAACCCCAAAAATACCGAAATTTATATCAAAATGAAAACACTGAAGTGCAATAACGTTCTGACAAGTGTTTCATGTGTCTGTGTTGTATAATACAAGTTGATGGTTTTCTTTTGAGGACTTAAAAACACTGAATACGCCATTTCGGTTACAGTTTGCTAGGGATGTAAACATACATCATTTTAAATAATGGAATTATAGTCATGACGGATTTTATAGAATTAATTCAAACGTCAGTTTCATGTTAATCGCTCTGTAACAATAGATTGAATACTAAATTTTGTACTTTAAATGCTGATATGCAATGGGTACCTTTAAACATTTGTAAACATTGTAAATTGTCACGAAGGACGTAATGCTACATTGTCTGTAAATAAAGGGTTTATCACCAATGTTCGGAAAGTGCATCGGTAGATTTTAAACTCTTATGCTCTTTGAGTACCTTTTTATGATTGAAAATACTCACAAAAATATAAATCTATGAAATTGCTTTCTCATTTAGGAAAAGACCATCACAATCTGGGTAATGATGATAATACATTCAATTTTTACCGATATGACTGAAGTAAAGTGATCGACTTCAGGGTCGCATTTCGATGAGATGTTAAGCTATATGCTGCAAATATAAAGTAACTAGAGGTCAACACGACAGGTTCACAGCGCTTTCATGAACAAAAGTCTAAAATCACTGTTACTTTAATGAAACTTAAGCTTAAGGTTATATCTACTAGAGTGCCAAATGTCCTGCGTCATTTACTGGTAAAGATTGGATGCGGTGTAAATAATTGTGTCATGCCACTAGGAAAGAGACACCGGATTATATCAATGTAGTCTTACACCCTATCCACTCAACTTAATTTCGTCTTCATAACCTTAATTGATTTTAGATGTCGATGCCGTCTTCTTCAGTTTTTTTATAGCGAAGTGCTAGAATTTATTTATTTTCCTTAATACTCAATCGATCTCATTAAAAATTCAAAAACAATTTATCAGAACATTAACAATTCATTACCAGCCTCAATTTTATATTTCTGAAAAAGTTCTAAATAGTTATTTGAAACCCATGTGTATCGAACTTTGTACCAAAGTTGACCTCACGCTGTTAGACTGTAGAGCGGAGTTCAAAATAATCCCCTGTTCGTCATCAAGTCACATACCAGATGTGTTACATATATATGCTGCTACGCTTCACTGACGTCCTGGACGTCCTCAGGGCAACATGGTCTGTGAAAATGATGAACTATATAGAGGGTGGTTGTCTCTGGCCAGAGCAAATTAAATTCAAAGGCCTCTTAACAATGACTACTACTTTAACGTGAAGAATGGAATATTCCAACATTTCAATTACATACAAGTAAGCTCACAAATGGCCAATATGTCACAGGAGTTGATCCAGTGACAAAACAAAGACAAGGGCTGAGCCGATCTACCTACTGTGAGACATGCTGAGCGGATACCGGCGATATAACATCACACCATAGTTCCATTGACTGTTGTTCCAAGTGCCGGTATTAACTAACAGACTTAGGAGTTTGTTCAAGTTCAATGGACAACCTTACATAATGCTGTTAGAGTAAACTTATATGCGACGAATTAAATTGACATTGACCCCAAAGTTGTCGCACTCAAAGTGAGAAAAGGGTTGGCAAAATGTCTGCTCTTGCCTAAAGATAAAAAAAGATCTAAAGGAAGTAACTCAATTAGGAACAGGCATTGTCAAAAACACTACAATTTAGATTCAATTTTGAAGCAATATATCATTTAGTAAGGTATATGAATTTTTGCATAGTGTCTCCTGATATATTATTCAAAGTGCACCAATGTATACATTTGAGACATGTTTATGGGAAAGTAGTATAAAACGGTGACAAAGTCGGAGAATTTCTAAATTTCCACCTCTTTTAGCATGACTACATAGGAGCTAAAGTACCTTTTTCAATACGAATTTGAAGTAATATACTCTCAAAAGATAAAATTGAAATTTGGCCGTAGTTTAGATAGAATATTGAAGTTTAAGAAGCGATGTATACATTTTGCTTAACGTAAATAGTTACGAAGTTATTGGCAGTCAAAGTTGATTCCCTGTAGAATTTATCATATGTTCACGGTTCACTGAACACGGCCGGCCTTCTGACCCAATGTCCGGAATTCTTGCATATGCTTTGCAATTTATTACATGTTTGTGGATCATATATAAAGCAAACAATCCTAAATGAACGAAATAGTAAAATAAACCACAAATAAAACATTTTAAGTTTCATATTATTCCATACGAGATTAAAAACAATGTTTGTTTTGAAGTCTCTTTGATACGTGTACGTTCGACTCACTGAACGAATGAATAGAAATATTTCTGTCAGCCAATCAGATCTCGAGTAATTTTTAGAAAAACTTTAATTCCCGTGACCATTATGAAAACTTTAATACCCGGTATATTAGGCCCGCTTGGGTAAGAAAGTGACAATAATGTCTTACGGCATGTCCTAAAATTACATTATCCATTATCTTTTGCGATAACTTTTTTGTTTGTTTGAAACAGTGTATGAACAAGTCAATATAAATCAAATTGAATTAATTGATTTTCTCACTTATCTCCTACCAAAAGATAAGGTTTCATGATTGTGATGGATTTATTGATATTACAACTCCTTATAAAGGTAAACAATAAAATTTCAATGACATATAACCATTTCCAAATTCGATCACAATTATCTCATAAGATTTTTTGTTAGCCGATAAATAACAATTGACTCTCTAAATTATAAACAGCATTCAAGGATCATAAAGGTTATAATAAATATGGATGAATATATTTTCATCGAATAACGACTCTTTATCAATTCTCACATTATTGAATTTACGTTTTCAATTTTTTTGTCGAATTCAGCAATGTGAAGCTTTACATTACTTTTGTTGCGTTTCCATTTAATGTATATGATAGAATTATTATATTTTTAGCATAAGATAGAACATTTCATTACAATACTGTATCCCTAATTTTATGATATGGGCATTAATAGAATCATATTATTTTGGCGTTTCGTAGAAAAATAGTAAACATATTGTTTTAGATATGGCCCGGTAACGAAAGCATTTCGGAAAAACTATGGAATTACGGATGGAGTCAAAGACATTATTTAAAGTTAGATTGCATACAATACTTTTTTCAAGAGATGATTGATACCATCTTTTTTGTTACCTAAGCTTGCCATTAAGGAATTAGATGTAGGGGTTTCTTAACTATTTCTTTTAGTATTGCATTATGAGTTCACTATTATCTCTACGTTTTGTATTATTATTATTAATATGTCAATAAGTTTAAATTGCTAATAAGGTTTAAATGAAAAATATCAAACCTGACTTGTCACATGAGCACTTCGATTTGTCTGGCACTTCTTTTTCTATATATTGGACACATTCCCCTGTATCCTTGTGGCACACTTTACAGTTGGATCCACAGTCATCATTGCACCCAGTTCCATGACGACCGGGTATACAGACCTCCTCAATGCATCTTCCTTTGTTATCACACATTAAACCATCACACATGGCCATACAAGATTCTTCACAGCTGTTTCCGTGTTTGATGCCCTTACAGTCCGGGGTAGTTCCACTGAAGCGGTCACACACTCCCTCATCATCAGTACTGATGCATGGAGCGTTGCAGTGGAGGCCATAGTAGCCGGGAGTGCAACCGAATGAACAGGGAAGAGTGCCGGTACTCGTATCAAGATTACAACGTGAGTGCACACAGTGAGGTGAACATTCGTGATCACATATTCGTCCAGCGAAACCTGCTTTACATCCCCCCAAACATTCACTTTTGTAGCTACATTTGATGCAATTACGACAACTTCCTTCAACCACCGACAGGAGGACCGTCACTGTGATTAAGAGAAATACGTATGATATAAGGTAGATAGATTATGTAGAAATATTATTAGAATAAAGCATTCCTTGCGTTTTTGCGGAATGAAATCGAATGATTACAGGTTTGCTGATTTTACATTTAAAAGGACAGTCCTATCAGGGTATTTGTTTTTTAAACGAAATTCAAGAGGACATTCCCGTTTACACAAGTATGTTGTCAGTACAGAACCCAGTTGCAACATGGTCCTGAGGATAACATTTTGGTTGATTTAGATTTTACAATGTTTTTGGTGATTCGAATAACACTAATGAAACTTAATATTTTTGTAAAAATGATAATCGGATAAAGATTCCAAAAGCCTCGGTCACTCAGGGTTATATGTTCGGACGTTTTGAAGAAATAACAAGGTGATATTGTGTAGAGTATCGAAACATTCGTCCTTTGGTAACCGAGGATGACAGTCCAAGGATATCATATATTATCTCGACTTGGACAGCCATGTCGGATACTCATTGGTCAAAAGCGGTCACGTGCCGTAGGTATATTTTTCAAACTGGGTCACGCGCAACCCTAGTAACGAGAGACGACGTACTGTCAAGAGTTATCTCCCTTGTCCCAATGTAAACAAAGGCTACGCTACGCTGGTTTGTTGAACACTACCTTTACACGCTCAGTGTATCTTCCCATTTATTAAAGTTATATCTTATAATCACACTGCTGGAACAAGAGTAAACTCTCCTACAAATGAAACGTTGGTGCCGAGAAAAAATCGTAACAAGTCAAAGGCTTGCTAACGGCCTGTCGGTTCACTAGCTTGCAGCGGGGTTGTCCATCAGCGAGCTGGAGATTGGAATATTGAACCAGAAAACCGACCTATACACATATCAGTCGAGGTCATCACCGACTCCTCATTCATATTCA
Source organism: Phorcus lineatus (assembly GCA_921293015.1). NCBI lineage: Eukaryota > Metazoa > Mollusca > Gastropoda > Trochida > Trochidae > Phorcus > Phorcus lineatus. Next base: position 6,313,462 of record OV121095.1, on the reverse strand, counting down.
TTCATATTCAAACCAACCAGTGCGTGTTCTGTGCGCCCGACAATTTCACACTAACTCGCTCCTTTCACGACGGTCGGCCATGACAGGTCAGAAAACTACGGAGATTTTAGCGCCGCTTAAAATCGAACGTTTCCAAGGTGGAACGTGTACACGAGGTCACGTGACCAAACAATCAAAATTAAATAAGCCCTGCAATACTTGTTATTTTTATTTAATTTTGTTAATCCGCATTTACCGTCTAGTACCGCTGCACGGTACTAGACTATACTTTTTTAGTTTTAAACGGTGATGTAAAAATTATTTTGTAACTTGATAAATAAAAAAGTTATAGTGACAAGATCAGCCGCCATTTTGACCCATCCGATCTTTCAAGCCATATTTTAAGCATACAATAAGGGTCCTCGTCGAGATAAATACGTTACCATGTGTCCGCGAGTTTGATATGGAGATATATCATGTGTCCGAGTCAAATATCAAACTCGAACTTCGTTCTCGTTTGATATTTCGTTCTCGTTTGATATTTAACTCGAACACATGATATATCTCCATATCAAACTCGCGGACACATTGTAACTTATATAATGTTTCAATTACATGTTATTTAACATCTAATTATTTAATCAGTATATAACATTTCCCTCTTACCGCATATAAAGCTTGTGACCGTATCAAACACCATGACATCTGAAAAAAAGGTAAATACTATAGTTTTATTAATACGCACGGCAAGATGTTCTTCATTACCTTACGAACTAATCACGACGTTTCAGTCTGTAGAATATAAAGAATAACAAAATGGGATACATATACACTTTGATACATGTAAACAAAAGACAGGAAACATAATTTTTACAACTCTAACCTGTATATTCTCTTCATAGTTTGTATTGCAAATCCTCATTCTACCATGCAAGTGCTGGACACTCGTTTCTGAGTGGCTGATTCACATGGCATCAATTTACGATTGAAGTTGCTGTGTTTACCCGAATTCAGTTTACAATATATTAAGAAAAGCTGCTGTTTTACCGTTGAATCGCCAGGCATAAATCCAGATTGTAAATTTTATAAAAACAATGTTATCCCTGAAGAAAATAAATACATATTTAAATACACACCTTTCAAAATCATTTGCAAACAGCTAGTTAATGAAACTGTGATACATTTGCTAGCCCCAAAACACGTTATAGCGATATAGCCTTAGAATAATATTCAATCTCCCTGTCTATATCTAAGAGTAAGAGGAACTGCATATATGCAATGTATAATGTTGGAATTTTTTTCTCGTTGATTTTTACGATGTTCAACATATTAACTTCAAAAGAGCAATTTTCAAGAAAAGATTCTTACACCATTCGCAAGCATATGCAATAAAGATGTAATTTATCACTGGTTTTTAAGCAATGAATTTGCGGATTAGGGTTAACATGCCCGAATATTTGTTCAAGCACTACGAAAACAAAAACATGCTCAGAATTGAGCAGTTTTTTTATCCTTTCATTTATATCAATGTATTTGTATAGAACAGGTCTAACACCTGATTTCAATGGAAGATGGAATTGCTAGATTACAAGCAGTTACACATAAATGTCACAATAAAGCACTTCAGTTATGTCACTAGATGGACACACACCACTATTTTGCCTTGCACTAATAATTCAAAAACTAACATGATTTTTTTCCAAAATATTATAAATCAGGCGATCTGATTATAGACAGCTGTATTAAATAAATTGAAAAATAAAATAATATAATAAAACGTTTCGGTAAAGATCCTTACACCATTCTCAAGCATATTGGAAAATTATAGGTGTAGTAATCTCTACATGAAATGCATATTGGTAAGTTAATGAAATAACAATGACAGCACGATAATGCAACAATGACATCAAAGGAATATAAATTATAAACTGAGAACATGTGTGAATTACCCGTTACTGAATTGTAAGTTGATTAGGCAGAGGTTGAAGTCATGTCGACGCACAGGAATTGTTGTACACTTGGACCCTTGTGATAACTTCTATAATCCAAACAAAGATTTTGAAGTCAATGAAAATATGTGAAGAAATAAGAAGTTTACAAACATAATGAGGGAATCATTTAAAACATTTAAAAAAATACATTGAAAATACGACTAAAATCGACTGAAGGGTTGAACATTGCCATGCCAACCAAAATACCTGCTACACCCAAGTAAGATTGGTGGGTTTGACCCTCTTACTTGACATCCGCGACCCGCTAGAATCACTGGGTGGCTTACACACAATAAACATGGACAGTCTAGCTCTTGATAAGATCATACAGGGCAATTTACAGATTGTCAGTTGACACATAATTCATTTTTTACTTAACATATTTTCAGAACGAAGTGAATACCGATAACTTTAGCATGATATGATGTATCCTTTTTTTTCTGTTAGTTCCACACGTTTGATACTTATAGTGTTGACATTCCCAGCAGTGACAAAAAAAACTTAATAGCTGACTGATATGTACCAACGTCTGATCCTGTTGATTGGCGCGTGCGTCTTAAAACTCATTGCTTGGGGGCTTTCCCCCCAAGTAATTGCCAGCTGGTAAACGTCTCTAATTGCCGATATTTTACTCTATATTGCACTCGGACATTTTCAAGAGAAGTTTTAGCAAATGGTTTTTGTCACGACATGTAGGATGACCAATGAACAAAGCTGTATCAAAATTGAACCATTTGACCATGTGGGTAACACAAAATATTTGGCATGCTTATACGTGGAATTTGATTTCCGCATGCATGTCATATTAAGAGAATAATAATATTTCATGATATTTATGTCAATTAACATGTAAATACTTCACAAAAGTAAGGATGTACATTTGTTAAAGTTCGATACATTACTTCGCATTCTAGAATCGGAGTCATCATTTTATTTGTTTATTTTTGTTTCTCTGTCCTGAAACCGGTGGCCAGTAATCGACACTACTGAACAGGCCTTCTTCTTGTTCAAACATATTTTTATTCATTATTCGTCACTAGTGTTTTTTTTTCACACAGAAGAAGGTTTATTCTTATAACGAGTTAAAGACAAACTGGATGTATAATATTTTTACATTCAGTTAAATTTATTATTAATTTTAACTGTAAAAAATATTATATTAATATTTCTGAAAGTAACAAATAAGTATTTATTACAAGTTCAAGATAACATTTAGAACACATTTTCAAATAAACTTTATAAGCATATGGTTTTGTATGCTAGATAGTTTGTCTGAAGTTTCAACTTACTTTTGTCAAATCTTTAAGAAAATCAACTTTCAAATGACATCTATTTATTTTCTTTGTTTTTTAAAGGTTTGCAAATACATGCCATGTTTGCAATTACTTGCAAAATATATTTTCAAATTATATACAAAATAAGCATTTAGATTCGTAAATTGGCTCTTTTGGAAAGTAATTATCTTCTCAACATAAACATTATGAAAAGTATGAACATTTTTCTTCTGGAAGCGCGATTGTGATTTGTAATTCAGCAAGTTGATATAAACATACAATTAAAATCTTATCTATTCATTGAATAAAACAACCACGATGTCTTAATGGTTTTTGTAACCGTAGGCTTGCGGTTTAAACTGAGTAGCATATAATTATATGGCTCATCTGGGAAAATCGAAGATACCCACGACGTCCCAGGCATAATAGATACATAACCAATTTTAAATTTTTGATTTATCTAATACTTTAAGTAAAATTAAAAATGAAACCAATGGATATTCTTTGAAAATTATTTGAACTTTTTATACAGTTTAGATTATCTTTAATGATAAAAACATCGTAAATGCCATTATTGCACACCTATTTGACTTTCCCCTTGTATAAACTTCATCGTCTAGTGAACATGTATTTGACAAGTATATTTACCGGAATAACATAAACATTATTTGAACCATCACATTGCTATAACTATATTTCAAACACTATTTATTATATACCCTTGCATCAATATCAAATTAAGAGATATCTCTGCGACACAGTGGTAAGTCTAATTTATGCGATGCTTGTTGAACAGATATTGAAAATGTAAATGTAGTCAACAATGCTTCTCTCCCGAAACAATATTAGTAGATAACTCTCCTAAAAATTGTGGTACTTTTTTGGTGTAAAGTCTCAGTGAGGAACCTCTTTTACTAGACTTTGTGTAGGGTCATGTTTTTAAAAAAATCTGTTTCAAATTGACCTTTACATTCCATTAGGGTAAGTTGTCGTCGATCTGTTCAGTCATTTTTTTTAATTGAAATAATGAATTTCGGATATTAAAAAGAGATATTTAAAACATTATTGTTGAGTCAATGTCAATATTCAGAAATAGATATCCTACCCCTTGCAGAAGAAGACGAATCGACTTTTTTAAAACTCATACTGACTTGTGCCAGAATGTGTTTCTGTAACAACGCAACGTATTACTTAAGAAACTAATTAAATATACAAAAAGACTGGTAAGAACATCTTCATATGCAAAATCTTGTTACCTGTTTCTTTTGAATTTTTTAATTCTTTAAATGAATTTTAAAAGTAAAATTACACCAAATAATGTCTGTGGTGTGTTACAATCATAATATCATCCTTTTTTAATAGTTTTCCGTTTTAAGTCGGGTACAAACATGCAAATATAAGATAATATAATAAGTTAGTATTAAAATACATTTTCCCACTGTTTATTTTCGAATCGATTGTTTAATTGAGGTTATATTTTGGAAATAAAGTAATTTTACAACTAATAACAATCTAAGCATGTAGTTAAAAACGGTCCTATGGTATTCGCCTTACACGTTGGTGGAAATGATACCCTGGGCGTTTATAAATTGAATGCAACATAAGTAACATATGTTATTGAAATTCTCCACAAACTAATAATTTCCCCATAATGTCAGTTGCACCGAGCACAGAAAAATGAAAAGATCCCTTCACATTCTAAGAATCGGCCCTTTGTCTCTATCAGTTGAACATAAAGACGGTTTAAAAACCCTTTAAAATCTAGTCAATCATTTCAACAAAAAGACTAGTTGAAAGCTCTCTACAATCTAGGAATCGAGCCCATAAATTAATCAGTTAAAAATAAACACGTGCAGAGAGTCCTTCACAAAATAGGAGTCGCCCTCTGTACCCTCTTGATTGATCATTACATGTAAGACGAGAGCATAGCCCGCACAATCTGGGAATGCGCCCTTATACTCATTGATTTTAGGATTAAGACGGGATGAAAGACCCTTAACAATTAGGAAACGGCATCTAAACCCTTTTTTCTTAAAGACTTAATGAAAGATCTTCACAATCTAGACATCGACCACTATACGCACACCTTGAACCTAACGAGCAACTCAAAGATCTGCACTAAGAATCGACTGTTATACTCCCTCAGTTGAACATATTTAAGGTTTAAACCCCCTTCACATCTAGGAATATACTCTCAACTCAAATAATTGAAAAAAAGACTGACCGGGGGCCCTTCACAATCTGGGACTCGAACACCTGACCAAAATAGTTGAACATAAACATGAGCTCTGAGCCCTTCGCCGTCTTTGACTCACCCCAATACTTATTTATTTGAACATGAGGACGAGTTAAGACCCTTCACAATCTAAAACTCGACCCATAAATTCATTCAGATGAACATGTAAGACGAGCGCAAATCCTTTCATAATCTAAGAACTGGCCCCTATGTACTCCATAAGTTTACGATAAGGCGGCATGTAAGAACATTATCTCTGTCAATTTAACATAGAAGCGAGCAAAGAACCTATCACAGTCTAGTTATCGACCTCTTTTCTTGAAGATAATGAAAGACTGGATGAAAGATCTTCACAATATATAAGCTAGAAGTCGACCTCTATAACCATAACTTAACATAATGACTGTTATACTCCATCAGTAGAAAATATAGGTTTAAAGCCTTTCACAATCAATGAATCGGCCTAAATGCTCAATCTTTGGAAAATAACAACTAAAACTCCTTACACAATCTAGGAATCGCCCCCTATACTCCCTAAACGTAACGTGAAAGCGAGCGGAAAAATCCATTCACAATCTTGGAATCCGCTCCTATACTCCATAATTTGAACATTAAGACGGGAAGAAAACCCTTTACAACATAGGATCAATCTCTATACTCAAACATTAACATCCCTTCACAATTTATGATTCGACCGATTGACTCAATCAGTTAAACAAAACAAAAGCTAAGACCCCTCCACAATCTAAGAATAGACGGATTAACTCATCCATAAACTGGGAAGCCGCCCCTATACTACATGATTTGAACATTAAGACGGGATTGAAGCCCTTCACAAATCGTCCCATATACTCCCCAAATTGAACATGAAGACGAGCAAAAATCCCGTCACAATCTATTATTCCGCCCCTATACTCAGTTTTACGTTAAGACGAGCTAGGAGGCCTTACCAATCTGAATATAGATCCCTATACTCTATCAGTAAATAATATTCACATATAAAAAAACATTGATAAGCTAGTTACAAACAAATTCCTAGATTTTCTAAATTGTTTAGGTAATAATTGAAACAAAAGAACGTTGTTTAGCGTTAGAATTAGAAAACAATTGCAATTGTAAGTAGATTTCAAACAAAAAAATATTATCTTAAGAAACAGATTAGAAGATCGAATCTCAGATATTATGTTGTAAAAAACTTAAACCCATTGAACCCTGAGAGATTGTGAAACTACTGTGAATATATGAGCTAAAGATCTGAAACTTAACAACATTAACAGAGAGAACATCGTATCATGACAAGAAAGCCAGACCTTTGTCCTTGTTGGCAATGACAAAGATTAACACGCAATAGTGAGAGCTTCTAGAGTCTTAAAATAATCCAAAAGTGAAGTCTATATTACTGAGGATCACTCACAACTTGTCTGACAAAAGCGCAAAAATTGATCCCTTTTAAGAAATTGGCAATGTGATACTGAACTTTAGGCACAGGGGCGTTTTAATGGTATATATATATATATATTTAGGAATATATATATATATATATATATATATATTTAGGCAAATGTCTACACTAGCGGTCTGATGTCAGGAATTGTCATCCCGTTAAAATAAGGGAGAAAGCAGAACTTTGAGAGTCAAAGGCATGAATTGAAACTGACAACACTCATGGTCAGCTCTGGTTATACGTTCAGATTTGCATCTTGGAATGTACACGGGCTCGTATAAAAGTTGCCAGATTGAGATATTCTCACTTTATTTTTGACGGCTTAGATTTCTTGAATTTTAAAATAAAGTTACTCAGGGCCTCCTTTCACAAAGCCTTAAGGTGATCGTAAGTCCTTAAGGTAACCTTAGTGCAATGTTAAAGTATGGGAGTTAAGGTTAACCTTAGTGAAGGTTGCTTTGTGAAAGCAGGCCCTGAACAATTTCATATTTAAATTTAGGGATTATGATGTATAAATTACTCAGAGGAAGTTTAACAACAGGTGCAGTGTTGCTTTAAGTGCTAAACCTGGCACATATACATATAAAGAAGGTTGGAATGATTATTTGATCGCATATTAGATATATTCGATAAATGTTTGAAAAGAACACCTTGAGTTATCATCTTTTGTTCGGTCGAACTTATGTTAATCCGATTAAATCGTCCATCAAATGTTATCGTAGACCTTGAGCAATGTTGTTTATCTCAAACTCAAACTCAAACTCTTTATTCTCTGTTGAACCGCCAGCGGTGGTACATGACATAAACATATATATACATTACTTAATATACAAGATAAAAGCTTAATGCCAATATAAAATTCATTTGCATAAAGCATTAAATACACGATTGAGAAATTTAGACAGGCATTTATGCTATCTTTTATGCTGGTGGTAGTTAGTATTTTTTTACAAATGAACATGTTTGGAAATTTCAACTATTTATCGTTTACATATTATTGACGACCTAAACAGGTAATGAAACTCGTCTCCAACCGCGTTGTAGTCACAACGTGGACATGTACGGTCTTCGCGTGGAGGGCTCAACCATCGACCTGTCTCGATTGGTAACTGGTGGTCAACTGTTACGAATTTTAAAATCGGATAATAGATGTTTTTATGAGGAAGAGATACTTTTCTAAGCTAGGTTCCTTTTTATGTTTTTGTAAAAATATCCTTAAGGATTGGAGAAAACTTTAGCTCTCCAATTTTGATTAAACTGTGATTTATAACCGTTTTCAACCATTGAGGCAAGCCATCGCGTTGAGCATACCGACGGGTTTACAAAGACAAAGGATAGACTGCAGTTACTTAAGATATGCTTTGCAAAACGTAGCCATGGAATTTTACTTGTACTATCAGCGATGTGGTTAATACAATAATATATCAGCTGGGGTGGTTTAAAATGAGTGTTCTCAGAGGCCAAATTATACTCCTGTGTTAATATCGTTTGTATATTTTCATATTCAGAGGTTCCCTTCCAAATTCACCATAAATTATAGAATTATGAGTGCTGTTTTTTAAACCCGAAGCAAGTTAAGGAATTTCAAGTGGATTTTGTAACACTGAAATTCATCTGAAATGGTATTTCCAATAGTAATTCTAGATTTAATATCATGATAAATATTTTTATGAGAGTGAAAAATCTCCCAGCTATTAGACATTTTACTAGTTATTGCCACATACCAATTCTCCACACTTTAACAAATGCTTTTGAGACGTTTATAAATACAGTGTAAGGTTTCTTTTTAGATAGTTTGAAAGTGGAACCTCAGAGACAAGGGAAGAGGAATTCAAGAAGATGACTGGAGATTGTTGTTTGTGGTCGACCATTTCTTTTATTTGGCGTTGATGGATCATGTTATAAGGGTCATCCCCGGTGGTAGAGTCACAATTTGGAGTACTCAACTCCAAACTGTGTCCAGGCTGTGCTGTACAAAGGCAGAGCTACATATTGGCTACATGGAAGTTGCACAGGCAAACCGCATCTTAACGAGTCGGTAGCGAGTCTAACGCAAGTCTAAAACGAGTCTGAAGAGAGAGAACCCCTCTACCTATTTAAGCACATAGATGTTATATAACAACACCAAACATATTGCTACGCAACTGGTTTTGCATGCCACATGCTGGATGTTGAACAAAGGGAGCTGATTGTGGTAACCGCTAAATGAATGTTATGAGAGATTGAAAGGCCGAATATATAAGGTGACGCAATCACTGACCGTTGACTTGTTGAAGATGACTAAGGCGTTATCGGTCGAATGAACAGGCGTTTGCAATTTACACATGGAGTACAGTTCACAAGAAAATACTATTTATGAAAGAATTTCTAATCGATATGAAATATATAATTTGGAAGAAATCCGGACGTTTGTTTACATGATGACATTAGTTATAATAACAGAATCATCTTTTACATAAGAAATATATTATCGCATGTTGAAAAACCCCCTAAACCCTGCTTGTGACGGGTTAAGTATACTGTAACTCTATAGGCACGTAGTTAATCTATTATTCAATACTCTTGTATATAGTTATAATAAAAACTAAACATTGTTATAGGTCTATACGGATCCAATTTACTCTCTTAACCTTTATAAATCATCTCAACAACGTTTGTAGGCCAGGTCTCCGAGAGAATACCTGATGAAAGTACAAGATTAAAGTGTTCTATAAACAAAGGCATTAATAAATCAATTTAATCAATAAGGTAATCATTTTCTATAAAATTAACTACTGTTTTTTTAATCTTTACTGCAAATTGTATTTCTTCATGTTATGTCTCTATGGAGAATATCTGATCAGGAGTATCCGTATGAGGTTTATTTGCCTCAAAATAAATTTTGCCTGGATCAAATTCTTCACCCTTTCTAGCAAAATTATCATGTACATTTTGATAGGCTCCTGCTCCATCTGCTTGATCTTGATCATAGTTTGTGTGTGACTCTGAAGGTTAAGGCCATGTTAATCCTTATTATTATTGATTATTAACCTCAAACAAATTTTAAAACAAGACAGGTATTGAGAATTCATGTCAACCAGTTATTGATTTTACCCCTTTAAATTCTCTTGAGGCCCTTCGGGTATATATCAAATATGGAAACTACGAAGATATGAAAAGATTTTCAATACAATCAAAGGTCATGTTCACAAAGTTATCATTACTTTAGAATTATATTGCGAAAAAGCTTTATTTAACTATTTACACATTAAATCATAACATCATTGCTTAAACTAATGAAAAGAGGTAATTGATAATACAAAATAAATGATAAGTAGTCTTGTATTGGGCTTAAATACTCCAATCACGCAAATGTGGTTGCTTGTGGCGCAATGTCAAAGGTCAAGGTAACGACAGTAGGATAAGTCAAATTTTAACATCAAAAATAGCTTTTCGATATCTTACATCAGTCTTACATCAGTCATATATACTCATAGCAATTTTATTGTGGCTGCGAAAAAGCAGAACATGGGAAAGCAGAGCCAACAGTTTCGTGGCTGCTCTGCTCATGCGATGTCTATAGTCTTTATTTTCTGTTACTACTATAATATAACTATATACTATAATTTTGGAAAATAGATATATTTCATTTATTTTCATATATAAGTTTTAGGATATAATGGAGTTCAGATTAAAATTCAGTTAAGATTGAAATTTAATATATAGAAAAGGAATCTTCTCTGAACATTTAAGGTTTTACAATAAAATCATTAAAACATCAACCTATTACAGTTAACTTTTGTTGAGCGATTTCAACCTTTTTTGTTTGTCGAATAGTATTAAAGAACTTGTTCACTAGGCATCAATAGATTTAGACAGGCAATTTAAGTGTAGGAATACACCTCCTTGATTTATATTAAAGATATTGATGCGCAGATAATATCAATTTCTTTATATTCAAATGAAGTTTTTTTCACATGAAACAAATGTGTTTTTTGTGTCAGTAATTTGTTTCTAAGGTAGCTGCCCTTGGTAGATATGGCTAAATGTTTATTCAAATAAAACTTGTAAACAATATTGGTTAAAGTTGCTTTCAATGCCATATCATAATCATCTCAAGCAAAACGGTAGATTTAAATAAGATTGCTTTCTTGCTTAAGCAATTTCAAAATTGAATACACATAAACACATAAGAAAACATATTTGCTTGCAAATGAAGCCTGTTTTTAGTTGCTGTAACAAATTAAGTCTTGTAACGTTCGTAACTATTTCTTGATATTTTAACTTGAATAAAAATTTTGCCTGTTCATTATTATCTAGAACGATATTGCTCTATAAAGAGAGCTGACCAATTTAGGGAAACCGTAAAATCTTTCACCAGTTTCTACATTGCTTGGAGATTTTTTTATGCTCTTGGATATAGATATATCAGTTCCTCAATGAAGTCGAAACAGTTAAACACAAACAATCCAGCACAGGTTTATGGAACAAAAACGAAATGATCATACTTACTTGTCATTTTTTGTTCCAGCAAAAATGCAACGTCTACCTGAAAAGAAAGCTCATGCAAATCTCTTGTATGGCTATTTAGCATTGCAATTTTAAATTCATTTTGAATGTTTTGATCTTGCAAAGTGACAACACATATCACTGAATTAGAAACTCTCTAACAGAAAAACTTTTATTAAACGTTAATAAGTCAATAACTGAGTTAATCTTTCAAGTACAGAGAAAGTTTTTACCTTGCTTCGATCTTGGGCATTTGTTGCAATACCTAGAACAAATATATGTATTTCTGTTAACATTTATGACATGAATATAACCTTTTCATCAAATGGATTTACTCAATGGAATGCCATTTACAGCTATGGGAAATCAGTTGAATCAATCACACCTCTGTGTAGATTTTTTTAAAGAAATAGGAATGATGTATTTCAAGTTCAGACTGTTTAAAACCGTTTTCTAACATATTAAATATACCTCATGAACAAAACCCAAACAATGATAGTAATGACACCGAGGACAAATCCAGCCAGTACTCCAGGCCACCAGATCACTGAAATATGAACAATTAATGTACTATATATATATATTTTAAATTTGAGTATAGTTGTTAATACATGTTGGTCATCATGCGCAAAAAAAGACAAGCTAGCCTTTGAAAACATTGTTATAAAAACATATCATTACAGAAACGAAGAATTTGAAAACATATTTTGATGTTGTTTATAAGCATCAATATAAATGCATTACATATTTTGGAGCATAGCTAGGCTAATCTGTTCACGTTAACCTATTTTTGCGGTAGAAATGTTGTAATTTTTCGATATGCAAATTCCATACAGATCATATATATTAACCACCATCCCAGGTCACAAGCCATCTTAAATAAAACAATTATATTTTGCTTTTTAAGGTATACATACAGGTCGGCATACAGGGTAATATATTAAAAAAACATGTTATTCTACAGACATACAGATTTAAAATAATACATTGTTCATTGTACAGGAGAGTTTTAACCATTTATTAATTTCAAAATAAAATATGCAGAATAGACAATAATTTCAGGAAATATGATTCCTGATCTTGAGACATTAAGATATATTTTGTAGTATTATAATATTGTATTATTTGCCTGTTGATATATGCGATATTTGGAATAAACCCTTCTTACTACACTAGTATATGATATTTTAACTAATATGATCACAGCATTTAAGGCGTAATCATTATTTTCCTTTCACTCCAAATAATACTTAGACTCGTAAAAATAAGTTGTACACCAACAGCTTTTAGCCACATTTAAGTGCACGCCATATATTTTTCACGCTTCACTCCATGAACATATGATAAATAGTTTTGTCAGATTCATTGCAAAAAGCAAAGTGGGGTATCAAAATATTTTATTTTATGAAGGAAATGTCCTGTTGGCAGTATTTTATGGATGACTCTAAATTGAAGCACTCGTGCTAAAACATTCCAATTCTAAATCAGTATAGTGCCAGTATTAAACAATTATTATTTTCAATTTCCAATGACTGAATTAAAATATGACAATTTTATGAAAAATTTATTTATGTAATAATAACTCATTGACTATAGCATACTTTATATGAATTGCATTCCCCTTATTTATCAATAAACCAATCATTTCCAGTCCATGTCCTTGATTATATTTTAATTTAAAAATGTAAATTGAGTAATCTGCAACATATATAAGCATTGTTAAACAAACAAGTTTTTAATTTTTTTTGAATACCTGCAGATTATTTGTACAATATGAAAGGTTCAGCCTCAGGCAAAAAACAGTCCAACCCTATTTGTGCCTTCTCTTCCAACCAGAGTTGACCTTTTGACTAACAACCATTGGCTGAAATTGTGTCATTGAGGGAGTATACGTCTTGATTAAACAATGTCAACGTTGTTAACTTTACTCGAAATCAGTTATCGTCATTTTGAAAAATATAAGTAGAGGTCACAAATTTTATCAACAGTGTGAAACCTTATATATATACTATATATATAGTGTGAAAGGTATATATATATATATATATATATATATAACTTATATAAGCTGTATCTTTGAGAAACGGTATTTGGTGTATGAACTGTCACTCGATCGACTGACGCCATCTTTGTTACATTAACGAACGAAATATCAAGTTGCGACACCTCTTTATCTGTCGTAACTTTTGACGTAACTTACGAATATTTTATGCTACGAATCTTTAGTGAAACGCTTACGATAAAATTCCTAACGCTAAGATCGATTTTACGAAATTTTATTTTATGCTTACGAACGTTTAGTAAAACGGGGCCCTGTAACAAATTATTTGGCAAAATGAGGAGCTTGATTTCCCCACAAATGTCATGTTGAAAACAAGTTCACACGAATAAGATGGTACATTTTTTGAAGTTCGATTCATTATTTCACATTCAAAAATCGGAATCACGTTTATATTTTGTAACAAGCCACGCTCTTCCTAACAAATAGCCGACTGTTTTCCAAAAATTGTCAAGTAGACATGTTCAGTAATTTGAGCGCTTAGCACACAAGTCATACTATCCTTGCAAACACTGTGCATGTGCATGTTCTTCCTTTTATAATGTAATATACTGTAAACTCTTTGCGCATATTTGTAGAAATGTATTTGACCTATTCTAAGATTACAGACGGCCATTGCCCTTTCAACTCTCTTGTCCTATATAATATTACTTGAATAACTAAGAAATAAAAGACACAATATAATTCTTCTTTTGCTTAAAGATCATTCGCTGTTTTTTTCTAATATTTGGTGTTGAACTTGTCGGTTGCAGTTAAGATTTTCATTCATAACCTGCCACGTGAAGTCAATTCATCCTAGACCGCTTAATTCTAAGAAGATTTATTTTTTAATATCTTTTTTAGACGAGAAACTGTTTAACATTAAAATCTGTCAATGGTCAACCTAGTTACATAAGTGACTGATCTTTATTTTGAATGATCCGCATAAAAGTGTATATATTTGTATTTCACAATAAAAACTCGCTAGACCAAGTCGGATTGCCTCCCTCTAGCTATAACCCTGTATTAGGTATCCTCATTCGAGGAAGAATTACTTTCCCTTTTTTACTTTCTATGTAGAAATAAACACTATCCAATTTTTCAATATTGTTTTTTAACATAGAACAAGGTTTTAAAGGACAAAATCGTTTCATGATATAATTTTACATTTAGCTGAAATTTATTATCAATTTAAATGGTAAATATATAAAAAAATTTACGAGAAAATATCAGTTTAATAGTTTTTCATGATAGAATGGAGGACATATTTTACATTTAATTTTAAATGCATATGATTATCTATGCTGGATAGTGTATGACCTTTGAAAATATTTTCAAACAATTTAGAAAATTAACTTTTCAAATGACAGCTAATGATTTACTTTGTATTATTCATTACCCAATTTACATTAAGAAACATTTTCACAGTTACACAGTTTTTAGAATTTGAACATGACAAGCATGTTAAGAATGATAGTTGCAACCGGAGACTTGCGGTTTAAAAATTGCAGCTCCTTGTTACACCCAAGAAAGTCGGACATACCCACGTAGGCATAAACGATACATGACCAATAAAACTTCCGATGAATCTAACGTTTTAAAGTTGGAAATAAATTGAAAGCTATGGCATTTCTTTTAAATAGAATTGATACCTTTGATACATTCCAGGTTCTCTTTACCAAACTACACACCGCAGATGCCTTATTTAACTTCCATTTCATTTTTAAACTTCATCGTCGATTGCTGGGTGAGGATGCATTTGGCAAATATATTGCAGCCTCCATAATATTTCTGAAGGGAGTATCGATGTTTGTCAAAGTAGTCTAGAGGCTTGGCGCAAGAAAGTAAGGGAAACACAGCTAAGCTTATGCCCACTGGGGGTATATTCTTAAATTTACATGGACAGATCAGGCGACATTACGTTGTATGATTTTCATGAATAGTAGAGTTAATATATGGTGTGACCCCCATAACAGTCATTACAATCATTGACACGTCTTCTCATGGAAAAGGTAAGACATTAAATGGCGTCATTCGGGGTATGTTACAACTTTTCGTGTCGTGCCTTTTCCAGCTGTTGTGTGGTGACTGGATGCTGTGGGCAACGTCCAAGTCGTCTTCCCAAAAAGGTCCCATAGATAGTCGATCGGGGATAAGTCACGGGACCGTGATGGTCAAGGCAAAACGTGGATCTTATGTCGGTTTAGGAACTCCATGGTAATCCTAGCGGTATCTGGTCTTGCTTTGCCCTGTTGAAAAATCATCCCTCGCTGCTGCATCTGTATGAATGGGACCACCACAGGCTTTAACAATTGATCCCTGTATCTACGCGCGGTCTGGGTCTGACGAATTGTCATTTCCATAGAGTACAACTTCTTGGACACATGCTGCATCCTGTCTCTCGCCTGTACGACTGTATTCTCACTCTGCCGTCTGCTTTAAATGGGATTGAATCTACTTTCGTCGCTGCAGATTACTCTTGCCCAATCATGACTTCGAGCGACTTTTCAGCGACTCACTTTCCTTGCCCAGAGTAGATGGTTGAAGCGATGTTTGCGGGTCAAAGTCGTTCCGCGGAACGTCTGATATGCCCGAATACAAGTGGCTTGAAAACTTCTAATGACAGTGTTCTTGCTCTTACGCCGTCAATGCCGTTGCCGTCAGGGTGACTAATCTGTTGTGCAGATTAAGTGTGCGCAGATATTGGTCTTAAGTGGGATTTGTCATCCTCAGTCTTCCGCTTCTAAGACAGTCAAATGAAGGCGTCGAATGACCGTTTGCCTCTTGCAACAAAACGTCCTGGCAATCTGGCTGTTCGAAACTTCAACTTGTGACATGCTGTTGACTCTCTCTTGTTCTGCTGCTGTTAAACATGTCATTGCGATAAGTTTTCATTCTTTTCCTCGTTACATTAGGATCAAATATTTATTGCTTATGTCATAATGGTCAAGCCAATGAGATCTAAGGTTGAAATTCGAGTCAAGGGTGAACTGTACGGTTTGAGTTATGGAGCCTATGGATCTATAATCCGCGTAACGTTGTTGTTGGGTTGGAGTTTAACGTCTTCTTTCACCATTGGGTGATGTCGCCAACGTCACTGCATAACGTAATATATATTTCAATTTCAATTTCAATGTATCTCTTTTGTCTGTATTAGGGGCCACAGAGACAATATACAATTTATAATACCAAAGGTGTAGTGATCTGTATACAAGATTTCAGCTTTTTTTTTGCCTTGTCATTCTTAGGAAGATATAAATAGACTTAAAGGGAATTGACCTTGATAAAGTCCTGTTTTTTTAAAGAAAAAGAATTGATAGTTTATTTTACCTTGAGTTTGCTTGTTTGTATTTTGGTTGTTCTCACTGTCCTTCAGACAGGTTCCTTTCTTAAAGTGACACAACTTTTGTGGACAGTTTTCACTGCAGGAGGTGTTGCATGTCGGGCTATAAAATCCTGTAACGCATCCTTCTGAACACAGGCCTGTGATTTGGTTGCAGTGAATATGTCCGCTTGGTAGCGGTCGACAGTTTGAAGAGCAATTCTGGTTACAATCCTCACCAAATTTTCCAAGTTGACAATCTGCTTCAACTGAGAAAACTGAAAAAGATTTTTTAAAACATATATCTATTATACATAAATAAAATAAATAAATATAAATATGTATAAAAAAAATTTGATCGCGCATCAATTTATGATAGGTTGAGACTAACATGATAACACAATTTCATGTTGGCGATCAAATTTTATCTACATCCAATGTTTTGGCGTAAACAATTTAAAGAATGACTGCTGATGACCATTTTCTATATACTCCAGACAAATGAACCTTTGTTCAAATCTATGAAAACTTGCTTAAATTATAAGCGCCCACCATTGCAGCTAACGAATTACTGTTGGAGGTCAAATTAAGCCTACCTTTGATGACATTGACCGACCCATTTGATAACTAAGGAAGTAAGTTTATAAAAAATCAAAGATTTTTATCTTGGCTACCGTCAAATGCAGTCGTTTACACTAAGTCTAGGTCCGGCTTTATATACCCTAATAACATGGTTGGTGATTGTCAGGACATGCCCTTTAATTTCGTTTTCAACACATGAATATATAAATAATCTACACCGAATAAGTGTCTATTATTTACTTGAGTTAACATTATTTACGCTGATGGTTAGTTGTTCAAAGCAACCATCAAACATGTTTTAGATTGTTATATGTTGTTATATATTTTTCAGCCAATTAAATTTTGTGATGTTATTAGAGTAAAGCAATAAATCTCAAACCCATCCCTTCTCTCGTCTTGATACTGTCTTGATGTAATAAGGGACATCAGGGCTTATAATGATACTGTTAGTTTGCTAGAATTAGATCTAAAGATGGGATCAATCCATTCAAGATACTTTGGAAAAACGGGTGACAAACGAATTTTGACCTTATTTGTCATCATAGAAATTTGAACGAGTTATACAATTTAGTCGGCACCAGGTGTAGATGTGTAGACAAGCGCATTGTCATGATTTCTTCTAACTTAACTACTTTACATAATGCATGTACGAAACTTAAACACGCACCTAAAATCAATAATATTTTAAAATGTTTGCACTCTGTATAACATTCAGTTGTAATTGATGTGATAATTACAGTTGGCTGAAGTGGGAAAAAAAGAAAGTCAATCTGTCAGTGAAACTTACAGTTTAACAACAGCAGCAACAGTAGAATCATTCCAGTGGTAAAGCGTAGTCCAACTGCGCTACATGTTCTGAAACAAAACGTGACAGTAAATCTACTATAGATGTTTGTTGTCGTACAGTTCCAAATCACTGGGGCTTATATTTGTTCAAATCCGAATTGTGCTTGACATATTTTGTTTCTCTACAAAGCTTGCCTCGATCGTATGATTGATGATAATTTTAAAAGTAACATATAAGTTTTTCTTGTACAGAACGTAATTTTAAGGCTTTTAACCTGGCTGAAAAACTCACTCCACAGGAACATCGTATTCAATATGGTACCATCATTTATGAACGGTTAAAGAGACATCTTTACAATATTTATGTTCTATAAATATAATCACTACTCATTTTGATATCCTCTTATAAATGTTTGTATATACAAATAACATTGTAAGTATCACACATCACTCAAGATTGAGTATTTTAAACTTCCTACTGACAGCTTTTAAGCTGTTGCATTGGTATTTTACGTCGGCAGCCGTATTACCAGACACAATTTTTGGCTACTCCAAACATAACAAGAGTTATGATTGTTTTATCTGCTTATTTATGATTTGCCATGTCATGTCATGTCATGTCCCATACTATTTGACTTTGTCCCTAAAGGTTAAAAACTATTATGAACGATATCCTCTGCGTTTAACAACAACATGATCGAAAAGCCGATTGATTGCCTACACGAAAAGTCGGTAACAATCACATGATTGACTTTGTTGGGATTGAGCAGACAAGAGTGAGGACTACAGGGGTTACATTTGGTTGATGAAAGTAGACGACTATGTTTGCCTCCTCTGACTATACTCCGTTATATACTGAAGAACTTTGAAAACGCATCAAAGATTTTTAAAAACTGTTTCCCCCATTTCGTGATGTTTCATGCATATAAGGCAATGACTTCAAAGGCAGAACATTGATTTGCCACAATGCCACGACTGACTATGCAGGAACATGAACGTGCTCTTGGACTGCTTGAGGAGTGGACTTCACAGACAGTTGTCGCAATACGTTTCCATGTTAGCCAATGAACTATAAGCCGTCCTATCAGTAGACATCAGCAAACAGGAAGTGTTGCCGACCGACCCAGACCAGGTCAACTTCCGGTTACCACTCCTTGACAGGATCGACTCATTCGACTTGCCCACCTCCCATATCCATTCCGGACAGCAACAACATCGTACAAAATTTGGAGACACGGGAAACAAATCCACCCTATCACATTGAGGAGGCGTCTTAAGACGTGCGCAATTGCGACCAATTTAAGACGTCCCAACCGTGGCCCGATCTTGCAGCCACGACACCGTCATGCAAGACGTCAGTTTGTACAGCAATTGGGACGTCAACCCCGTCCATTTTTCTGTAGAATAGTGTTTTCTGACGAATCGAGGTACTGTGTTTGTATGTTGATGGGAGAGAGCTGGTTTATAGGCGACATGGTGAACGAAATGCATGTGTTAGGCAGCGAGATCGATTTGGGGGTGGAAGTGTTATGGTTTGGGGTGCAATAAACGCACATTTCATGAGCGATCTTCCCATTACTCAGGAAAATCTTACAGCAAAGCGTTTTGTGGATGAAATTCTAAAGCCTGAAGTCGTTCCCCTGATGCGCCGTCACCAGCGACGTCAACGACACTTGATTTTCCAGCATGACAATGCACGTCCCTATGCCGCAAGACTGACACAAGCTTTTATTCAACAGAATAGAATCAATGTAATGGATTGGCCGGCTTATTCCTATGACTTCAATTAAGCACATGTGGGATGAGCTCGGAAGGCGAGTTTACAGACGTCAAATCCCGCCAGCTAATGTTGCATAATGTTGCAGATTTGACCTTGGCCTTGCAGCAAGAGTGGAGGAACATCCCCATGGCCGTTATCAATTGTCTCTGTAACTCTATTTCCTTCTTTGATTAAGTGAGTCTGAATTTCATGTGCTTTTCGAAAATGATAAAAACAAATTGCAATCCGTGGTTTTGTTTTCTCTTATATCATATCAAACTGAGCTATGCGTTTTCAAAGTTCTTCAATATATTTAAATAAGGGTCAATTTCCAGATTGTTAAGAGCTTTCTGCTTGTAGTTCTTTTCAATTTAGTAAGTATTGGATTTGATTCCCAAATTATAATGTACTCAAAGTGCGTCTTTAAGTTTAACTGAGGGTGTAAAGGGGTCAATTCCAGGATTGTGAAAGCCTTTCTGCATGTCGTTTTGTTTAATTTGGCTAGTATAAAAAACTGTCAAACTGGAGGAGTATAGGGTTCAAATCAGCAAGTTTATATGGATGAATTCCTAGATACCAGAGACCTTTTTATAGTGGTTATTTTCAATAAATAGCAGGTAGATCGATCTCCGTATTGTCAAGAACTCACGGCTCGTGTTTCTATCGAAGTAAGGCAAGATTCTAGATTGTGAAGGGCTTTTTTTGCTCATTATGTTTAATGTAGGAAGATTACAGGTGGATTCAAAGATTTTGAAGGGCACTTTGTCTTTCAGTCTTATTTAGTTGTTCATAAAAGAGATTTTTCTTAGATTGCGAAGGGTTTAAATAAAATTTTTATATCTCTGTTAAACGTCATATGCCTGGATAGTGAAATGATTCTTGTCATGTTGTCATCTAAAAATTCATTTGATCTTGTAGTTAAAACAGATACATATTTTCAAATTAATTTAAGGCTAATATGAACACTTCTCCAGTACATAAATATACAGCTGGACACAAACCAAGTGACAAATATGCGAATGTTAATCCATTTACTGTGTAAGTGACAGGGTGTGATTCATTAATTCTGAAGTTAAGACTCGTATCTTATGTCAAGTTCACAAATTTATCATTATGATGCTAATCTTCACAGTTATTAATGTCTATATTTTCTATAATTGTGTCCAGCTTTATATCTAGGGCAAACTGACTGTGGTTCGGACAGTGTATCGAGTCACATATTTTGAAACTCTGCATTAGAAAAGATGATTAATTAAAGTAAATATGATCAAAGCAAACTGTCAAAAAGACATTTTTATTTCTTAATTATATCTGAAAATGCAGAATAATCTTTTCGCATGTTTCCCTAGCTTAAGGTATAAATTTATCAAATGATCTCAGACATTACAAAACATGCAGTGAATAGTTCATGTACACAAATATAAAGGTTTTTCGGAAACATTGATTAATTTGCCGCATGTGTCTTACAGAATTATGACGTCACAATCACATTTGTAGTCATTTCACGAAAAAACGTATGTGCGAAAAAGTTTGTATTAACAATTAATCACTTTGTCAAATATATATTTGTTATTGCATGTTTCCAGTGCATTTGTTGGTTGAATTAAAGCATTACAAGTCCATATAAAGAAAATATAAAAACTTTCTGAAGTGAGGTCATTTTGACATATTAACACTATCTTAACATTTACTATTATTACTTAATCATTTACAAGTATTCACTTTAAATGTACCAATATTCAGCAGAATTTAACTATTTGGTTGTTTCTCTTTGATTTTGAATACAGTTTAAGATATGTATGCGCTTCCTATAAGTCCCAACCCAAGAGGCAACACTTACGTTGAAACAAATATTTTGCTTACTTCTTACAAGGATCTATTATTTGTACAACATAGCTAAACATCGATTAGATATACTATCTACAATCAAATATTTATCAAATGAAATGAATAAAATAACATACTAGAAAATGAGTACATTGCCAACTTTACCCTTATTATTGCATCAGATCCTGGTCAAAAGTTTCCAAAATTCGGGCAACTTAATGTTATGTTCGGTTGCCCTTACATAATTGCATTTGAATAAACCACAGAGCTTGTTCACGTATCAATAGTTCTTTTGAAAAAGTGGTTTTAAACTTAATCTTTACAGTCTAGGAATCGACCCCATTAGTTAAGCACTGTAAATTATTGCTATTTAAACTGATCTCAAACTCAGTTTTTTTGGATCAACATATATTATCAACACACATGCGTACACTTCGTATAATTTCAACATTGTTAAAAAGTACAGTTGTTATATATACAAATAATGCCTTTGTTAAAATACATCGTTTAAGTCAATTTTTAATTTCACTCTGTTTTCATTGATTCGATTGTAAATGTTGTCTAATACTGTCCAAAAAAATGCAGGAACAATGTTTTTCAATGTTTCTTTTTGGGATATGATAATGCGCATATAATCATTTCAATTATTCATCAAATGTACGTTTAATCAGATTTAGTTTACAATATGCATATTAAGTCCATTAGCTCGTAGTCGATGTAATAATAAGGGTACCTTTACCCCGCAGACATCCACATGCAAGGCACATGCTCAATG
Organism: Phorcus lineatus; assembly: GCA_921293015.1. Taxonomy (NCBI): domain Eukaryota; kingdom Metazoa; phylum Mollusca; class Gastropoda; order Trochida; family Trochidae; genus Phorcus; species Phorcus lineatus. The sequence goes on along the minus strand of OV121095.1, from coordinate 6,290,961 downwards.
CGGTAGAAAAACAAAAAGCAAAAGTCTGTAAATTATTTCAATCCCCGACCGGTTTCACACTATTCAGTGATCATCATGGGGTCTTTATTACGTTGCCATGCTATGACGCCACAGAACAAGGGACGCATAACTCATGACAATCGATGCAGAGATTGGTGACGTCATTACTTTACATCGATCACATATATAATACTTACAGCATATTTTAGATATGGACATAGTTAGGTGACAATAATTGCATTTAATTGTGGCTTGAAAAGTTTATGTTTTGTGGCACTTGCCCGTACTTATTTGAAGGGAACGAATATAACTTCAAAAGTGGCCACTAATTCCATGTACGGGAAAACATGACATGCGCATCACACAATTTAATATATGTTATCAAATGCGGTGGTTGTGGCGAAGATTACATACGACAAACGGTGACACACTTAGATCAAGAGTGAGGGTCCATAAGCAGCAAATCAGGGACCCGTCCTGCCGCTACATTCCACTGAGTGGACATATAGAAAGATGCGGCGGGTATTATTTTAAAATATTAACCTTCTATAAAGTCATGTCGAACAGCGATGAAAAGAGAAAAATGAAAGAACATTATTTCATTAAACTTTTAAAGCCGCAATTAATGTCATCTAACTATGTCCATGTCTAAAAACTGCCGTTAGTAACTTAGTATTATATATGTGATTGATGTAAAGTAATGACGTTTTTAACAGCCGTAGAGAAAGCATATCTTTCAGATCTAAAAGTGATATCTTGCAGACTGCATTTATTCAGGCGAGGTTTGGGAGCAATCAGGAGTGTTTCAGTTTTGTCTTTGTTTAACTTCAAGAAGTTAGATGTTATCCAGGACTTTACGGAAATAAGACAAGTTTCCATTTTGAGGCGGATCAATGATTGACAAGAGGGATCAAGATCAAAACTGTCAATTAACTGGGAGTCATCCGCATAAATTTTTTTTTGAGAATGTGCTGTTCAGAGATAATTGTGCCTTGTGAACGAGTGTACATAACAAACAGCATTGGTTCCAGAACAGTGCCCTGAAGGACGCAAAAGCAAAGTGGACGTTAGGTGACACAGCATCATTGATTTGGACATACTGGGATCTCCCGGTCAAGTATCATGCAAACCATTCAAGGACAATACCAGTGAGACCATATTCAGTCAGAGATGTTGTAGTAGTTTGCCATGGTCGATGGTGTCGAATGCGGCGGACAGATCTAACAACACCAACATGCCAACCTTCCCTCAGTCAACAGCGTTGAAGATGTTGTTTAGGACACAGTTTAGGGCGGTCTCTGTGCTATGCTCAGGTCTATAGGCCGACTGATAGGTGTCAATGAGTTCATAGTGATGCATGTTTTCCGTAAGTTGATGTTTCACAAACCTTTTCAACGATCTTAGACAAGAAGGATAGGTTAGACACTGGGCTTTTCAGTGAAGAACTTGTTGAACTGACAAGTGATATCTGTAAAGGTTACCAACCGAGTTGGAGGTGTGCATATGGCGCAAACATTTCTCTTGTAGGACCTCAGCTGTGTACCATGGTGGTGTATCCTTTTGCAACATAACCTTCAACTTGCGAGGTGCATTTTTATCTTACACGGTTTTAAGTGTTGCTTTGAAAAGCTCTACCAATTTATTGACATCATCAATAGAGTTAGAGCGCAGATCTGACTGTTTTTATTTAGTAGCGTCAATGGATTTTCAGTTCCGAATTTGAACATATTTCTTTTGCCGTTCAGGTCGAGCAAAGTTTAGGTGAAAGGTTATAAGGAATTGATCCGACAACTGTTTGTCAGTTAGCCATACACTTTCAACCAGAGTATATCTATGATATTGCCTGATCTGGGAGTTTGCTCTTGGATAAACTGTTGAAGATCAAAAGTATAAAGGATTTTAAGCAACTTACTTGTGGTTGGGTAATTTCTTGAATTGAAAGTCACCCATTATTATGACTCAGATTTTGTGTGGAGAGATTTGCAAAAGTTGGAAAATTCCTCACAGAAATCAGAGCTTCTTAGAGAGTTTACTCTTGCTGGAGGAGGTCTATATATAGAGTAGAGCTTAAGGGATTTCTTCCCATTTAAGATCACCGAATACATGCTTTTAAATATTGAAAAGCTGACTTTTGGTTTTGGAAAGATGTGAGATAATCCAAGTCAATAAGCCAAATGAATTAACATAAAAATTCATTTCTATTCAGGTTTGAACAGTGTATACCTTGATTATTTAAAAACATATTTTATAAACAAACTTCATCTATGAAAATAAATATCATTAGAATGTTTTGATATCCACCGTCATATCTTAAGATGGCACGTCCCAACTTAGGTTTCCAACTTAGGACTCCTATATTCATTCAAACAACGAGCAGAACGAGCACAGCTCTTTTCTCAAACAAGGGTGAGGGTCAGGGTGAGTTGGTGTGTAACGCCCTACGATTTGTAACGATTATTTCACTTATCGCGGCTGCTAGTATTACTGAAGGAAGAACGCCGGCAACACTATTGTGGTTATGCATTGCGGTGAAACCTGCGAGCATCGGCTGGAAGTAGCGAACCATGGGTGGTACCGCGCTGAATTTCAGTGTAGCATTGCACCCAAACCTAACTTTGTGTAGAACAGTTCTCTACTGCAGACAAAGTTGCCGAGCCCCTGGCGGGATTCGAACCACGGACCTCCTGATCCGAAGCCGTTGTTCTCAGAGACAAAAGGATTGCCAGCAAGAGGGTTCCTTTTGAACGACTGATCAGTTAAGCAAAGATTTATAAAGTTCTTATTGAACCAATGCTTGCTACTGCATCAAATTTATGAACTCAAATTATATTTATTTGCTTCGTGTCGTGCAGTTTTAAACTGCATTGTGCCAAAAAGTGCCTGGGAGTACTACAGCTGCATACCAAAAGTTTGTTCACTTACCACTAAATCGTAGTGAAAATGTCATGTAATTTGGGTTCCGTTTCAACGTCAATAGAATAATTTCAGCAAAACTGACACTGAATCACTTGAACTCATTTTGGGATCGTCTGGTCTCTGGTGCAAAAAATCGAATTTGGCATATTGATATAGACAGAAGGGGTCAATTTTTTTACATTTCGATTTAATTAAATGTCAACGTTGATTCAAAGTTGAAATTTAGTTGTTTGGTTGATCAACCTTTTATCAACGTTGATTCAACGTTGGGAAAGCGACGTAAAAGATTAGTTTTAGGGACAACGTTGTTTCAACATCTGAATACAACACAATTGATTCCTGTTTACATTTTGTTTTAAATACATTGTAAATTGGAATAAATAAATGGTACTTCCCCTTTTTATATGAATTAAACAATTGGAAAATAATTTAAATGTTTTTTATTACAGGAACATTTTCAGGCATCTTTTCATTTTAGAAAAAACTATAGTTGAAATTAACTGTATTTATTTAGCCTTCTGCCTTTAGTCATTTGACATCAAAATATTTCACTAATGCTTGAATTAATATCTTTCTTTGTTATATATCATAAATTTATAATTGAGGTAAATCTTGTTGTAACAGTACAAACTGTCACTATGCAATTTTTTAAAATTCATATGGAAATAAACAAGACAGTTTTTAGATGAAATATTTTGCAACACTTTCAGGTCCTTGAAAAAGTAGACAAAACTAAACCCGGGGATAATAACTCCACGAAAGAAATCAAAAGAATATTTTTAATTGCCACCAAAATTATGTGTGAGTAAATCAGATCACAACAATTGACATTAAATGGATTTGTATAAAATTAATGGATAAATGATCAAACTACCAGTGTATGTGAAACTTTTAATTTCAGGAGGGGTTTTGCTTTGCAATCCTAAATCAGACTACACAAGTACTATTACCTATTATCGGTCCAAAAATACAAATGCCAGAGAAATATGTGAGTAAGTATCACCTTTAATCATTAAATTTCCGTTTTTCATACATGTGTATGTATTTACAAGAATTAAATTCATAATATCTAGTTGTAATACATTTATCATATAAGATTTTAATCACTTTATGTAATATAATGCTTCATATGTTTTGTAGATTTTAGTAAAGGTAACTAGTACTATTTTGTTTTATTTCATCAAATATTATCTAAATGGTTTTTTTCAGGAACACACTTTATTTAGGACCGATGGGATCATTCTTTTCAAGGAAACTGGAAGACTCATATAAATTTAATTATAAGTGTATCAGTTTTGTCAATAAAAATGCTGTGCTAAAGGAGATTTGTTTCTGAATTTTGAGCATATCTCGGTATGATGTACTTGTTTGATGAATACGTTTTTTAATCCAGAAAATTACATCCAGGAATTAAAATTTGATATTATCAATCTCAACTGTAAAATAAGCAGAGGGTAAGATGTCAAAGAGGTGACAGTTTACTAATAATTAGTAATTAACTGTAGCCTACGGTATGCTCGAGCTCAATACCCGTGAATAATTACTAATTTCAAGAAAGCAATATTTTAGGTAACTGGAAGAATTACTGTCAAAAATTGTATTACCATTGTATTAGTTATGTTTATAAAAATGCTGTACTCAAGGAGATAAATTAGTAAATCAAAGATTGACCGATGCTCAGCCGTTTTCATTTGTAGAATGAACTTCGTCAGCCCAATGAAGTTAGCAGGCTCATGGCCACTCAAACGTCAATGTTGATGTAAGGTATAATTTCAACGTTGATTCAACGTCAGATACAGACGTCTGAAAAACGTATATTTTCAACCTCAATGTTGATAAAAGGTCATCTTCCAAGGTTGATACAACGTCAGATTTCAACGTCTACAAAACTTTCATATACAACCTATTTTAAACCAAGTTTCAACGTTGATGACAAACCAATTTTCAACGTTGAAACAACGTTGTACCCACTACCTGAATGAAAATATCTACTAGACAGGTAACAGGCTTCTTCATTTCGGCTCTGTAAACAAAAAAACAGCTGGGCCATCAGAGAAAAAAAAGAAGATGTAAAACTTTGATGAAAGCCAAGCTCTGAGTACCGTACAACATTTCATAGGTTGAAACCATAATCATTCTGATAATACTATAGATTTTTTCTAAAATTACTAAAATTTATTCTTTGCTTCAGAGAAAGGGCCTAATGACATTTTTTGGCGAGGCCTCAACGAAATATTTGCTTGACGTTTTTGTTAAAAATGTTCGTAAAATTGGTGGTAAAAACACTCACGATGAATATTAGTAATAAAACATTGAAATTTTGACTTTGCACAAACAACACATCTCATTTGCCAATGAATATGCAGCACCGGAATTATTACGAAGGACCAAGCTAAGTAGAGCGCCGCTAGTGACGGCAGGGGAGACAACTTACTGAGGTTCCCAATTGAATATTACTTCAATAATCTTTATATCATTGCACAAACAACACATCTCATTTGCCAATGAATATGCAGCACCGGAATTATTACGAAGGACCAAGCTAAGTAGAGCGCCGCTAGTGACGGCAGGGGAGACAACTTACTGAGGTTCCCAATTGAATATTACTTCAATAATCTTTATATCATTAGCATATGTTCAGTAGATTTAATTAGGTGTGTTAGTCTTCGATCAATCAATAGTTTGGAAGCTAAAATCAAGAATTTACTGTGTGAAATAGAAATATGCTTAGTGGCCTGGTTTAAAATAACAAGGAAAATGTTTGCATGGAAGTATTCAGATTATGATAAGCTTGTAATACCAGTGTACCCGTCAATAGTGGAATGCATTTGGGGACATTTCATGTGAGATGGCTAATAATGTTCATTTCTTCGTACCGAAAATATCTAGAAGCATGCAGCCTAGCAGCCAAATAAGAGGTTTTACGGTTATCTGTCTCAGCACAAGCACAAAACAAAGTTTTAATTTACATTTCCTGATCATGCTGCTCCCCTGTAAATATTTCCGGATTATCCAGTTGTAGTGATGAAACATAGTTGTGAATATCACACTGGACTACTCATTTCAGAAAAAGCATGTCAAGGTAAGCACTTTTCCCGCACATGATATGTATTACCAACAAATGTTATAGGTAATGGTGAATTAAGTTATGTTGATACATCCTATCAAGTTATTATGCACTAAGGTAGCAATACTTCTGGTCAAGCTTTAATATAGGATAAATCAAATTGTAAGACACAAGATATTTAGAAAATATTAACCTCACCAAACCTGGTGCCCACACCTAAAGACGAGAGTTCTGTATAACAGGGGGTTTCAAAGTGAAAGTCCAGCGTCGTTTGGTTACATTGAATAATGTTACCTAGTGTTATCAAATGCGTACTTTTAAGACAAGTGACTTTGTTTTACGATCATTTCCAAGTAAAACTAACACTTTAAGTATGCATTCAGATAACTTTTTTTGTGTATTGATGAACCTGACCACGATTATACAAAAGATTTGCATGAATAAAACAGTAAGCTAGCCATAAAAAAGAAGAAGCCCATGGCGTTGCGGGATAAATCCTGGGTTTAGCAATATTATTATTTTTGTAACTTATTCACCTTTCAGTAAAATAGGAATCTTTCTCTCCAAACAGAGGTAGCTCCGTCATATATTCCTATACAACCACTGTCTTAATACGAATGAATAGGAATATAAGTCGTTGAACAGTCTGATTAAAATCGACTGTGTTTCGAGGAATAAAAATTTCAAAATATTGACTCTACCGAGATTCTAAATCTATCTGTCCAGGCTATCCACTCCACAGCGGTCTGACCGCAGTCTCACTGCTCGCACGTGCTGACACCAGTTTAGCGCAGACAAAACCTAGTCTTTAGCGAACCAATCACATCATCGCTTTTAAAACAAGGATAGCGGCAATCAAGGTTAACGAATGGTAAATGGGAGTTACTTGCCCCTAGCTACTGATACCGAATGCTTTTGCCGCAAGCATTGTGATTGGTTAGCTGAGTTTACGTAAGAATGTGCGCTACAGTATTCTGCGGTCCAACTTTTATTCCTCGGAACACGGTCGATTTTAATCAGACTGAGTCGTTGAATTACCCTTCACCTACCAACCCGTAATAATCAGCTACCAACCTGCCAAAATCAATTTCAAACAATATTTGGTGTTTGATTTCTTTTCATTTTCTACGGAGGCAATTAAATCGGGATTCATATTTCCATACGATGCCCTTGGGCAAAATATCCCTTTTTTCATTGTGACGTCACATCAGTAACAATGCTTTGACACCAATGTTCCTATATGACGTTGCGTTCCAAATGCGCTGACGACGGGAAATACGCCTTTACTTGAATGTTGTCTTTGATTATTTTGTTTGATTTCGTGACTTCGGTAATAAACAGAATTAAATAAATATTCTTGTCCATGACACAATATCTGTATACTCCTTGCTCTCGCTTATACACATATTTATACACTCGTTTCGTAAACTAAGTATATCATGAACACTCATATATCCTCTATTTATCACTCATAACACTTTGGCAGTATTTTACATGTCACATGTATATATCTTTTCAGCTTGAAGCGACGTCTGTTAATATTTGTCTTACGTGAGTAGATGATATCATGTTTTTTCGTTCACAAAATGACAGTTTTATTGTCACATAAGAAGGTATAATTGTGAAATAACATAATGTATTTTGTTATTTTTCGTCACAACTTCCTTGATATGTGTCATAGATAAGTAAGGTTTTAGAGACATGATAAAACAAAAAGATGTATACGAAATATCAATTTCAATTCTTTATAAACGCTTTGCTTTACAGCTTATGGGCGGTTATCATACACAAACAAACGATTCGGTTTGATTCAGATAAACATTAGCTGTGTATTTTCAGAGAACGTACGCACTTTACATTACACATATCTAAATGTACATGCTTTGACATATATTAATCTAAATTACATAACTGTTTAACATTTTTGATGATCGATAACTGAAAAAGTTTATAAACAGGTCAATTATTGAAATAATTTGGCATCATGTTGTTTTCTAAGCTCGATATACATAGGACAATTTTAGAAAACACATTATTCGTTTACAATACCATTTTCATTTCTACCAGTTTCCATTGACAAATAATGCTAGCACAATCTTAACCTAGTTACGTACCTCTTATACTGTGCTGGGATGTGTTTTGTAGGAAATACTGTTATATATAAGCATTAACAACGTGTTTATAAATTACATGTTTTGTGGAGTTTTGTAGCTAACTACTAATACCTGGTATAGCATTATCTTGTCTTTTCTTAATTAGCGGGATGAAATCAGTTTGTTATTCCTGATTAAACCAAAAATTATTAAAACCATAAGTAATAAATATATCATAAAAAAATGTGTGCCATCCCTTGTGGAAGATCAAGCGATATCGTTTTGACATTAGATTTTGAATAGTGGCCTGTTACCGTCAAATTCATGACATCACAATTGTTTTACATCATCAAGTCATGACATCACAATGCTATGACGTCACAAACATGACGACGTCACAGTACCATGGCATCACCGCAATGAGAGTCTTAGAGTAGTGCAGTTTTCAAAAAATGAAGAAATGAAAATGAGTTTTGATGATAAATAGAATCTCACCGTCGTGTCTTCTGATATCAAATATATCAACACTCGTAACTTTTATCAACCAGTGTTGATATATTTGATATCAGAAGACACGAGGGTGATATTCTATTTATCATCCAAAAATCAATTTTTCATTTCCATTCCGTGAACATTTTATATTTCTGAACACTGCACTACTCTTAGACTCTCATTGCGGTGATCATGTCAAGTCTTTCGGTTCATCAAGTATGTGCGCGATCACTCTCTAGTTTCTCAGAAATTTCAAGGTTTTCACCACAGACATTCTGAATAACAGCAATGCAGTTCGCTTCTTCTCCCCCTTGCTTGATATTGAAAGAGAGTATATTATCCTACATAGGTCTGCTTTCTAAATCTGTAACTTCTTCTGTCAGCTTCTGATTCAGTGTCTTAGTTTCTTCAATTGTTCGTTTTAATTCATTTGTAAATCAATAACGTCTTCTGTCAGCAGTCTATCGCCAATCCTTTTCATCTCTTGTTTCACTCGGTCTACACTATGGTCCCTCTCAACCTCTTTTTTTTTTTTTCAAAATTTTTTATTCCAGCATTCAGTCAAGTACAGTGTTACATGTATAATCATAGCTAGTCCTTATGGGTAGATGACAAAATATTTGTGATAACATATAATGGTTGCAGTATACATAAAAATTGTAAACTGTTACATTTTCAAGGCACGTGAAAGCGGAGACCATTTTTTTTCAAATGCAAAAACATTGTGATATTTACAAGAAATAAACTTTTCAATGGCATAGACTAGTTTGTAATTTTTAACAGCCTTTTCAAATGACAAGATTTCACCTTTAAGACTACTCAAAAAGATATGCCTTTTGCTCAACAAGATTAGGTGATTGAGTAGCTTAAATCTGGCAGGAAAACCAAAAAGAATAGCATTTGTGTCTAGAGCTATACCCATTTTTGTGTGGGTGTTAAAAATAGTTCCATTTTCATCCAAAATTCTTTTACAAGAGTGCAATTTATAAAAACGTGAGCCAAGTTTTCTTTCTCAAATTTACAAAATGAACAGTTATCATCATCTACTAATTTCATGGCTTTTAATTCCTTCTTGGTATATACTAAGCGGTGCAGAAATTTGAATTGAAATTCTAATAATTTGACATCCTTAGTTAAGCATCTGTACTGAGTAAAAATATTTTTCCAGTCTAACATAGTGATGTCAAAATTTGCTGCCCACTTTTCACACACTTTTGGGCTATCATTACAAGTAATTGTGCGGTCGTAAAAATATCGTGACCCTTTTCCTGGTTTGAGCAAGTCTAGAACAATGTCATTTATAACCAGATTGGATTTAACAATACAGGTTTGTTGGTTAATATATTGCTTCCATAAGTCAGGAATACCAAGAACCAACTTTTGATAATCTAAAAATGTTCCTTTAATGTCATAAACCTTTTTCAGTTCATCAAAAGTCATTAGCCCACAAGTATTACAAATATCCATGACACAGGACAACCCCTTATTGTACCAATTTCCAATAAAGAATATTTTGTCTTTAAAGTGGTGGTTAAACCATAAAGGTTGTGATAAAATGTAATTAATGTTGTCAGGGTTACTTTTTTCTAATCTTTTATATTTGGACCAAGCATTCATAATGCTTCTCCAAAAAGGATTCTTACAGTCCTTATACAAATTAATGTTGGCACCAAATGTAAAAACTTTTTCCAAAGGGAATTGGCTTGGGTTCACAAAGTTGAGGTTTTGAGCACATTTTCTCAAATGGGATACCTTCAAGGCTTGAATAAAAGAATCAAGATCTATCATTCTAAGACCACCTTCCTCATATTTTCTAATCATATTGATTCTTTTTATCTTATCCCTTTTACCATTCCATAAGAAATCAAAAAATATTTTGTTCAAATCTTTAACAAAGTCTTCAGGTGGGGTAGGCAGGGCGGAAAATATATGGACCAATGTTGATAAAGCTAGGGATTTTATAACAGTTATTTTCCCAATCAAAGTTAATGGTCTGTGCTTCCAAGAAGCAAGAATTCTCCTTATATTTTCAATCTTTTTTCTTGTATTTATTACCCAGAGGTCCTGTAAATCAGAATTCAAGGTGATGCCCAGAATTTCAAAATTTCCTGAATGCCAGTCAAGTTTAAAATTTTCACAAAGTTTGAGTTTTTTACCTGCCATAGAGCCTATCCAGATGGCTTTAGTTTTATCTATATTCATTTTGAGGCCTGACATGTCATAAAATATATTAAGAGTTTCAATAGCTGCTTTAAGGCTTGACACTAAACCGTCCAAAAAGTTGAGTGTCATCAGCATACTGGCCTAAGTTGTATTCTTGTCCGTTTAAAGTGATACCCTTTATTTCCTTATTTTGTCTTATCATACTACCAAGAATCTCCGCTACAAATAAAAATAGATAGGGGGATATAGGATCTCCTTGTCGACATCCACGTTCAATAAGAAAGGGTGGGGATAAATGCCCATTCTGGATCACATAGGAGTTGGCGTTATTGGACAAGATTGAAATCCATTTTCGAAACTTTGTTCCGAAACCAAACTTTTCAAGAACTATCATTATGAAATCTTTAGAGACTGTGTCAAAAGCTTTTTCAAAATCGACCAGCAGTAACATTCCACGTTTACTTTGTTCCTTCATTTCAAACATTATATCATAGAGAAGTCTGGTGTTATCACTTATACATCTGCCAGGAATAAAGCCAGTTTGATTTTCATGAATTAGAGAAGACAAAGTCTTCTTTATCCTTATCGTTAAACATGAGCTAATAATTTTGTAGACTGAATTTAAAAGTGAAATAGGCCTCCAATTTTTAAGAAGTTTTCTGTTTTTATTTGTTTTGGGAATACAAGTAATTACCCCACTATTCATAGTCATTGGTAATATTCCTTTTTCAAATACAGCTCTTATATATCTGAAAATCCATATTTTAAGTTCTTTCCAGAAAAATTTAATAAAGTCAATGGGAAACCCGTCCAGCCCTGGTGATTTGTTATTTTTCATTGATTTGACTGCACAGGCAATTTCTTTTAGCTCTAAGGGTTTTTCCAAAGCCTCTTTCATTTCGTCATCAATGGATGGTACTTTGATATTATTCAAAATAGCTTGGGAATCTACAGAAGTATTATCACGGGATCTGAAAAGATTTTCATAAAAAGCTTTTTGCTCACTTATGATTTTTTCACCCTCAAAAATTTCTTCACCATTGTCTTTAATTAATGAATTTATGAGTTTACTGGTATAATGGCGGTTTTCTAGGTGACAGAAATATTTTGTAGGTTTTTCACCTTCTTCATACCAAAGAATTTTATTCTTGAAGTCACGATTTCTGATTTCTTCCTGTTTTATGCCCTCAAGTTTAGCTTTATCTGAAGATAGTTCTGCAAGAAAGTCTTCACTAATAGCTTGGAAATTATTTCTAATTTCGTCTTCTTTTTCTTTGATTTTATTTTCTAAATCAGCCGTGTCAGTGCCTTTTTTCTTTTTATGATAAGTTGCAAAGGAGATTGTTTTGCCTCTGACTTTCATAAGAAAGGTTTCTAGAAATAAACCTCAACCTCTTTAACCTTTTGAAGATTTCCTCAATTCTTGACATCATATTGATAGCCGAGGGCGGAGTCTCTGACCTAGTTGTTGTACTGACCTAGTTGTTGTGAATATTACATATGCTGGGGGCTAACATAACAATAATAAGTAGTTGGCCCTAAAATCTTTTGTGTCATAAACGGCATACTGTTATTTGCACAACTATGGGTTGTTACGGAGTCTGTGGTTACACTGACATATAACAGTTCAAAAACCGATTGTCTCATGTTGGGTAGTTGTTGTGGTTAGGGCTGTCTTCTTTAGTTTTCACATTCTTCTTTTTCCTCGGTGGGCAACGCCAGCTTGCGTTAGAAGCATTTACCCAACATTCTCGTTATGTTTAGACGCATTCATAATAATACGTTTTGCGTTCATATGACAAAATTATGTCATGACTTCGCTACCTGTCACCTGCAAACTCAGTATACCATTTCTATAGGGAGAGGAGCTCCTTCCATTGAATTTTATGAAGCTGAATTTTTTTTAGCACCCCTTGTGTCAATCACGTGACATCACTCCAGCGTCGATCATCAGAACGTTAATTAAATCTTTCGATCTATGTTGAGATTGAGGAGTTATATCTGGTTGGTTGCATCATTATTGAAGATTATTTGGATGAACTGTCACTTAGTAGACAATCATAAAACTGAATAATAACGTCAGAAGTAAGCCATTGCCTTACGAAATTGGTGTAAAAAATGCGAGTCGTTGAAAAAGCATTAGTCACGACAGAACTTTCCTCCAAGAAATCGATTAACCTGCTTCAAGTAACAGATTTTAAGATGAAGTGATCATGGACAAACTAATCAAACTGCAACAGCAACAAGAAATTAAATACACCAGAAGACCTTCCTCGACAGTTAAAGTGTTCTGTGAATGAAAGGACAACATTGACCCTTTATTGGACAGACGTCAAAATGACACACTGACTTTCTTCGTTATTGCTGACGGTAAATATTAACCACCACAACACTTTACTCCCTTTGAAGTGCCATTCTATAATACTTGAGTGAAAAAGATGTCACAGACAAACACTTCCTGGAAACGTCTGCTAGATTTCTAAATTAAGAAAATCCTAACGGTTGGTTACGACAGGCAGACCCAGATGGCATTTTTAATCATACTGTCTAATACAATTGATAGTTGTTTAGAGGATATGACGAACATCATGTCCTTGAGTCTCAAGTTACATTTTGTAAAAATAACGTTAACATTTCATTGAATTTCAGGGATGAACGTTGTTTGAGTCAATCTCACGGAAACGTTACAGCGAAAAGTATTTAACATTTCTCCTTTTCGTGACATTACAGAAATATTCAGAATTTCATTCCCTTATAGGAGACGGATACACTTTTGAAGTTAGATGTTACACAAATCGAGAAAAACATTCTAATAATTCAAGGAAACGGACTACTTTATTCTACCCCCACATTACAGCAGATGCGAGCCTGAATACTGTCAACCTGCCTGTTCCATATCTTTTTATCCAGAATATATCACCTATACATGCCAAACGAACTTGTTACACATGTCAACTATACACGTTAGCCCAATTAATTATCGAATAGAAAATCTCTCTTTGATTAAATGTTTCACATACTTTAATATCTTCTTTATTTTATTTTATTTTCTAACAATAATTGCTTACAATGTCCATATGGTTTCTCATTTTATCTTCCACCATTTATTTTTGATAGATTTCATTCAGTTCAATACTATCTGTACTATTAAAACATCTTTATAGGCCATAAAGTTAACATAAAACTTTCACGGCGTTACAGTGGACATTTTAATAAGACATGTGGGATGTTACACGGGGTTTGGAATCAGTGAATAAATATATTCAGTGACTTTTTTTTTTGCCCCAGCCATATGACATTTTGATGTCAGGCTAAATGCATGAGTGTGAAAAGTTGTTGCCATGAATCAAGGAAATCGTTCCAAGCTCTACAATAGCGCCGCTTTTTTGCGGTTTGTCACGCGGTTCGAGCGTGCGACCTTTTTTCTGCCTCTCCCGTAATGTACTTTCATAAAATATCCCCAATTATTGTATATATCGAAAGTAATATTTTTATCATTCATGTCTTTATACGCCGACCGTGGCTATTTTTATATGTTGAAATGTCATTTTCATGCTCCATTTATCAGCCTTTTTACATGTAGCATTAATATGCCAATGCTCATGTTATATATATTTATATCTACTTGTAGAGAAGTTTGCGCCCTTTACAATAAGCCATTGTAGGGCTCCATAACTTAAATATTTATGGAGTTAGGGATAATTTGGTTTCACAAAGAAACACAGCTTCGCGATATCTTTAAGATAAGCGACCATCTTCTCTTGGAGCACGGCCTGGTCTATCCGACATCCGAACGGAGCCTATAAATTGCGGGGTAAGCTCTGGTACCAGGGGTCTTGACTAGATCCTTGCGGGGAGAGGTCACAGGTGAACCTGGGACGTTGGAAGTAAATTGGTGAGGTTGATATTCCTTTATTTTTCTCTGTACCTTTCTGGAGTATGTGATCACTTCCTGTAAGAACTTACAGTTTTAACCTTACCTTCCCTCCCATTGTTTTATAAATTCTACTATACCTAAACTAGTGTTCTTATTCATTTATTCACTCAAGTAGTGATTAGGGATCACCTAAAGTACTGTGTGCTTGTTGTTTATTCATCCCTATTTTTAGTCCACCCGTGCCCCGTCACTCCCAGTGTATATTCACGCCAAGTGTTGATTTGTCTTATTGATGCTATCTCGTTAAGACGGCCATTAGCTTATCTTGTTGTTACAACGTCTTGGGGTATGCTAGAGTGACTCCCTACAGTTTGTCTATTTGTTTATTAATGGGTTGTTGACTTCTTTAATTAGTTGTTAACACTGTTGAATGGATTAAGGGTAGCTTGTTGCTGTACCCGGATATCGTCTTGTTTAGACTGCAAATAAATCACTTGATTCACTGATTTGCTTCTCTCTAGTTATTATTGGCTTGATTATTTTCTTTTCTTATCTTTCTGTCGGATAAACGGGTCTCGTCTGAGTTAAGATATCGTTACACCGTGACACGATTGACCAATCAGAACGTTGATCATAGGTGAAAATTGATATCAGCCACGATTTTCTTTACATGTCAGGCTTGTGAGTGCAATGTAACAGTTTTCTCATGGTTTTCCTTCTTCTTTACCATATGCAATGTACTATTTACACATAAGACTGGTACATGGTTGTAATAAATTAACAATGACACTTTTCATCATTTTGAGGTGTTTAAATTTTATCACAGTTGTCACAACAAAGGGCACGACAAAGGGAGACGTCTGTTCCAAAAACTGTCGCCCTACAACGAGCGGTCACGTGGTTTGCCTCACATCTGGAGAGTGTGCTGATGGTTGCAAACCTCTTTTCTTTGGGAAATCGTGCAATGAAAAGTGCAGCCAAAACTGCCTTGACGGTATCTGCGCTTTCCACGATGGAACATGTACGAAGGGATGTAAGAAACACTTTTGTGGACACCAATGCCGACGCACTTGTGCCTCAGGTTGGTGCTTGTATTGTCTTTTCAAAGTTAATTCCTTGCAAAAAGTCTCGTAGAACTAGATAATCATTCAAGGTCAACATTGCAAAGTTAACTTATTTTGAACAAAGATTTATGAAAAAGATTTCTAAGAATTTGTGTTTGATAATTTAATCCCATTTATATCAAGGATTTACAACAATCGGAAGTTAATTTCTAAAAAAGAATACTAAGTTTCTAGTCAGGTTCCAAGTTACCTCCAAACTAAACTACTGTAACGCAGTTTTTGTAGTGCTAACCTTTTAAACTGACAGACGAAAAATTTTACTCTCTACAGTGTAACTTGTAATCGAGTCTGTTTCTTTTGGCATTATGGATTAAATAGATCCCAGGCAAAATAAGTTATACACAAGTTGGTGCTCGGATTTAAAAATTATCTGCATCTGGTAATTTATTGTTTCTACCCCTCGCTAAACAGTAGTTCAGTAGGGACATTTAACACAACTCAATGGAGCTGCTTTAAGTGGAACAATGAAAATTACTTATAATGACTTATAAACATTATACGCTTTGCACGTATCCTATATATTTAGATTATATTATAAAGCTGCAGCTCTTCGCAACACTAATGCGTTCCATACATCCTTTTAAAGTAGAAACTTTGAGTACTCCCGCCGAATAGGAACTAATCACAACGTTCACATCGTCAATTGGCATATTGTAGAATAGTGATGTAAATCATACACTTAATCTATTTACATTTCATTATTATAAATACTTATAGAGACGACAGTGTCAGGATCTTACGTCTAGGCATTTATGGTGGGCCACAAGGTCTTCAAATTAAACAATCTAAAGTTGAGCAAGAAATCTTTGTAAAAGATCTGTTCCTAAGAAACAGGGTGTATAACCTTTGACCGATTTTGGTTTGTCTGAATGCGTAAGAAGGGTGTTTCCGACTTAGGGCAAAGGTGTGTGTCGATGCGGTTTTTGGCAGCGAATGTAATGAAATTATTTTCCACTTTTGTACACCATTGTGAAATGAATATCTATATGCTGGAATAGATTTGCTGTGGGAAAAGACAACAAGTCTTTACTTTGAAGTAATTTGTTAAAATCGGAATTTTTTATCATAATCATTATTAAAAAAAAAATTAAAAAGCATATGCCTACGGATTAATTTTATTAGGCTACTAGCAACACTTCTCATGAGCATATGTTAACAAGTACCCCAAATTTCACATTGTGTCATGTGTAGTAAATGACCTTATATGGTTTGACTTTTAGGTTTTTAAACCTTTTCACGTTAAGCATATAAATATGTATGTATAACTCTGAAATAATATTTCCACGTTAACCATATATATATGTATAACTCTGAAACATTATCTCTAAACATTTCAAAACCTGCACTTTACGTTCAAGTTTCAACGGCAGTCTCAACAACACCAAGGACTACTAAGAAATATTTTACATGGACGACAAAAACGCCAATGTATGCGATGACGTCGACAATATCCCACACGACGACAGAAACCTTCAAAATAGAAACGAATCAATCTGAGCTTCCTAAAGTTTCTATGCCGACGTACAGGAGTACTGCCAAAGCCTGGAAGTCAACGCCTAATAACCATGATGGAGGAACGTCAGAACACAGCAATATTTTGCTCTATTCTGGTATAGGGGTGGCCGTTCTGGTAGTCAATGGTGCAATTTTTTGCTTCCTGTACGCGTGTGTGCGGAGAATACTCTATCAGACCAAGTAAGTAAAGGGGATTTGATGGTATATTGTCTTGTTGTGTATTCATTTACAGCTGTCTCTGCATTATCCTCGATTACCCAATTTATATATTCAGATATGAACACATTTTCATGGTTTTGCAATGAAATTAATACCACTGTGCATGTGTTGAAACCATTCAGGTGTCCTTGCTGGTTCTCTATAACTTCCTAAAAAATTAGCAGCAAAACCCAACGTAGCGAGGAAAAATCGCAGTCAGTGAGTCCGTCCATCCGTCCATCCGTCCATCCGTCTGTGCATTTTTTGTTCCCCTCGTCACCGGAAACCTAATTGTTGGAATGTAACGAATCTTGACACGTGTCATTACTATGATTTGCTTTTTGCATGTTTTTTGTTTTTGCATAGTTTGCTTCTTAGTTTTTCCATCAAAATGTCTTTCCGCTCATAACTCCAAAAAATTGTGGGAATGTTAAGAAACTAAACACATTTAATCACATTTATTTGAAGAAGTATGATCCGATCTATACAACTTTTCTCAGTCCTTCCATTTAATTTCCTCTCATAACTTATATTAATTGTTGTAAAGTCGTGAAAATTGAAAAAGGTCAGCACTAAGACGTTGTAACAGGTATGAAAGGCATACTAAACTACCTACGACGACAACAAGCTAAACACCCGAGTCAAGGCATCAAAATGTTACAGCCATGAGTTTCCAAATTCATGAATAAATTGTAACCGTATCCAAACTTGAAGTTATGTCATTTTTAACCATGTTGTGTTTCTTTGAATCTAGTTAAAACTCTTCAAGAGCTGGCATATCTAACAGAGCTATTTGGTGTCAGTCGATCGCCTACCATGAGCGTGTTTATTAACTGAAATGGTGTTCAACACACGTTAAACCCCAGCTCACTCACTCACCCAGCCCGACCATGAGATTTTAAAGGAAACATTACTTTATCAATGACGTCATCTATCTTCCCTTAAATAAATCAATTTCAGCTTTTGGAAACGCGAAGAATGAACTTTTTATGAATTATTATCATTTCTGTTTTAAATAATTTTGACATAATGCGTATCTGAAAGCTTTTGAGACCACGATGAATACTGGGGGTATATGAGTGAGCAGTCCTCACTAATAACATCGTTATTTATATTTCTAGCTCAAATATCGAGGCTACTAAAGCATCAGTCCGTGTAATAGAATTGGCCTGTATGCCTCGACCTGCACCAGAGGTCCAAGAAGTTGAACAACCAACTCATGATTCAGCCGACAAAGAAAGTGTTCTGCTGACACATGAATACGATATCATAGAGTCTATTGATGTTGAGCCAGTGATGTTGTTGGCAGACTGTTTTGATGATTTTGTTACAAACAGGATAACAGACGATTCACCGCAAGATTTTTCTGGAGGAAAATATCTTTCACCGATATTATAAATATTATCCTGATTGATAAACAATGTACATGTATCCAGTTTTTTTAAATATTGAACATATCCTCAAATAAAATATTTTGTAGTCGTACGTGAATATGAGTCCTGGAATTAATAAATATATGAGTTTATACTGATATAAACTTTGTAAATAAAAATTATTTTGAACATCACTGTTATCTTATGTATGTTTCTTTCATCATTCGTACCAAGACTCAGGGCTAGAGTGCTTATAAATACTTAAAGAAATTTTATCAAGCAACATAAATTCAACACATTTCAGGTGTCCCTAGGCCTGAGACAAGTTGGACGTCAGATTGTTTGGTGATTCTTTCCAATCTTTTGAAAAGTTAAGGACTACTATCTATTTTTAATATCTCTTAACAATTTGACAGCTACTTTTCAAGAGGAATGGAACAGGATTCTACAGAATACAATGCATGTAATGCAGAGGCGTGTGGAATCAGTCGTTAGTGCACAGGTATGTCAAACAAAATAGTGATGGAAAGTATGTAATATATAATATACGGCCTTACAAGATATCAACTTTTTTCCCCTTTTTAAAAAATATATTTTATTGATATTTATCTTT
The DNA here is from genome assembly GCA_921293015.1 of Phorcus lineatus. Taxonomy (NCBI): domain Eukaryota; kingdom Metazoa; phylum Mollusca; class Gastropoda; order Trochida; family Trochidae; genus Phorcus; species Phorcus lineatus. The sequence goes on along the minus strand of OV121095.1, from coordinate 6,271,530 downwards.
GATCCAATAAACTCTATGTTTGAAGTATACTGACAGATACGCCTCTGCAGGAACACTAAATGCGGCAGGTAATATGTCAACTAACTCCTCACATATTCAGATCAGACAAGTATATAAAGCGCGATCTGGAACAAATGTTTATAGGATACTTGTTTCGGAAATAGTGTGAAGAATGGTTGAGTAAGCAACATTGGGAATTTCGAGGGAATATCATAACCAAAACTACTAAGCAAATGCTCGTAATGCAGTGAGGTTATATCTTCAATAACTTGTCAAATAACTTGTTATAAAATGCGTGCTGTAACTAAAGTTTTACGTCTAGAGTAGACGTCAATTTGTTCAATTTCTCGAGTAGATTTTCTTCAGTGAGACAGCTCTACTTGAGATAGTAGGAGAGATAGCAATGAAGAGAGATGTATTGGCATGTCCCTTAACACTGTGACAGTACGATTGCAGATCTTCAAAAAAAAGGTAGATCTTGGATAGGCTTTTTCTTACAGTGTGCCTCGGACTCCATTCTATTTAACAAATAACATGTTATATATGTAAACAATGTGGTAATGTCCTTCAAGTGTAAGGAGACTAAGCTTTTGACCGAGTGACATTTTTATTTTGACAAACGTTGTTTAGTATTGGGGGAAATGCTTGCAGCAGTTTCAGAAAAGGTTTCATTTTAGTGAGCATCGTTTGAACAACAATGAGCAGTGGTCCTTTTTAGATAATCATTGTGACTCCCTCTGTCTGTTCAAAATTGGAAACATACGTCCAAAGACGTTGCAGGTATAGGAGTTTGCTGTCGGATTCCCCTCAACTACTTTTTGAGATGGATAAATCGAACATTTCATATCATTTTGATATCCAAACTAAATCTGACAACTTGTCAATTACAGTTTTAGGTTACTTTTACTCGAAGGCATAAAATCCCGCTGTTTTTCATTTATCCATGGAAGAAAACATCCGAATACATCACTAAAACAGGATCATCTACGAATTCTGAGGTTCGAGTTTCCAAAAGAATACCACATAAATAACTTTAACTTTGACGACACATGTCGATAACATACAATACTACTGATAGGCAAGAGGTTTTGAGATAAAAAGAGGGAAGCTTGCACGTAAATGTAAACTCTTCGAAAAAACAACTTGACATTCATGCGAAATTGATTTTTCCGAAACAGGTCAATTGTTTTCATGATACATACTTGTAATTTAAAGAAAGGCTTGCTCAAAAGTGTAAATTTACCAAAAACAATGGCCAAAAAAGTTTACGTTGTGTTCAGGGACGAAAACGAGCGATTCGTCCAAATGCATTTTCTGCCAAAGCACGTGCAGCATGGGTGTCCAGACAGACCATCTCTTCATTGTGGACCCGTTTCAACACCCGAAACAGCGTTGATGATAGGCCAAGGTCAGTTTAATTTCCAGACCAAGTAAGGAACTTGCCAAGTCGATCGAGTATTGAGGAAATGTACATTATAATTCGTTTCCTAGAAAGGTATGCAAGGTCCACATTTATACATGCTGATTATCACATTCCCTTGATCCATAGGAATATTGAGTGCCAAAATTACCATTCGAATTCTAGGTCATTAATTGTTATCATTCCAAAAACGATAGTCTGTGGTAAATACTTCACAATTGGTCTGAGAGAGCAATGTCGTGTGCGTTTCACTTTGAGCAATATAAGTATCCCCTTTATTATCATTATTACCTGCTTTGTTCAAAATGATTCAATTAACACCTTATGGATAACAAGAACACCTTGCAGCAGTGAATCTTCACATTATCTCTTCCCTATTATTCAAAGGAATACTCTCATGTCGAAACTGTCACAATTAGTGCCCATTTATGCATCTTTAAACTTTGCGTTTCATACAAAATTATAATTTCAAATATCTAATGAATTCAAAAGTACACAAATATATTGTTTTGTTTACTTGTAAAAGGTAAATTTTGGTCTTTAAATTATAAAGGAATGATTAAAAGTTAATTCAGTACTACCAAGTAATACAATATAAGTATATGGGAACATAGTGAAATAAAAATGCCGAAGCTAGAAGGGCATTGGGTGATACGTTATCTCCACGTTGGCTCCGTCTTAATTTCCTATACAACATCCGTCCTCATTCAAGCGTTTCGCCATTTATTGCAAGGTGGATCATGTTGCAATATTTTGCCGTTATTGAACCCGCCGGAAGCCAAGGAAGAGCCTGTATTAGAATAGAGGTTGTGTAGGAATTAATGACGAAGCTACCTCTGTGGGGAGAGAATTGAAGGTTATACAGAAATAAAAGAATTTCATTTCACAGTTAACCTGTTACAAAACTTTCAGACTTTTAATAACATTTGGCCATAATATGATCCAACATGTAACAATTTGACAATTTTCACTATCTAAATGGCATGTAATGTGTCAGTTGTTATGTTGATTAAGGATCATCTTGAACGCCATCAGTTATTACTATAGAATATTACTCTTTGAGTATAAAAATCATCAACTTTATGACACGACAGTTACTCTGTGATCAGTTAAATATAGTCTTCCAAATGAATGAACAGGAACATGTTTGAGATTTGAACGAATCATATTGGGTAAGGAGCACGCTCAGCCCGATCACTGTATGATTACCACACACTAACAGCACAATAACCACGCAGTAACAACAAGTTGACTTCACGACGCTTTCGAACAGTGATCGTAGTCGATCGTATGTAATGCGAGTTTTTCTCATTAGATGGTTTACCGGTCTCAAAGATTAAAATGTCATTGTTAAAATAATCTACTATGTTAAGAATTTCCAATTCACAAAACATCGCTAAGTGTGGTATTAATGTGTGTGGATTTTTTTGAGCCCTTTTCATAAAGCAAAGATGAATATATTATTTATTTATTCATTAATAAATCTACTAGGACTTGCACTTTCAATACGCTGATAACCTATATTCTGGGTTTGGCGGTGGGTGTATCTTTTTCTTATAATGTTTCTAATATGTTTTTGGGAAATGTGTTTCCATTTCATTAGGGCACGAGACTTTGAATGTATGTATGAATGTATTGCCAAGTCTAACGACTTGGGCCCTTGTTGACATTTCGTCCTTGCTTGAATATGGACATTATTTACTGAGGCGATATGGTGCTTCCTGCGGTCGGTCAACTTTTATATTACTTCGTTTGCACATGATCGCGATGATTACATAACATGTTATATAGAATATAACAATTTTGTTAATCATTTCGTAATTTACATTATAAAACAAAACACCATTTGCCAAATACTTTCTTCAAAAGGCGGAAAGTAAAAGAGGGAAAGGAATATATGTGAAAAGGTAAAATAATATTTCTACCTTGTCCAGCACTTTCGCTTGTTGAAAAACTAATATGCTCTTCCACTCACTCACTTGTAGATATTTTGACTTCTCGTCGACGGGTACTCTTTAGAAAGGCAGCTGAACCTGCGGTGTATAAAAGCTATTCAGTACGTTCAACATTGTTAAAAGGTTGCATACCCAATTCCACTTTTCATTTGAAGATTGCTTTTGTGATATTAAAATAAGAAAAAGTATATGATCTTTGAAGAAAGTAATAAAATATGAATAGAGTCATACACTGTTAAAGGGACTAACTTTTTTAGTATATTATTCATAATAATGGTTGATAGTGTACGTTACAGTGTCTGCAGACATAAGACAATAATGCCTTGAATGTACTATCTATGGAAAATATATTTGATAAATTCATAAAGGAAAGGAAACACACCAAATGATTTAGCATTTAGTCTGCTAATGTTGCTCTATGCATGTTCAGTTCTACGGTACACATCCCCTAATCCTTTATTTTATCTTTATTAGTATAAAAACCATGTGGGTCACTGGTTATTTTAGAGTAAGAAAGTCATGTCTGTGCACGGTGTCCAGAGCGCGGTAATGTTATGACCCCTGACATGGTGACAGTCAGCCTTTAGCTATCATGGACGCAATGCAGTAATACCAAGCTTACATTTTAACTCAAGTGTCTGGGTTTAAGTCAAAGTATATGATATATGATATAGATTCTCGATAACATTTTAAAGTATCTCAGCAATGTTCAAGAGGTCTTACGTCAATAAACAATTAAACTCAATGTCAGCGTGTACCAAGTATTGCGTTGGTATAAATGAGGAATCATTGTTTGAGCTACATGTGTATTTCACGTTTCGTTGTATTATGAACAAATACATTTATCAGTTGAAGGGACAAGTTCACACATATCTACACTTTGACGTGTACCTGTTGATATTGGCATTTGAATGAAGATCATACCTTTCATTACAGTTTTGCTTTCTGTTTCATCGCAAATTATTGTATATGTCGAAGGCAGAGTTGAGGAAACGTTTCTGTCTAATCTGCATTCACACCGTTGTCTTAGTCAATGAATGCTGTAATGATTTCCTTAGGAACTATATTTCGTACGAAATCAAGCAGCATTAAAAATCCACAACGGCAAATGATGAGTATAAAACTTCTGTAATTTCGGAAGGCGCGACATAATTTATCATATTGTTTTTCTAATCAAGAAAAGAAACATGATGAGTATCTTGTTTAAAACGTTGCTTGTCCAGATATAAATGCACTAAAATACATTATTTAATAAATAAACAAAACTGCAAAACTGTTACCAACGAAAACATGAAGTTTTGGTTTCAATTTCAATTCGATTTGTAAGGAGATACCATAAATCACAAATAAGACCGTACTTGTTATTTTGATACTGCCCTTTCCGATAAGAGTTGAGTCAGACAATTAGTCACTGTCTAACTTTTGAGTCATATATAAATAGATATTACGCAACCTTTTATGAAACCAAACGTTCTGCTAAGAATCTTACAGATGGTGTAGATGAATTTACTTTAAGCACTTACACGTTCGAGGCTTTTATATTTCCTTATTATATTGAGATAATGATATTCAACTTTTCAATGAATATACATACACTGATATGCATAATGAATGAGAAAAGAGAATGTTTGTTCACTTAATCTGACAGTTTTTCAAGATTTAAATTGTACAGACATGCGTCATGTTGTGCATTTAACGGACATATGTTATCGAGGATATCATTTTCATACCTTGTGTAATTTGTAACAGATGTGTCTGCGTTACATACACGCAAAATAACAACAAAAACAACCAACAAAACGCATCCCAATTCAAATTGGCAGTAACACATTTTTTTCAGAATAGTGTATAATGGATTAAAACGTTTTTGCTATTTTTTAAGTTTGCTCGTCTGCAGAATAGTATAACATAAAATTTAATTTTAAACTGCTTCTTCATGAAATCCATTAATCTTATTCAACTCCTAAAGTTTAAGTTGGGAATTTTCTAATAAACTTAGAAAGATAATGTTGAAAATCCTGATATGGTTGTGTGTCCTTACTCAATTCTCAGATGTCTCCTATAACCATGCCTGCATCAATGAAACACTTCTCCACTAACTCAGGAAAACAATTTATAAATTATCAACAATGGATATATATTAGTATGGATATGCTTATTAGGTTATGAAACAATAACATTTTCCCTACCTCGCCAAGGAGTTTCTCCCGCTTAATCACTTCAAACAACTTCGTACATGTAGCAACACTTCAACAGGTAGCGCTTAACTAGACAGCTATACCTATACCTATATGCAAAGGATATAAAAAATGGGGTAAGGGCATGGCAAGGGTATACGCGATAACAGTTTGTATGGGTAGGACGTGAGTTCCATTTTTACATTCACATGCTCAGAGTGATATATCCTTTAATAAATCTTTCCTTTGAATCGAAAGTTGATCAATTTAATGTTCTTGTGCACGTGAAACATAATCTTTAATTATTATTTAGAATGCCTTTTTGGTCATTTCTTGTAGTTTGTGAATATAACTCTTTAGATACTCTGTTTGGATTAAACTTACACCATGGCTGCTTGACATGTGAATAGATAAATAACATTTTGAGTTTAATAATTCATATTGTGATAAACAATGGACTCTGAAGGCCTCTCAGAACGCTGTATCTTTAAAATATCCTCTTTCAGATTTAAAGACAACTATATCGATATCAAATATCAAATATATTCAATGTAACTTCGGAATGAATTGAACTGCTGTTAGTAAGCAAACAACTCTCACTGATTGTGTTTATGGTACTTTGACATATTTGCAACATGACCCTCTTTTTTTATTAGGATAAACGATTTCATAAAGGTAACGCAAAGTTTATAAATCGATTGTTTTTTATTCCTTTTCTGAAATTAAGTTATGTTTAAAGAGTAAATGATGTGTTGATTTCATATGTGTCACATAAACATTCATATGTAGAAGATAAATTGAAGGAAATAATACATGCCCGTCCTCATTTCGGCTTAATCAATATTGATTTTAAATGCTAGAGCAACACAGAGGACAAACACAGGCACGTTAAACTTCAATTTAATTTCTGAGGAGGGTTCATAAATCACTTATCAGACCATACTTGTCAGGTTAGTTTGACAATACACTTCCCGATAAAGATTTGTGTTTGGCAAAATCTCAAGTATGCAAACAGATATTGCCTTACATATCACTGTAACCATACCACAGGCAGACTAATTTAAGGATTAGCATAACATGTTTGTTTGTGATTTAGTCTCATGAAAATCATGTATATCTATCATTTGACAGACCTAATTTATGAAAACAAAGAGACTATTTTCCCCATAAAATTATCATTGTATAAGCTATGTATTTTTGCTAAAAACGTGTCTGCGTACAAATTTTACAACATACCTTTACTACAACTTAACAATTACAAACCGACTCCTGTATCCATCGTGCATTTACATCAGAGTTATATCTGGATAATGTGTAATAACACGACAACATCCACTATTTTCAAAGTAACTATTTAGGGTAACCGACATGAAAGTAAATTTTTCAAAAGCTAAGTTATTTACTTTGCCACACCCATAAATGTATTAATATATTATATACTTACATATATAATTCTTTTATCTGTATCTGTATTCTCTATGTTACCTATGCGAATTATAAGAAATAAAATTCTATTCTGTTCTGCGATGGCTGACAGGACCAGCACAGGGGAGCTTTACGCAGGATAGAGGATGGTTCAGGCTTCGAAGGCTGCTGATATTAGTGTTCAATTGTTGTCTCATTAATACTGTCAACTACTTTCTAGGATGTTTCACGTGTTATTTGTTCCTAACATCTTTGGAAAATCTTAATCGTGAAACCGATTGGCATAGGAAGTCGGTATACGCAGATTTGATGTTATAATAAGGACTCAAATTTGATGTCTGTAACACTAGTAATAGGCAAAATATGAGGATGAAATCAACTAGCTGTAAAGTAACCAATGTGCCAATTAGGTCGTAAAGGATGGTGCCCCAGCTGAACCTTACCACTTTGCATGTATTCTATAATTGCATAAGCATTCATATCGAATTTTTGTGAGTTGAATTAGAATTAAATTTGGAGGAGGGGTTATTAGGGGGAGCAGAAGAAGAATGTAAGTTGAAAATTATGTTTTAAATAATTTCAATTATTGTTAACGAATCTTTTGATTTCAAATGAAATATATGTTTGTGAGTAGCTATACAAAAGTCACTATGTCCAAGTCATATAGTTCACTTACTTTGAAAGCCATTTGAAGGGCAAGCAGTTGAGTGCTGAAATCTTGAGTAGATAATCTTTGACAATAATAAAACACTCTAGCTTTTGTGCTTTCCTGATAAATTACATAGTAAAACAATAAAGCATTGTTGAATTCGGTCATTATTAATGGACTTGCTCAATCATTATAGGATTAGGAACACACCCACTGATTTAGCATTTAGTCTGCCACTGTGCGTGTCAAGTCTACTTTACACAACCCCTAATCATTTACCTTATATTGATAAAGTATGAAAATCATGTGGGTCTCTGGTTATATAAGAGTAAGAAAGTCATATCTGTGCATGGCGTCCAGTGCGCGGTAATGTTATCACCCCTTTACATGGTGACAGTCAGCCTCTAGCTATCATAGACGCAATGCGCGTAATACCAAGCTTACATTGCAACTCAAATGTCTTGGTTTAAGGCAAAGTATATGATAAATGATATATGATATACATCCTCAAAACGTTGACTCAAAAAGGTGACTCAGCTATGTTCAAGAGGTCTTGCGTCAATCAACAATAAAACTCAATGTCAGCGTGTACCGATAGTCTGCGTTGGTATAAATGAGGAATCATTGTTTGAGCGAAATGTGTAATTCATGTTTCGTTGTATTATGCATCATTTAAAGGGACAAGTTCACACATATCTACACTATAACGTGTACCTGTTGACATTGGCAACTGAATGAAGATGATACTCAGGTCTCAGGTCTTCACGTTGATTGTTATGACCTTCACATTCTATTAGAAAATGGGAGACTGTTTCTGGGCTATTTGTTAAACAGTTGATACATAACGGGAATTCACTTTTGTCTAATATATGCCTGTAAGCATTCAAACCACAATGGCCAAGTCTCAAACGAGTGAGGATGATTTCTTCTCTTCGAATGTGTCGTCGGAGTTTGATATTATTCCTAACCATTGGGCAAGAACTGTACATATGCCTGGCAGTGCTGCCACAATCCCAGTCATTTTGCCATTCTTCATCAATTGCCTTATTTATGGTGGGATAGATGTCTTTTGGAATTGGAAAGATATCATCGATATCAATTTGAAATTTGGCTAGCAATATTATCAACCAGTCCAATATGAGCAGGAATCCTTACTATATCGCAGCTTATATAAGTTTCATTCAACATTGTGTCAAGATGTAAAATGTCATATAAAATGTCACTGCTTGGACTGCTGCCAAGGAATCTGTAAATACAATTGATTCGTGTGTATGCTTTTTCACCCAAACTAATGCTTGATAAATAGCAGATAATTCTGCAGCTATTACTGAGATGTGATCTTGTAGTCTGAAAGTTTCCTCACCACCTAAAGATGGCATATAGAAAGCAGCGCCCACATGTCCTGATGCTGGATCTTTGGAGGCATCTGCATAGATATGGGTGAATCCATAGTAATTTCTCCTTATAAAATCTTCTGATATGACTTTGATGATGTTAGGGCTCATTTTTTATTGACAATTGATGCTAAATCTTTGTTTATCGATGGTTGTGTTAAGCACCAAGACCCTGATTTTGGGAGACTGAATTGGGCGTTAAGTTTGAAATCTTGAATGTTGCACTCATGTGCTAGTTGTTGAGTTACTAACCCAAAAGGTAGTTTACCATGACTCCAGCCACAGATTGCATATTCAATGCAATCACGTAACACGTCTCTAGCCGAATGATACTCAGAGGAAGATGCTCTTTTGTCTTAGTCAATGAATTCCGTAAAGATTTCCCTTAGAAATTTATTTCGAACAAAATCAAGCAGTATTAAAAAATCACAAGGGTTATAAAACGTCTGTATTTTCGGAAGGCGCGACATTGATTATCATATTGTTTTTTTAAATCAAGAAACAAGATACTATCGAGTATCTTGTTTAAACGTTGCATTTCCAGGATTAATGCACGGAAATACATTATAAATAAACTAAACTGCGAAACAATTATGAGCGAAAACATGACGTTTTGGTTTTAATTTCGATGCGATTTGTTAGGAGAAACCATAAATCACAAATGCGACCATACTTTTTTGTTTGACACTGCCCTTCCTGATAAGTTTTGAGTCCGGCAATTAGTCACTGTCTCGCTTTCGAGTCATAAGTTTGTAAATATATATTACGTAACCTTTTTTGAAACCAAAAGCTCTTACAAATGATTATCTTTAAACACTTACACGTACGAGCTTTGTACATGATGATGATGATGGATATTTCTTGTGCGCCAGTGTCCACCCATTAGTGCATGCTCATGGCGCATACATATGCTTATAACATTGAGATTATATTATTCAACATTGGCAATGACTATGTGTAGACTGATATGTGTAATGAGTGAGAAAGGAGAATGTCTGTTCACATTAACATCTGACAGGTTTTCAAGACTTAAACTGTATAGACAAGTGTCATGTTGTGCATTTAACGGACATATGTTATCGAGAATATTATTTTCATACCTTGTGTAATTTGTAACAGATGTGTCTGTGTTACATAAACGCAAAATAACAACAAAAACAACCAACAAAACGCAATGCTTATTAATTCTTGATCTCGGATCTTCCAGGTTCTGTTAAGCTATGTTGATAATTTTCCTTCCTTTTATGATTAAAAGATGTTCACACAGAAATAAAAACTTGCCTTTTGATGATTTCTTCTATGACTACGAAAGTCCTGGTCGAGTAATGATATTTTTCATCCTCTGGAGATAACAAAATTGGCGTAAACTATTGTATGTTTGGGCAAATTTTAAATGAAAACTGTCGAAAACAGTTGGTAAGAAAGTTATGACATCAGTGGAATGTATCATGGATTAAAACGTTTTTACAGTTTTCTAAGTTTGCTCGTCTGCAGAATAGTAAAACATCAAATTTAATTTTAAACTGCTTCTTCATGAAATCCATTAATCTTTTTCAACTCCTAATGGTTAGTAGGGAATTTTCTAATAAACTTTACTTATGCACATTATAACCCGATGCTATTATCTTCGATCCCCATTTGCAGACTCACAAATGGGTTTTATCGAAGTTGTTATTATTTATGGTAAATAATATCTAGTTTTCATCATCAATGTGTTCGGGAATGAGAGCTAGAAAAAGGTTTGTATTGAGTGTATAAAGTGAAATATATACATTCAAGTATTTTAGTGCAATTTAAACCGAATACTGTCTGAACTGAAGGAGATGATTTGACGACTTGAGAGGGAGGAGGAGATAAAAGATAATACTTGAATACATATGTGGTTGGAGTGTAATGTGTCACAGAGATACGATAAAGTTAAAGATAATGTGGAAAAATCCTGATATGGTTGTGTGTCCTTACTCAATACTCAGTTGCTTGCGTCAATGAAACAATTCTCCACTAACTCTGGATAAAAATGTATAAATTATCAACAATTTAACAAGTTTAAATTGGGAATTTTCTAATAAACTTAGAAAGATAATGTTGAAAATCCTGATATGGTTGTGTGTCCTGACTCAATTCTCAGATGTCTCCTATAACCATGCCTGCATCAATGAAACACTTCTCCACTAACCCGGGAAAACAATTTATAAATTATCAACAATGGATATATATTAGTATGGATATGCTTATTAAGTTATGAAACAATAACATTTTCCCTACCTCGCCAAGAAATTCCTCCCCGCTTAATCAATTCAAACAACTTCTTACATGTAGCAACACTTCAACAGGTAGCGCTTAACTAGACAACTATACCTATACCTATATGTAAAGGATATAAAAAATGGGGTAAGGACATGGCAAGGGTATACGCGATAACAGTTTGTATGGGTAGGACGTGAGTTCCATTTTTACACTCACATACACAGAGAGATATATCCCTTAATAAATAATTCCTTTTAAATCGAAATTTGATCAATTTATTTTTCTTGTGCACGTGAATAATAATATTTAATTATTATCTAGAATGCCTTTTTGGTCATTTATTGTAGTTTCTTTAGATACTCTGCTTGGATTCAACTTCTACTGTGGCTGCATTGACATTTGATAAGTTAAATAACATTTCGAGTATACAAGTTCATATTTTGATAAGCATGGTCTTTTAGAACTCTGTATTTACTAAACATCCTCCTTTAAATTTATAGACATCTATAACTTAGAACAACTATATCGATATCAATTTTCAGACATTTTCACTGTAACTTCGAATTTACATTGCGCCGCTGTTACTAAGTAATTAACTCTAACTGATTGTTTTATGGTACTTATTTCAAAATGACTTAAAATGCACCCTGATGTTTTAGGATAAAAGATTATGCTTACGTAAAGTTTATAAACCGATGGTATTTGTTTCTTTCTCTGAAATAAAGTTATGTTTAAAGAGTAAAACGTGTGACGTTTTTGTATATGTCAGTTACACAAACATTCATATATAGTAGAAAAGTTTAAGGAAATAATACCTGCCAGTCTTCATTTAGGCTTAATCAAATAACGATTTATTGATTTAAAGTCGTTGTGCAATATATAGGACAAACACCAGCACAATCAATTTCAATCTAGTTTCTAAGGAGTGACCATAAATCACAAATGAGACCATACTTGTCAGGTTAGTATGACATTGCACTTCCCGATAAAGATTTGTGTTAGGGAGAATCTCAAGTATGCAAACAGATATTGCCTTACAAATCACTGTAATCAATAAATCGGCATACTTATTTAAGGTGTAGCATAACATGTTCGTAAGCTTTATTTAATCCTGTATCTATTGTGCATTTATATCTGTATAATGTTTAATAACACAACAGTAACTTTTTTTCAAAATAACTATTTAGTGCAATCGATATGTAAATAAGAATTTCAAATTCTAAGTTTAAATTTACTTTGCGTTTTCATTTTAATAACAGATAGCCATATCCGCATGGTAACATAGGTAGTGTTAGAACATATTTACTCACTCGCCTTTATATTCTCTATGTTACCTATGCGAATTATAAAAAATAAAATTCTATACTGTTCTGATGGCTGACAGGAAGTTTACTCAGGAAAGAGGATGTTACAGGCTTCGAAGGTTGCTGATATTAGTGTTATTAATACTCTCAACTACTTTCTAGGATGTTTCACATTTTTTTTGTCCCTAACATCTTTGAAATCGATTGGCATAGGAAATCGGTATACGCAGATTTGATGAATAAAGATTCAAAATTGATGTCTGTAGCACTAGTAATAGGCAAAATATGAGGATGAAATCAACTAGCTGTAAAGTAACCAATGTGCCAGTTAGGTCGTAAAGGATGGTGCCCCAGCTGAACCTTACCACTTTGCATGTATTCTATAATGGCATAGGCATTCATATCGAATGTTGGTGAAATGAATTAGAATTTATTTTGGAGGTGACATCATTAGGGGAGCAGAAGAATGTAAGTTGAACATTATATTTCGAATAATTTCAATTTTTGTTAAGGTATCTATTGATTTCAAATGAAATGTGTGTTTGTAAGTAGCTATTCAAAAATCACTATGTTCAAATCAAATAGTTCACTTACTTTGTAAGCCATTTGAAGGGTAAGGAGTTGAGTGCAGAAATCGTGAGAAAATAATCTTTGAAAATAATAAAACAGTCTAGCTTTTGTGCTTTCCTGATAATTACATAATAAATTACATTGATGAAATAAATACTCTGATCAAAACGATAATTGTGACACAGTATTGAACTTTCACAATATTTTCATTGATGAGATATTTTGATGAAATATGGACATCAATGATACAAGTATTGTGCAAATACAAAAGCATAATTAGATGAAAGAATTACCTCAATAAATGTATTTAATTCTATGAAATTACATTAGTTCTTTACATTAGCACTGTTGTCAAATACAACACAAATTCTAGATTACTTATGCTATGTAAGCCATGTACACTTACATTCACAAAGTAAATCTATAACCTACCCTCTATTGCTATTTCGAACAAGCAAACATTATCTGTTTATCGAAACTGGCCGCTGGAAACGCATTGCACGTGAAAATAAAAATTGCCCGCTCTGTGACTCACAAACAATAGCTGATGAATTTCATTATCTGTTTCGATGTTCAGTTTTTGCTAACATAAGAAAAAGTTACACACCTTATTTTTTTGTGTTTTCCCGACCACTCATAAAACAAAAATGCTGTTGTGTTCTAAAAGACTCTCAGTGTAAAAAACATGTCCAAATTTATCGCAATTGTAAACTCTGAACTGAAAAAAATGAAATTGTATATATCTAATATGTTTGTATAACTCTATATGCCCTTGTACCACCGTTGGTGGTGAATAGAGAATTTTGAATTTTGAATTTTGTTACGGTTTAAGTTTGATAAATTTATAGTAAAATCCGTTAGAGCTGCTAGAGACATCACATTGCCAGCTCTGTAAAAAAATAATCCTATAATATACGGTCAATCGTTGCTACAATATTGTCAATATGATAGTACATTGGTTGATGAGAGAGGTAGAGTTTAAGTGTAGAATCTCATAAGTGAAGGATGCCCATAGGGTTGTGGTTAGTTTAACCTGACACTTTTGACAGTCCTATGCTTTCGTGACACGACGTTGTCCATAAAGTTCATGGCGATAAGTTAATGTTGGCAATGGAATTACAATTTATGAATATTATCTCTTGAATTAGAGTATACTCAGATACATGTACAAAATTTAAGTAAAATTAAATAAATCTTAGAATTTATAAAATATGTTCTTGTAAAACAATCACAGTGAGTCCCTCTAATTCGTTTTTAGCTTGAATTTGCTCTTTTAGCGTTTAAGTCTCAAAACTTACAATGCACCATGACCAAAGAAAAAGAAAGATAAAAGATTTTTTAGGGGAAAAAGGACTATGCCAACAATAGCTCAGGGTCTGCATTAGAGTGTAACAGAATATTAATGTAACTACATTTACAAAAGGAAACTATATAAATGCTTCAAATATTCAAATGAGTTTGTATTTGTTATAATCCATTCTCTATATCAAACCCTCTTAACATGGTTTCAGTTAATGAAGTTAGAGTGAAACAACTCAATATTTCTTAAATAAAAGAGAAGGGTTACGGGCCAGGCAAATTATAAGAGACTGGATAGTAACTTGAGGAATGTGTCTTTGATTTACATCAACGGCCTATATGACACTTTGCTACATTTGTATGCGTGAACCTGTCACACTTGTAACGTTGCTTACCTAGAATACCAAACAAGTATTTTGTATTGAAGTTCTAGTGTGGATTAAGTAACAGGGCAGTCATATCATGCTGAATATATTCTATGTTTGTAAAACAGTTCTAAAGTAGATAAAGGCCTCCACTGAGAATCCTTCCCGTATAAGATTTCAGTTTGGGAGACCCAGTTAGCTATCTACAATAAAGGAATCATGAAACTACCTCATGTTAGGATTTTGTTCGAAACTTGAAACACGAGACCTACAAAAGGGAAATATTTTAATTTGAATAGACCTTAAATTGTAATACAAAACAGAAAATAAAGCTAAAATGCTTCCTTAACATGCAATGAAATGTGATCTGATTATGATTTGTTCATCAATTGTTATAAGCTGATCAATCACTCAGTTTCAACCTTCACTTCCTGATAGAAAACAAACTGAAAACGTAACCAAACTGACCTCGTCTTCGGTGCAAAAGACTCAAGTTTCATGAGTACGTTGATCCAGTGTTATGCCAAAAATGTGATCAGCCTACTTATATTGGCCCAATTTCTGACTTTGAAATTGGGTACATGTAAATGTTTATTCTTTGGGTTGTGAAGAAGAGAAATATAATGTTACACATTTATTTATATATTTTTTAACCAGTTTGGTCGAGCACACACATATGTATATCTTAATTGAATTAACGAAGAGTTCACGAATGGACTCTTGTGCTTGGACTTTTCTGGCTCTGTTTCCACAACCTTTTATAATATAATTATATACTGATACCAGTCCTCGTGAAATTCCCTGTTACCAGCACCTAATTAAATTTAAAATATTTCATTCAGTGAAGATTAGATATAAAGCTGGAACAATCAGGTCAACTTGAAACCCAAGCCCATACAACAAGTATATGTATATTGTATCGTATTATGTATATTTTATGATTAAAGTTAAAACGGTATTTTATGAAATGGAACACAGTTATTTTCATGAAAAATTTTAACATGCATGATAAAATCTCAGGCCATTGTGTACTTTTTCCTTTTAACACTAATTTTGCAATGGTTGTAATGTTTCTAAAGACATCATCAGAGAATTCGTTGCAAGCAACTAATGTCTTGTGACGTCAACTCTTTCAACCGTTACCTTTGAGTATTGTTAAAATGTTATCTCAAATAATAAATAATATATTTTCAAATAATGCTTCTATCTGTTTTGTAAATGAAAATCATCAAACAGAAAGTTTCATCTGCCAATCTCTCTTTTTTGTAAAAAGGCGGAATGAAAAGGATGATATGCGTTTTGTGTATATATTGATGGGTTTATATTTAATACTAATAGCAATAGATTTGTATATAAAAAATCTTCGTGAATGAATTCATTCCCCTACCCAGTTTAACAAAGCCTTCTGCCAGCTTAAACACCAAATCACAATACGTCCACGTCTCTTAAGCAGGTACCCTTTACGAATACCTGCAGTGTATACTCATAATCATATCTATCATCTCATATCATACCTGTGTCTGCAGGTAAATGTTTTGTTAGCAAAGCAGATATTAAGCTTGCTCAATGTTGAACACGATATCTATTTGTGCAGGTAAGACAGTAAAATCATATCCATCTGATTACTTCAGTGTAATATGATCATGTCCAAATGCAATGGTGAAATAATAAGATAATATAATGTATATATCATTTGCACGAGTGATTTCTTTCTTGCCATGAACAATTATATCCTCAGATCGCCAGGTAAATATATAACCTGTAGATATTCATTTTAGAGTCAGCAATGATTTTGGTCTGTAACTAGGTCATATATCATTCATAATATATATCAGAATTATTCAATCGACAGGTAATTTTCAAGATCACGATATGAAGTCAACATGTTATTTTGAAATTCATCAAGATATAACCTATAATAAACATAAGCCTTATCTTATGACTACGGTTAAAAACTATATCAATTAATAACTAAATGAATGTTTACCTAGTTACTGAACAATATACGTGTCAGGATGAAAACAATTTCGCAGGACCAGCTCCTGAGTAGGAAGTATTACGTATAAAACCTTGACTTTACTTTATTTTCGTTCATAGATTTTGGATAGATCTGGTATCTGGATTTTGAATTTTTTTCTAATAGAAATTTTATTGTTCATATCACATGACCATATCATTTAAATATTTGTTTTATCTTCATTGTGTCGGTTTTGTTATTGGTATAAATAGGATAACTGTGTAAAAGACACTTCTACCATATTAAGAGGTTATTTTTCTGTGTTGTACTACGATCTGTTAATCTCTTTTAGTGAGACATATACTTATTACTTTATGAATGAGAGGGATCGATGTTTGTGTTGAAACTGACGCGACAAAACATTTGTTTATTTACAAAATTGATTTCACCTCCGTCTGTTTTGAGTTGTTACCATTGTAAAACCATTTTCTGCCAATATTCATTGTTTTTCAGATTTATTTACTTACAAACAGTGTAAACATTACCTAATGTGAAAAGGTTTCTCACATTATCGGAATCTACATATCTAAAATCTGTCAAGGCAAAGTGGTTGTAGCAAATTTTTGGCTACGCATAGAAACAGGACGATACAAAAATAAGAAAAATATAATAAAGAGTAACCGTATTGAAGATAAATTCCAAATTCTATTTACTGTAAATTATAGAAACAAGTTTTTACTCCATGATTGTACAGAAACAGGTACAACCAAAATTTAAACTACATTTTCAACAGTTAAGAAATTTTCTTTATATGTTACAGGTTCTTTTGAAAAGATTAAACGTATACGCGAGGATAAACGCCGATTGCAATAGTATTTCACTTATATTATAACTGCTCATTTTAATGCAGGGAGAAATCCCAAAACACCATGACCATGAAATGCGGTAAAACGTGACTGAAACTAGCAAACCATGGATGGTACTTTGCTGTCATTCAGTGAAGCATTGCACCAAACCTTAATGCGTGTAGAACAGTTCTCTATTTCAGACAAAGTTTTCAGCCCCTGGCATTTCGAACCCCAAAATTTAACGCTGACCACTGCACTATCCCTCCCCCAACAATGTTGACTGTTTCAATTCCAAGACATTGACAGGTGTCAATCAAATCTCACGCATTTGTCGGCTGATTGGTGAGTTTGTTCGTTTGACCAAACCTTATTTTAATATATCTTCATTCATACATGTATTAATTTTTGGAAACTTTGAAAGTTTTGAGTTCCAATACTTTCAATGTGAACATGAAAAAATCTGATCATCTGTAGATAGATAAGCGACACGTTAAAAGTTTATTTAGCATATATCTATAACTAGCACAAAAATCAAATTATTTCGTCATAGAATTTATTGAAGGTGGGCGAGTTATTTTGGAATAAATAAAACTAAAAGTGATTCACAAAATTAAGAAACTGTAATCTTCAAATTACCCTATATTTATTGTTCATTAGACTTGTTAGAATAAGAACTATTTTTAACCTTTTTGTTTTATTGGATGATTGAAAACCTCTGATTTACTACTAGGATATCTTCCCCATGTTGTTTTGCTCAAATTGTAAAGAATAGCTATATTAGAATGTACAACTGCATACCAAAAGTTTGTTCACATACCTGAATATACTAGTGCAAATATCATGTAATTTGAGATGCCTTTGAGGTATCGTAGTGTTGCGAAAAAGAAACATATAATTTTGAATTTTCAATAAAGATATGCAAATCCATTCTTCTTTAAGGCAAATGTTTATCGTACCCCCACAATTACCCGTAACAGGCCATTGAAGTGACCAGGGTTCAAAATTCCGAAAATTAATTTTTTTCTCAATAAAATCCTTTATAAGTTATCAATTTCTTTAAAAATTAGTCAAGTTTGTTTTAATAACAGGGAGTCGACATGGAGCATTTTAATTGACATTCAACGAAATCGAAATGTCGAAAATATACCCCTTCTGTTTTTATTAATATGCTAAAATTCGAATTTTTGCACGAGAGACCAGACGATCGCAAAAAGAGTTCATGAGTGGCTAGTTCACGCATGGACAGTGGGTTATCCATTGTCAGTTTTGCTGAAGTTATTCTATTGACGTTGGCACGAAACCCAAATTACATGACATTTGCACTACGATTCAGTGGTAAGTGAACAAACTTTCGGTATGCAGCTGTATTGTTATACTTTTTTATAACTGAAAATATGATTTGGATGATAGTGTGATTACAGTTTTTATGAATGAAGTAATTTCTCTTACCTTGTTCAATAATCTCGTTGTTGAAACTACAGCTTTCTACCTTCACCAACACCACCTCAGGATACGTCGATACGTCTCTCCTCAAGAACTGTGTAACGTGACGGGAATTCCTACGGTATATTATTATATCTACCTTTTTCTACATGTACAGTGTTGTAAGACAGAAGGCTTCAGTCATGCTCAATGGTTTACATGATACCATCTTGTCTAGGTAGGACAAAAGAACCATATCAAAATTGTAACCTTAGTGCCATGTGATCAGTTCTCATTCTATCGACTTAGCTTTAAAAAACGTTTTGTCAGTTTGAATGCATATTGGGACCATTTTTCCTCTCAGCTCGTAAGGCATCCGTGCACTTGTTTATTTCTTGCCATGGAGATATATAATCAGATCGCCAGGTAAATCTACAAAATGTAGATATCCTTTGTAGAAGAAGCACTCGGTCATTGCTTTTAACAAATATAGTCATTGATTGCTCCCATGCAGGTTTTATAATTTACCACTGAAAATATATCTATTCAGTCTAGCCTAAACTTATACCCTATTTGTTAACTCAATAAGGTGTTCCAATTACTGTTATATTTGTGACTCTAATAATGATGAGTACATATAATAATACAAACGTTCTAGAAGTTTTCAAAAACCATATGCTCAGAGGAGATGAATATGAGAGTTTTGAGATACTTGACCGACTTTGAACAACTAAAGCTGCTGAAAAAGTTTGTGTCGCTGAGGAAGAATTCTTATGTAGAATAATCATCTTTTAAGAATGTCATCACCATTTCTTAACGATATACATTACAGTTAAAGCTTTTAAATCATTATGCAAAGGGATTTTTATTTCATAACATATACAAGGGAGATATCTAGGGTATGTCAGGAGCAATTTCGTCGTTAACTATAAGGGGCATGGGCTCAACATTATGAAATTGGGAGGTTCGTTTTAACTGCCAGGAATATTTATTTGAAAAGTTTTCTACGTTATTTCCACAATGGTAACATTGGTGAATGTGATAATATCTCTTGCGAAATTTTTAATTTTGCACTTGGGACCCCAGTGTTGCATAAAATCCTGCCAGAAGTGTTTTCTATGAGCATAAACTCTAAAAATATATCCTCATGTATCTCCTCAAAATGGCGTTACTTTTGAATGAATGACGGTTGAATAAGTTAGTCTTAAAAGAACACCAATTGTCATGATATTTGTAAGTTCCAAAGTAGTGAAGGAAGCTTTTGTTTAACAGCTGTACTTAACTTTTTATTTAGTAAAAGGTAAATCTAATGAGCCGCTAAGGTCTTGTCCCTTCATAACACTATGGATCTGAAATGTGAAAATATTGTGAGGTTCTGTAATTAGATATGTAAGCAATGTGTGTGCAGTCGTGCAGAGAATACCGACAGTCAGCTCCACAATTGACAAAAGTTAAGTTGAACAATGTTGGATTATATTCTGCAATCCGTTGGTGAAAGTATAAAGGGCTTGCGACTCACGAAATATGCATGTGACCCTATGCATATTCTTGTTACTGTAAATTCCATTTATATTCAATTTACGTTCCCTAAAGAAAGAAACGCACGAGTGTATTGTTTTCAGGAAGACACCCTTACATGATCATGTGATTGTGTCAAGTTATGCCTCACCTTAGGACGAAATTCAATGTTATCAAATCTTGGATCAATCCGACGCCGATGTAATTTATATGGCAAAATACATGTCTTTCTGTCACCTTGCTTTTTAAAACAATAATTGCTTTATCAAGAAATGCTTGAGGAGAAACCCAAACGACATTTAACGCCCTCTGTCACACCTTCGCTACATCTATTTTTGTAGGTTCATTGAAACGTTAAAAATCATTTAAAATTCGTTCCTTACTTTTGATTATTTATTTGGAATGAAATGATGTTTGCTTGAAGACATTGTGGGATTCTAATATAAGATGTCTGAGTCATGTGGCTGCAATCGTGTGGAGCATTGTTATGTAATGATTAGAGTACAGTCTGTAAAGTGTTGGTCCAAGGAAACATCCATGTAATATGCATGTGCCAGAAAAACGCTATATTAACCATATGGGAAGATGGACACAGGTAGATATTTTTCCTGTAAGTTATTTGGGAGTTTTCCTGGTATTTCATTGCTTGTTGTGAACCAATGAAATTGAACGTTTGGAATATTTTATTAGCATTAAATTTTTTGTTGATTGGTAATTTGTTTACCCATATTCTGTATTTTAACAATGTTTATTCATTCGACGTAGTTGCCCTTCGTCATTTTGCGGAGGTGCCACCGCAAAAAACCCCACAAAATAAGTCTTCCAAATTGCAAAAAATGTATAGGTTAAGCCACAAGAATTTCAGTTTTAGCACTCTTTTTTTAAACATGAAGGCACTGCTACTCATCCTAAATTTGTCGTTTTTACATTCAATTATTGGTAATTAAACGTTAATGATACAATTTGATTTCAAAATTATAATGTTATATGTATAGGTAAAAGGGTGAAAAAGGCCGCACGTAGAGTAAATGTATATTCAAAATATAAATCAAATGACCATTAACTACATCTTCGAATGTACAGAAGAATAAAAAGAAGAGATCCTCAAATAAAGGACACAATCATCTTCTTGAAAACAGGGTTCAAAAGGATAGGACGAAACACGCCAGAACAACGCCCTCCTCAATTGATCGAGAGCAACATTTGGAACAAATTCCAAATCAAAACCTACCATTAAAAGAATATTTTTAATTGTAGAGAATTTGAGTCAATCGGAAGACGTTTTATCACCCAAGGACTTTCCCTGATCCAACACAACTTTATCAAGTGTGAAGGAAGGCTCAAGATTATCACAATTGTAAAAAGAAGTAATGACAATTCATTAACATCATCCCAAATCACCCTTACAAAAAGCTTTTGGAGTAAATTTAACTTTATTAAAAGATATTCTTAAAAAACGCTTAAACATTTACTCCATGAATACAAGTAATGTCAATTGTGTAATCGAAACAAAGCATCAATTGATGAACTTGGGACCGACCAGGAAGAGGCTACTATAATTACTCAAATCTTAATCCCTCATAAATAGCGCATTGTGCGTTAATCAATATAACCGCTTGTCACTTGCTAATTAATAAAAGTCTAACGTACATTGTTACATTGTAAGCATGTATACCTATATATTTGCCATGTTTGAAAAACTCCACACTTTTGAAAAGACTTGTTATCAAGGCGAAAGGCGACGCATCCAGTGATAATTAAAATGATATCTACAGCAAGTGTCATCTGACGTATTTTATTTTCAAAAAAAGTATGCAAATATATAAACATTGGTTTAAAGTATATATTTATATTTATATGTGTGTGTAAAAGTTAAAAGTTCATGGTTTATGTATTAAATATTCTTTAAAAATAACAAACTGAAGATTGGTCTTCATATAAGTTCATTACCAACCGGTTTCACAACAGAGTGATCATCAGGGTAACTTATTCATTGTGTATAGCGTTAACAATGACAAGGGACGTAATTCATGACGTCATATGCATACCACTTTTTTAATAGTAATTCCTTCGTTTTAAGAACTATTTATATGTTACTTCCCTGGAAATGCAGTAGTTTTAACAAATAACATTGAGCATTTCCAGAATTCGCAGAATCACATGTGCGCATACCTTCCATCCCCATGTCTCCAACTGTCGAACCTGTTGACCAATCAGTGCCCAATGATGCTCATGCATACGACGAAGTTGAGGATACCCCTTTCACTATTGATCTAAACAAGCCGATTATTGCTGAAGTATTCGGCAGCGCATGTGCTTCAGCAGGTCAATCAACTTCCTTCCCTCGTATGGCAAACTATTCGACCATTATACCAAGGCCGACCCATTACAATGACCATCATATCATCACAGTGTGAAATTCGAGATCGACAAAGGCCATCTCTGTCGGAAGGTATTGCATGAGCTTGTGCAACTGCAAACTTGCCGGTGAGATGATGTATATAATGTATACCGGGACTCCCGGTAATATATGAGGCGAAGAAACACTATTTTGCAATTTAGAAATATTTATGTGTTAGTTATTTCGTAAATGTAGCATAGAAGTTACAGGAAATTGTGGGAGAAAACCTTACGTTGAAATGAGTTCTGAGTCTGAATATTTGCAACGATATATTTCAACATGGATAAACAATTTTCTACAAACGTGTCGAAAGAAATGCGTTGCACACCTGCTTTTGAAAAGAGTTCAGAGGGTAACTGCTTACTTCTACCTCCCTTGCGCAACCCATTTGCGCTACAATTAGTGATTCAGGATACTACCCAAGCAGTTTCGTGATTCGATTCAAACTGTCTCAAATGCATTGCTACTTATGGGAAATTAGGGGAGAAAACATTATTATGAAATGGGTGCTAAGTCTGAATATTTGTAACGTTATATTTTAACAAGGATAAACAATTGTCTACTAAAGTGTCAAAACAAATGCGTTGCCGACCTGCTTTTGATAAGATTGCAGAGGTAACTGTTTATTTCTACCTCTGTTATTCAACCCATTTGCGCTAGAATTAGTCGGTGTTTCAGGAAAAGACTCATGCAGGGTTGTGATTCGATTCAAACTGCCTTACATGCGTTGTTACTTATTACATAACTCTCAACAATATGGTTGTGAAATCCTTTCAATATCGAGTTATGCAAAAAAGGTTTTGTTGATTGATTTACCGAATTATGAACATGGGAATTGTTTGATCTTTTTGTACCAAGGTTTTACAAAAATGTTTTATAAGAATAAAAATGTGGGTAATAGCCTTTCACTGAACACAGTTGCTTCGTAGTATTTCAAGATTTTAAATAAGATATTCACCAAAAATACGGTGTAATCTATAAGAGCCTTTACAGGGAAATATATTGGGTTATTTGATGATACCATAGAAGAATAGATTTTCAACGGATAAGGGATGATGACCTGGTGACTTATATATACATTTTATCCCATATGCACTCAGAGATTCGAATGGATTATGATTTGTTAAGTTTTTTATTTAAAACTTTTTGGATACTTAACGCTTTAGTATATTATATTTTTAAAGCATACTGAGCTTAAGACTCACATATTATTTAAGTGCTTCATACTCCTTTTGTATTATTTTTAACAATGCATGCTACTGTGCTTTGGCTTTATATGCTTATTTAAATCATATACCACATAACAGTTTGTATAAGATAATTCGAATAAAGCTGTATACTTATAGTGCATTGAACTTTTGCTAAAGTAATTCTGTCAGGAACTATTTCCTATTTCTATTTCCTTACGATTACCAATGCCGACACCCTGGTATAATTTTGTCCCTGTTTAAAGTTTCCTCTAATGATTTTTTCCAGTACAAACCCTACCCCGGATAGTTTTTTCTTGCCCCTCTGAAAATAAAATCTTCCTCAACTGTTGCTTTAGCTTCAATTTCCAAACTGAATTGAGTTGTTAATACCGAGTTGTGAGAGTAATTTTTAAATTTAAAAAATTGAGAGTTCGTTCGAAAGTTCGTATGTATATCTTTACTTCATTTTCGTCTGGTATTAAAGTAAATCATGAAGCAGAGTTGATCCAGAGGATAATAAACCGGACATTGATGCCTATGCTTGGGTTATGGTTGAAGGAGTGATCTATACTGAGTTTATTGTACATGCTTAGAGGGGGCTTATCTATACTTGATTTAGCAAATTCTTTGATTCATTTAACCCTTTAGGGCTGTTCTATTTTGAGTTTCTGGCACATATTTTGGGCGATTCTGTACTAAGTGTAATGTATATACCCTCCAGGTTTTAATGTACTTATTTATAATAAGTAAGAGGGCGGATCCATACATGGGGAGATATACCTACTTACATTAAGTAAGAGTGGCGAATCTATAGTGGGCTGAGATGAGAGGATGAGTATATACAAAGTTTGATGCCATAGCAAGATACATTTAGAAGGACAGGGTTCGATGTACATGCCGAGAGGGAATGAAACTCTACTGGGTATTCGATTTCTTTTCATTTCTTTAGGGTTTTATACTGAGTTCTTTTCCCACACTAACATATATTTACATAAAGAGGAGCCATATCTACAGGGGGTATTATTAAATGAGTTTGGTAGGTTCAAGTTCTGAAGGGGGCAAACATGTAAAATATCTACTAAATATAATGGGTGTTTAGTGTTGCTTAAGGTGATATCACTAACCAAAAGTTAACTGTTCTTTGTTGTTGACATGTTTCTTATATCACTGTTAATATGACGCAATGCTGGCTTTAAATGCCATCATGTGTGGTAAAAACGTTCTATTATTGAAATAAGATTACGGATCACCGGAAACAAAGTGTCAACATTGCCAAAGCGAATAGTGTCTTTGACAAAATCTTTGACAGATTCGTTTGGACGTTTGGCATTGGCTGTTGCATGTTTCGGGAGTTCCCTTTGGTTTATCGGATTTAAAGCGTGGAAAGGCGGGAAGAAACGTCTGCATTGCGTTGAATTCACTTACGATTACGCCGACAACGATTCATTTCTTAAAAAATGATACAAAACGCATTATCGATTCCCTCGAAAAGTGTGGCTTGACTTACGATCCTTTTCGTTAGGCTCATATATTTTTTATAATATTATTTTATTGCTTTGTTTTTACAAATTTGCACCTGTAGCCCTTTGTAGACCATTGTAATTCGGATATAACCGTTGGCAGTTAAAAAGTTATTTGCTTATTCAAAGCAACGTTCAATTATAATTTATTTCTTTATGAAATGGAGGTTTCGATAGTAAATTAACTTTATGCTTAAAGTCTATTATTATAAATTTCTTTGTGATATTACTCATATAATTGCTTAATCAAGTAATGAATCTTGCGTGAATAACTAGACAACTTCCTATCTTCTTATCCATATACTAATAAATTGGTTTGTATTACTTACTGATATTCCGAGAAGAGTTTTGCATCGCATCGTTTAATCGATAAAATATAGATGTAATACATAGAGAACAGCATGAAATCCAATCACAATAGTGATTAGTATTGTACTTTTGGATCGAAACGAGTTAAAATGAAAAAAAACAAACAATCACAGATGTCCAGTAAAGCTTACCAAAGAAAGAGTTGAGAGAATCAAATTGCGAAATGCTCACTTTAACCATTCTGACGTCATACTTAACTATTATGACGACACACAAATAGAGAGAGTAGACAAGCAGTAAAATTACCCAAAACGCCGTTAGATGGACATTTTTGCGTTTTGGTTCAGTATGTTCGTTTTGAATATCATCCAATACTCTGATGAACTAATTCGGGCATTTTTGTCATTTGGTATGAATTTCATCGTGACTGAATAGTTTGAGAAGATTCAATTTTTTATTTTTTTATTCTGTATTGTTGGTGAGCATTTAGAAACAATTATTCAGTGTATACTATCCATAGCGTGGACAACAAACAATTATTCCTAGGTAGCGTGCAGTCTGTATTTCAGGGTAATTTTGGGTAATATAAGCTGACAAGAGAGTTACTCCTGTATAGTTTAGTCACGATCAATATGATTATTATCAAAGTGTCATAAATATGATTACACTTACATGAGAGAGTGCAACACTTACTGACATGAATGCTACTCAGTATTTGCGAATGTTTATGACATTAGCTGAAGGTTAACAAACAAATTGACAAACGTATCTTTGCATTATGCTTTTTCAAAATGTTCTCTGTGTGTAAAACATGGTAAATGTATTCAAATACATAAATTGGGAATATGATTCATCAGCGTTCGATAAACAGCTTACTCATTCACATGAAAACATGTGTTCTGCAGGTTGTTGCAGAATGCCACAGTAATATTTTCTGACGTAATATTTTTTGTCAAACGTTGGATTGCCAGGGGGAAAGGAGTTGTATGTCAATAAACTGAAAAACTATGAAAAACAACGAAAACATGAAGTTTCATTTTCAATTTCAATGCGAATTGTAAGGAGATACCATAAATCATAAAAAGACCATACTTGTTAGTTAGACACAGCTCTTCACGATTAAAATTGAGTCTGGTAGTTAGTCATGACTTGTTTTCAGGTCATACGTTTGTAAATAGATATTATGTCAACAATTATGTAATTACAAGCTTTCATGACAAAACCATTCAAAAAGTTATTCACACGTGTAAAAGTCCTTTATGCCAGAGAATCGGAGAAAAACGTTGAGAATACTTACTTGTACCTTATCTATAAAAATGTTGATATGCTTATTAATTAGCAACGACAACTGAACATGATATTGTGCATACCTTATGAAGTACTATCTTTTTACTGCTGTCTTCAGCGGGTCTCTGTCAACAATACCTACAGTGTGCCAATATGTAGACATATATGTGTACCTATATGGTGTTTGGGAAAAAGTTATGCCCAATACCCTTGAGAAAGCAGGACTCACCTACCATAAACATATCACTGCAATCGTGTATGCTTAACTGCTTTATATTGCCTTGTCCTCCTTGTTTGTTGTCCTCATTGTCCTCTTTTTCTCAAATAATTTATTTTTCTATGCCATTCTGTCCTAGGAAACAAGAGGAACCCTGCTTGTAGCTCACAATACAACATTCGACACTATCCTGTCAAATTTTGTTTTCACTTTTCTAAAGACAGTATTTGTATAACAAAACTCTAGTCAGTATTAGTGAAATAAAAATAGTATAGTAAAGATAAATCAAATATCAATATTTTTAAAGTACATGTAGAGAACAACCCTAAACAAACCTAACAATAAAATAAAGATATAGATACATAGCAGGTACGTTTTCTTTCTAGATGATTAAAGGTTTTGTTTGTGTCGCCATCTGAACCAAATTAAAAAACATGTTTTTGATATAGAAAATAAAAACTCGACATTTCTAGAAATTGCTAGAACGTTTCTAGACACATTCTAGAAATTTTCGAGAAACGTTCATTTCTAGATACTTTGTACTTTGTACGTAGGAGTACTTTACGTATGATAAAAGATATATTTTACATAATCCAAATAATCGTCCTCTATGGTTCACGAAATAAATAATAAGACCCCTTATATACAATCACTCACATCAATAGTTATCACATCAAAACTGCAACAAACTTATATTACTAGAATAAATGTCAGACAATCTCAGTATGAATTGGGCACTGACTATAGCAATACAGTTTTTCCGTTGAATTTACAGATAAAAGAAACTTATCTCTTTCTAAATGACCATATAGAAAATATTTGGATAATGAGAGTTACACAAATGATAGTTTTAATTGTGATAAAAATCATTTGATCTTCTGTATGTTTCTATACCATTGTTTTATCAAAGCCATTACATTGGGTAACACGTTTCTCTTTCTTGTGATTCCATACGTTGTATGTATATATATTATGGGTAACTTAACATCCCCAAGTTTTTATAAGAGACCGACAGTTTACGCCCTTTAACTGTTTTACAAAATGCTATGAATGTTATCTGATCGGTTCAGCTGGTACATTGTAAATATCTTTTCAGATATGCAATATTTTCAACGGCGACTGCTTTTATCGCTCACTTAGTAAAAACAAGGATTAGATTTTCATTCATAGATGTCAGTAACATAAATGCTTATCATCCCATACTTTTTTAGGTGTTTATATCAAAGGCTCTGAGGGTAAATATCAATAGGGGCTTTAAATGCTATTATTTTTAAACGGCGTCGCTGATTGCACAAATAATTTTGATTGTATCCAATCAGATTTCAAGACCGTATAACGCTTTTATTAGGACAGAGGTTGTAAAGGAAATGATGACGGAGCTATCTCTTTTGGGAGAGAATGAATATACCCTAACGTTAAGCAAAAACTGAAAATAGTGCTACCTAACGCTTACAAAATTAGAAATACGAGTGAGCAGTAGAGTCCTTGTGGTGATTTTTTCGTAAATCGTTGAGTAAAGGAGTTTTGGAACTGATCGGTATTTGGCGCATGTTTGTTAGGATTATTCAAGTTTAAAAAAATCTGGCTTGTATAACGAGAATACTTAATTTGTTTACATAAAGTTACAACCATGAATGGCTATTTCAGTATTGAACTGATTGAGACCCATGGTCATAAGACTTTTCAAGGGCTATATTAATTCTGAATGATATGCCAAGCTTACTATGGATCAGAATTATTGATAATTTCTGGAAAGTTACCCTCTTAAATAGAGACAGAGAAATACTTACCGCCATATGACCTCTTGGAATATAGCGTATGTTAATCGTGTGACTAAAGTAATTGAAGATGGAATCCACTGTATGTAACTTTAAAGTGGTTTATGGACAAATGTTGCTCTTTTGAACCCTGTCCCTCGCTGCAACAAATATGTGACTTACGAACAATTCAGGGACAGTGCTCCGTGTTTACAATATTTACATACGCTGTAAACTCTTTGACGAGAGTTAACAAACGTTTAAGATTATAATGTTGAAATATTGTTTCAATAATAAGCTTCAGGTTCGTTATGATTTACATATAAATGTCCCTGTTAAAGGAAACCAAAAGAACAAGCTTTGTTGCGTTTCTGATCCGGTAAATCATTTTATCTTAACCCTATCAGGTATAAGTTGTTTTCAGCGATGCATTATTTGTAAAACATAACAACCAGAGCCTGTAATATTTATGTCATGTCTGTGCATGAAGTGCAAACAGGTAATGTTATCACCCTTCACATGTTAGTGAGCTTCAAGGGCTCGTAAATACGTACAATATGGCCTACGTTGCTGTGTGTTGGCACGAGAGCACATGGAATTTATGATAGTTTGACCTTGCTCAAGAAGATAGTAAGAGTCAATAATAAACCAACCCATACTTCGTAGTACCCTGGTAAAACATATATTCAATACTAATTGGAAACAAACTGTTGCCGGGTAGCTCTTAACAGTTAGCCTTCGTGGTGTAATACTAGGTAAATCCGCGCGCCGCTTCTTTGGAGGGTTTATTTTCCTAATGTGATGATGTATATATAAATATTAATCATCTATTCAACATTAGAGCGATTTACTAAAGTAGTATGAAAACAATTCTACGCCGTTTTACGTTCTCTCCTAAACTGCTGTTTACGCCCTTTATTACATCTTTTCCAACCACCCATGTAAAAAATAGAGCCATGGGCTCTGTAGCTCATCAGACTTTTGATAGAAATAGGTGTTTGGGTTTAGACCATGGGGTCATGGGCAATGTAGGAAAGATAGCCTGTCCCAACGTCCGAGTTATTCACAATCAAATAAAAAAGGCCCATTGCCAATTTGGGGTCACCGAACCTACAATTCAGAATCCCCATTGTCCAAGAAGTCTACACACAACTATTAAGCTATCAAGACCTTTTGGAACTGGAGAAGAAGATGAAAGTAGGATTTTAAGGTTTTGACCCCTGTAACCCCATTTGGGGGTCAAGTGGTCACCAAACCTACAATTTAGAATCCCCGTTGGCCACCTTTTCAGCTCTCTAGACCTTTTGGAACTAGGGAAAAAGATAAAATTATGTTTTTTAGGTTTTGACCCCTGTGACCCAATTTGGGGTCATGGGGTCAACAAAACCTACAATCTAGAATCCCCAGTGTCCAATGAGTCTTCACACAATTTTTCAGCTTTCTAGACCTTTTGGAACTAGGGAAAAAGATGAAAATAGGTTTTTCATGTTTTGACCCATTTGACCCCATTTGGGGTCATGGGGTCACCAAACCTACAATTTAGAATCCCCGTTGGCCAAGGAGTCTACACACACCTTTTCAGCTCTCAATACCTTTTGGAACTAGGGAAAAAGATGAAAATAGGTTTTTCTGGTTTTGATCCCTGTGACCTCATTTGGGGTCATGGGTTCACAAAATCTACAATTAAGAATCCCCATCGGCCAAGAAGTCTACACACAACTTTTCAGCTCTCTGGACCTTTTGGAACTGAAGAAGAAGATTAAAATAGATTTTTCAGGTTTTGACCCCTGTGACCTCATTTGGGGTCATGGGGTCACAAAATTTACAATTTAGAATCCCCATTGGCCAAAAGGTCTGCACACAACTTTTCAGCTCTGTGGACCTTTTGGAACTGGAGAAGAAGATTAAAATAGATTTTTCAGGTTTTGACCCTTGTGACCCCATTTGGGGTCATGGGGTCACGAAATCTACAATTTAGAATCCCCATTTGCCAAGGAGTATGCACATAAAATTTCAGCTCTCTAGAGTCATTGTTTCTGGAGAAGAAGTCGAAAAAGTGAAAAGTTTACGGATGGACGGATTGACGGACAGACGGATGGATGGACGCCGGACGCCATGCCATGCCATAAGCCCATCGGGTCTTTCAGACCTGATGAGCTAAAAAGTCAATGTAAAATTATCCTGCTGAAATTCAGCGTTTTGTAGGTTATTATATATGAGGTTATTGCCGTACATTTTAAATCTTAAAACAATAATGAAATGTCACCAAAAAGTTTTTTCGGAAAGAACAGCTCAAGTTTGTATCTTACAATCCAAATATTTAGAGTCAACAATTAAAACGCATGATACATGAATTGTTACCACTTGAAAAACATATTTTGGCTCGTAGATATATGTTTCAAGATATATGATGTATATATCTCAACTCTCTACTAGATTGGTATTCTAGTGCATGTACATTACTTACTCTACAACCACTGCGTAAATCAATGCTTACTATGCTAACACTAGACTTGTACTTTTCATGTTTTATGCAACCTATAAATATGTCGAAATATATTACATTGTTGAAGAGGCAAACCATAAAACCTGGGGTTTTACTCAAAGCTCTACAAATAACCCTTGCACACTCTCCTATTTATTTACCAACTGCACATACATATTAGGTATTAAGCAGTGCCATGCAGTGAATATGTCCTTTACCACTGATATTTAACAATGCACATTGGCAAGACATGTACATTACAAAACTCCAAACAATGCACATGTTCACAGTAAGATATACAGCAATACAGCAATATGAACAGTATTAACTATTAACTATTAAATCACTTCAAAGATCCTCTGCATATCATATATGTCGCATATGACAGATCTATTTTATATATTTTATGCAACCGCTGCAGATGAACTTTACACGATATGCATCAAATTCTTTTCAACATGCACATTGCATGATATAAAAAATATTACAATAACACATTGCATAATGCTCAATCACTGCACATTCACACTTCTTTACATTTTTAACCCCTCTCGATTTATATCCCTGTAGATAAGTGTTGGGGATTCATGTAACATCATGTATCAGGATTGGATGATTTGAAAGAAGTGTAGAAAGTATTGAAAAATAAATTCAGTTCATTCGCTCTGTTGGTGACCTTGGTTTCATGAAGAAATAAACATAAAATGTTAGTATGTGGTCCTATCAGTAGCCTATTTCAACCGCTATCGATGTAGTTCACCAACATTGGGGCAGGCTTGCCGAATTGGTTGGTAACCTCATGGCCAGATCAACTGAGAGTATAAAGAGCAGTACCTACCAAGTACAGATATATCAGTTGAAAGACTAGTAGTGTCACCTGAGTAAGTTATTTTATTTTGAGTGTGCCACTCTTCACCCAGCGATGCTTTATTAATGAGGTTAATCTATATCATTAGTAGTTTAAATTGATTAGTTATAACTGAAATTAAGATTGCTCCTTCAAGACGTTATCTGTAATAAGTTTACAAATTTTACCATATTATTTCTTAACATGTAAAAAACATGTCAATTTAATATTTAAGGAGAATATTTCCGGTTGTTCCAACTTAAATGGAACCCACAGCCATAATCATAAATCATTTTTTATTAAAATTTTTTAAAAACTTCAATTTAGGCACAAATTTGACTTAAATTTCCAAGGAGGGACCATAAATCAGAAATGAGATCATATGTTCCTCCTATACGTCTTAACCTCGACCTGAATTAGGTTTGAGCAATTCATAGTTTCGTTTTCGTATTTCAAGTAGTAATAAAGGTATTTCGTAAGACAACCCACTTATCAACTTCTTCAGAATTATTTATTGCTCAAATAAAAATCTGTTTAAGTGCGTAGATGCATTTTGCTTGAGTATTTTGGGTTTTTTGTCACGTAGCATATAAGTCTATGTCTCTTGTAGTTTAAGATAGTCTGTTTGTGTTTTATCCAAGAACAGTGATGACTAATGATTGAAAGTATTCGATTTGTTTCCCTTCTTTTCACAAACAAAATTTGTTCAGAGTCTCCTGATATTCACCAATTGCATACACCGGATGGTCTAGTTTTCTTAACCAATTACGCTGCTTCAGTTTTCAATGTGGTGATACTTAGTTGAGATTTTTTTTTATTTTTCCAAATTATTGATAGTTCTGAAATTAATTCCTGCAGTCAAATTTTAGGTGGTTAAGGTGTGAACGTTTTAGAACACTTTTTCGTTGTTGTACAAAAGTTATGTAATTTTCTCTAAAAACTAGTTCGTGTGTGTTAATGTTCATAAACTCTTATTAAGTATTTCATCTGCACAGTCTAGAAGAAGAAGATATCAGAAAACGAAAAAGTGAATTCCCATATCATATGAAATCTTTCTACATAACGTTTCAATTCATAACGCAATAGTGATAGTTTTATTTCTACTGTCATAGAGCTTGTAAATCAAGCGTTTTTTTCCTGCATCAATGATACATTGCATCATATGATAGGGAAACAAATAATCATGCAAGCCTTAGGCAAGCTTAATACAATCATTCTTTTACCTATCATTTGGTATAAATGGCAGGGAAACACACAAGGTAATTGGTGTAAAAGTAGACCCAGCTCACATACACCTGCATTTAATCAAAAGAACTTAAGTAACGAACCAATAGTAACATTGGATGAAAGGGGAGAATTTATTGTATACAGATGTTTTCACTTTTGTCCACTTTTAATGTTATAGTCCACTTATTCATTTATCAAAATGAACCTAACATTGTTCGACAAATCCAATTTTTGAAACCTTTATCATTATGTTAATTTTTCAAATCCTATGGTTGGCACCTTGCACTCACATTCATTTCACGGAAGCTGTCAAGTGAAAGTCATATATTTATGAGTTTCACTTTCAAAATGCACTTCCAGGGATCATGGTGGAAAGATGTTTGAAGAAGGCAGCATATATTGTTTGACAGCAAAACCACTGACACCATAACTCTGATTAAATCATATTTCTATGAAAATATAGTTTTAGCAATAAGATGCAGATTCAATGGATTGCTCAAAGAGTCATTGCCATTTTCATGTTTCCTCTGAAACCGAAATGATTAAGGATCCAGCCACTAGATTGAAATCTTATTGTTATTAATAGTAGTAGTTTATTTCAGTAAATCAGGCCACAGGCCCATTTTACAATACATAGTTTTACATTTTAAAGATGTTGCGCCACAAGCACATATAACAATCCATTCACAACACACAGACGGTGATATCCGATACCATAGACAAATGGTGATAAAAGTTACAAGTTAGGTGATGGACAACTGTTTGCTTCTCATTTTGAGTGCAAAGAATGAAAACTTAGCAAGATTATTAATTATAAGTTCATTTTTTGTGGTAAACAGAAGTCTACGTTAACACTCAGAGGGGAACTTGTAATACCAACCTGGCAAAAAAATTCTTCTTAAGTCATCATAGAATGGACAGACAAGACAGACATTGTATTCTGTTTCTAAATTTGGGATGATACAAATTGGTGTGGTTCTTTTTCTTTTTTTTTTTATTCAACCAATATTGTGGAGCATTTGTATTTATTCAAAATAGCTGATGCTATCACAGCCAAACTTTCTGTGCAGGTAGACTTTTTTGACGAATTGTGAAACTAAGCTTTTAGGCCAAATAAGTTATAGCATAAATGCAAAGTTGGACCAAAATTTAACATTGATTTTTTTTAAAATGCCCCGTAGTGACTTGAACCCTTTTCTAAAAGATGTGTATCCTGATGAAGTCGTATGTACAGTTCGGCGCCATCTTGATTTTTCATACTTTTCGACTCCATGCACATTTAAGGAATCACTCCTTTGCTAATACTTGCAGTTTAGAGTCGATTCTTGTAACACATTACAACTTTGTTTCAGAATCTGCAAGTTTTCAATCATTTTTCAACCTTGGCTATTCAAAGATAATATATTTACAAAAAATCGTAAACTTCAATGGCAGACATATAGACAATAGGTCGCAGGTTTGGCAAAGATAGCTTTCATCTTTTGATAGTTATTATCCAGACAAAATGCTAGCTCAGACAGTCATTGTCTAAGTCTTGTTTCAATGTAAACCACAATAAATAAGATTCCGATATTGATCCTGCCTTTAAAAGATACATTGATATATCCTGGTTGGAAAGCATCAGGTTTTGTGATCGCTTGAATAGTATGAGGGATATTTTCTTGACAAAAGGCTTACAAAGAGATGTGATTGCCTATGAAAACCGTAATAAATAAAATTCATATTTTGGTAAAAGCTTCAAAAGTCCCATCTGGGGAATCAAGTCTTGTATTGAGAGGGATTGGTCTTGCTTCGATCAGATCTTGGTCTTTCTTTCAAAAGACACATTTATTGACCATAGTTGAAATATGTAGCGAGTTTGCTAAGTATGACAAAATTGTATCTCTGACAACGAGTTTATGAACAATTATTTAAAATAGTTCATGACTCTCTAATAATTCAAAATTTTTATGATTCTTATTGATACCCATTGTTGCTAAAACAGGGGATAATTCTACATCAATTAACAATATGCGTTTCAGGTGATCTGCCTATATACTACTGCCGATTGTGATTAGACTAAACGGGGATGATTTGCAATCACCTGAAAACACCCTTAAACTCACGTTGACTCTATCGAGGATAGTTGCTTTGCATCATATGGAGTTTTGAATGTTTTCTAAAATGTCATGAATGTGACCCTATTTGCATATTTATCTGATTTTAATACCAATTTATAAGAAAGCTTTATTGAATTAATAAACCCTTTAATTTTACCATATAAAAATTACAACTACTGTGGATCACAGTTTTTATGGTTAAGTGTTTAAGTGTCCTTTTCCCGGTGAGAAAAAACACAAAACCGGAAAAGAAAAGTCTATAAATGATATAATAAACAAAGTAAAAATAAAATACAATAAAATTATGAGTACCTTAAATTGTGGTTTATTTTAGTCCTTAAATACTCGAATGGCCAATTGGTTACATCAGTTAACAGATATTTTCAAAATAATTTTTTGATGGTTGATGTTGAAATTGAATCTAAATTAGGCCATAAATCTATCTGGTTTTTAATTTGGGGTTGTATGGCGTGCACTTTTCACGCCTAAATTTAACTTCGAACTTTGAAATGCTAATTTAGAGTAAACATATTAATTTCAAACCGAAATTGAAATCAATTAAAATCGGCAGGTAATAGTGATGAAGAACTTTTAAAAGATATCCATTGACAAATTGAAATGTTAGAATATCAATAGATGCACGAGCGGTAACCGTGTTTTTCCGTATGAGGAAACTGTCAATCACTCAGTATTAATGGCAATGCCGGTCTCTCATGCACTTGTCAGGATGGGCCAAACGTTTTTGTTGCCTTCTGATTTTAATGACTACCCATGTAAAACATTCTATCAAACATTTTGTCTTGTCTTAACATGCACAATCAAACATTACGGATAGTTAAAGATACTTTTGTATTGTTCATATTTGCTCGTTTTACCTCCATAAAAAGATAAAGACTCTAACGTTGCCTTAACCAATTCAGAGGAATAAACATTGAAATTGCTTTTATTTAATATATGGAATATTTGAATTGTAGGGTGGATATATAATTTTCGTTATATTTAAGTTCATATAGTTTAAAAATTGTAATATCATTTGGAATTAATTAAAGTTGATATACATGTATATTTTTCACCAATACCCTGGATCCCAACAGGGTTATGTATTATTTCCAAACTTCTTAGCATTGGCTTTAAGTCAATTAAGTATCTACGCTGGACACCAATTCTTTCACAGTAAAGACATATGACTGATCGGAACAACGTCAAGGAGGCATCTTGTATTTGGACTACCATTTTTCTTTCGTGTGGTTGAAAGATCATTAACTCGAGGAGCTGTAAAATACACAAGTCAGTGTACATGCCAAGTCCTCCTACACTGTCGTGTAACTAAGCTGGGTCCGACTTGAGTCTTATATCACGGCTAAAGTATTATAGAAGGGTGAAGGGCCGCAACAATAATGTCGCTATGCATTGCGTTGAGCAGCGACATTGCGTTGAGCAACGGTGAACCATGGTTGGTTCTGCGCTGAAATTAAATGTAGCGTTGCACCCAAATCTAACTGCGTGTAGAAAAGTTCTCAACTGCAGACCAAGTTGCCGAGCCCCTGGCGGTAGTAGCGGTTTATTTGTGTTTTTCTGATCAATTTTGGGCAAGAACACCATAAACTTTGATGTATGTGACAAGGTCTGAAGATTTGTGATTTTGTTGTGTGGTTCGAAAAAGTCTTATAAGATCTTAATGGTCATTGAGTTTTAATATGTATATCTCTGGTTCTGGTTCAAGGGCAAGGACTTAATTGATCCATAGTAGATAAGAAAATATGAAGATGTAATCTGCAATGCCAATTCTGAATTTTCACAATCTGGTGTAATACAAACATATGAAAATGAAGTTTTGATCAAAAGCAAACGTACATGCGAGACCCAACTGCAGCTGCTATGGTAACCTTGTAACTCTAAAATATCATAGCATGCTTTGGTATGACGGTGATCATCCATACGTATAGTTCTACTAATGTTTCGTGGAATATCATTGGAAGAAATAAATTTTGTTTTTATTATCACATAAAAAACATATATAGGCACGGTATGAGTGGCACCAAGGTCGCTACCTGACATAAATATCGGGGCAATTTTACTATCAAATATCGCTGATGCTACATATGAAGATGTATTTGGAATCTCCGTAAACATTTTAAAAATAGAGTATGAAGCTTATTTTGCTTTTTAACTCAGTGTTTAAGATCTCTTTTTCCATCTCAATTTCGTAGTAAAACCAACACCCTAATACTTTTAATGCGATTCAACATTGATTTGTGTTCCAAGTTTTCTTATTTAGAAAACCACCATTTCCAAATACAAGTATACAAGAATTTTCAGGATTGACTTCAAAACCCCATTATAAGCAAATCCGGGACAGCATATCAAGTTTTCTTCGGATATCAATTACAGTGTCATCGAAGAAAGTAATACCATCTGCAAAAAGCAGCAACAACATATCATTTAAACCATCTTTGACAAATAATCCACATTTTTTTCTTCTCATCCACTCACTCATTGAGAAAGAATCTAGTACACAACCTTACCCCACCCCAGATTAAGTGTCGAATATTTCTGACCTTTTATTTCCGACTTTGACAAAAGCAAATACATTATCATACTTATTTGTCAACATATTGAAAACTTTTCCATGGACACCTTTTGTAAGAATAACAAATACGGGATTATACCTATCACATAATGAAAATTATTTTTGACATCAATAAAAGCTGCATAAAA
Organism: Phorcus lineatus; assembly: GCA_921293015.1. NCBI lineage: Eukaryota > Metazoa > Mollusca > Gastropoda > Trochida > Trochidae > Phorcus > Phorcus lineatus. The sequence continues at coordinate 6,232,923 of OV121095.1, read as the reverse complement.
CTGATGTTGAATACTTTCTTAAATACATCTGTAAGATAGATTAAAGTGCAAATATAGTATCGACTGTTAAAGAGTCAGCTCGAAATACCGCTTGACATTCAAGTTAAATATCATGTAGTTCCATCCAGGTACCAATTCTTGTCAGTGATCGATGAAAATGTTTCCCCATTATATTCAACAAAGATATGCCACGACAAAAAATATTGTATATACTGCCGTTGTCAGTCAAGTCTTGTTGAAATAGTCAGGCACATAGAAATCAGATAGAAGCAGGTAATCAACGTCATTTTCTTTCTCAAGCAAATAATCTTCATGAGAACCTTAAAATCTCCAAAGATTAATATGAGTATCTCTTCATTATATATTGATCTAATGGTTGCAAGCTTTCATTCCAGTTCATCAATATCATTATTATCAGAAGCATGGTAAAGTTGGGAACCTTCAGGGAGAATGTAAAGGAAACCTATTACGCAAATATCACTGATATACAAAATTTTGCTAAGTAGGAAACATTTTAACAATTAAACCGCTAAAAGTGTTTCTAATATAGACGGCAACTCCTCTAGTATATCGTCCGAAATTGCACATTCTTCTCGTAGGCGATATATTGCATACAACATTAGTAAAGAGTGATTGAAATTCGCTCTCATCGGATTTCATGGTATCTACTGAACCAAAAATGATTACTTTTTACAAAACCTCATGAATGAAAAATCATTTATATTTGAGTACATGCCCTGTATTTCGAAACACAAATGATCTGGATCAAGTTCGACGTTGATGTCGTAATTGGGCATGGACGGACCCATCCCTTTCTGCTTGTTAATATTTCTGCCTCAAGCAAAGAGCTGACTTTGATTTTTTACATTTCTAATTTTAGGTGAAGTCTTACAAATTGATATGGGTACTCTGTTCTACTCTAACATTTGTCCTGCTGTCTTATCAATGTCTGATGAAATTTATATGATATATATAAATTGTAGCAGTGAAAGTACTGACTCTCTATTTTATATGACTAATGTTACAATTTTTTTATATTTTGGATATTTTTGCAAAAGACAAAATTAATTTCTATTTCACATTCAGGCAGTGATGAAGCATTGGGGACACTTGCAGTGTTTACTTTTCAAAAACTTCCTGAATGCAAGAGATCTAACTCATTAACGCCGAGAGCCGCGTATATGCGTCAAAATAATGAGATCCTCACAGCGAGAGCCGCGTGTAAGCGTCCGTTAATTAGCAGTTTCTCACAGCGAGAGACGCTTATGTGCGTAGATAGAGAGCACCTCTTATTCAGCGAGAGCCGCGTATGTGCGTCCGTCGTATAGTATAACAATGAACTTATTTTAAAATCAGTTTAGCATCCATTAGTGTAGATAACAGTTTCGTAAATAAGATGCTATCCTCAGGAAAGCAGTAAGAAATAATTGCATGTAATCAACATTTTGAACGCCAGTGTTGTTCTACTTTGAATACTATTATTAATATGACACTTTGTTCGAATACTACTTTACTGAACTAGCTGAGCGCATCCTATATCAAGCACGGTCATTAGCTGTCCTGTAACAATAATAGTTTTAGAATGTACATGGGTTTTTTTTAAATTCTACAAACCCTGTCTGCCATTGAATGGATACATGCACATGTTAAATTATAATAAGAGTTGACAACGTCCCAAAAGAATAAATCACTTGGTCAATATGAATAATCATTACATTCGTTAATGTTACGTGCTTTCTCTTAAATCGGGATATCATCTCTTTTCTGTCCACTCTCTTTTGGATGCTTGCCATCCACGTGTTTAATAACTGAAATATTGTTCAAAGCACGTTTAACCCCAACTCACTCACTCACCCTTAATTATTATTCAGATATATGAAATACCGACACACCGTATCTACTCAACATGATGTGTAGATATGCAGTCTTTGTATTTACAAATGAAAATGCATATAAATCAACGTATGTGAAAATATGAGTTACGTTTCGTGTTTATGTGTTAGTACTTGCAAAGGAGTGAACAATATGCCGCCATCAAATCACTGTTGTGGTAGATTGAGAAAGATAATCTAACATGAAGATTGACAAATGCTTATAAGTAATATTTGGTTATGTATATACTTTACATAATATAATATGTAAGTGTGTGTCTGTGTTTATCATTTGCTGTTCTTTAAGTACTGTTGTTTAGGTATAGGTCTCTCATAACATTTTGACCGATATAAAAGGTGCGATATCAAATGCAGTTTATTTGTCAATGTTATTTGGTGAGACAATGAAAACAATTTCACTCCCTCTCTTTGAGTATGTTTATGTATTGAAATCGGACAAACAGCAAAATATCAACTAAATGGTGAAATATCACATGTTATATTCCTGTAAAGTCTCCGTATCCAGCACCTGCATCTATCTTCACGAAACTATAAAACAATCAAGAATTTATGGCACAAGTCTAGACAGTGTCCGTTCAACTATGGCCCACAAAGGCCCCCGCGAAAAGACGGGTTCTTTGAGCTAATTGGTCTCGCTACAGCGAACAGCGTCTGTGGTCAGTGGCCCAGGCGTTGAGCCGTGAAGCTGTTTCGGCGTTAATGAGTTAAAAGGGAAAGTTAAGAACGCCTACCGTCCCTTCAAGCCTCCATATCATAAAGTTTTGGACGCAATCTGTGTGGTTCATTTTGGGTTGGATGACATGGAGACAGAAATTCCTGGGTTGGAAGAATTGAAAAATGAGAGATGAAAACAAAGTGGAATGGATGGATGAAGCTTGCAGTTTTATTCGGGAAAAATGGTTCTTTGACAGTTCAGATGACCTCTTCCAAGAGCTACGAGACGTTTCGACAGACCAACATCATACATAAAACTATTGGCTTTCCAAACTTGAAGATGGAAGGGTTGGTTGCTATCCCTGTGACAAATCATATGCACATATTATCTCACTGTAGAAACATGAAAGCCAAGTCCATCAAGTGAAGATTCAAAAGGCAAAGCCGCGGGAAAAAGAAACTGGTGATGACTATTTGAATTACATCGTCATGCTGTTAAAGCTTACACTTCTGCACCGGAATCTGGTCTGCACTGGACATGACGGATGGCAGTCTGAATGTCAGTTCAGCTGAGTTTGAGTTGCTTACCACCACCACTGGACTCAATACCTTATCGTGGTGTGGTGGTTTGCGTGCTTCAGAGACCCTGAGAGCTATGCCAGCATGAGGTAACATGCTCCTGGTAGGGGCACCCACGCTGGACAGGTCGACGGGTAGAAGCTAGACCAAATTTGAGTCCTTCTAAAACCTGTTGTCTGTTTCTCACTATGCCTTTCTTTCCGTCTTTTCTCTCATCCTGCCGATCCCTTTATCCCTTATCTGTCCACTCTCTTTTGGATGCTTGTCATCCACGTGCTTAATAACTGAAATATTGTTCAAAGCACGTAAAACCCCAACTCACTCACTCACCTATCTTCAACCTAATTAACAAGTTGCAATACTCCATAGGCTCAATTCATCTGACAGCGATAACCTCAGGCTTACTCCCAAAAGAACAGGAGGAACGGTTGATTCAAAACCGATTTGTTAATGTTCAAGGTGGTTCAAAAAACAACATAGCTTTGGACGAGTATTTGGAGATGCTCAAACGTGATTCAAAAGTTGCATGCACTGGTTACAAAACTAAAGAGAATCATTTGTCACCCCAAAGAATATCCTCACCTGACCCGCGCAACAAGACGTGTTGAGGCACTGTGTGAAATGAAGGCACGGAAAGGGTTCCACCATCAGCCCTCATTCGAAAAAAGATTTGATGAAGATAGCAAGGCATCTGTTGGTGGACCTTGCTATTCTTACTAAAGACAAGAGGTAATTGAAGTGCAAAAAGCTGGCTTGCCCCAGAAACCCTTTTCTTGGCTGCCACAAGGGTTTGGCAACATTAATACACGGACACAAACCTGCCCTTCCGTTTCGAAGACTAAGGAAAAGACGCCTTTGAGACTGTGACAAGAGATTATTTAAGGATATTCAAACATTCTAATATTTTTCCCTGAATAACATTCTGCCAAGATGGACAGGCGTCTTTTTGAGACATGGAACAGTTGATTCCTTGTGTGTAACTGATATCCCATTGCCCTTTCCTTTATGAGATTGGTTAACTGTGATTTGATTTTGATTTTCTTATGACCATTTATTGTATTATATGCATATGTGATAGCTATTGGGTATTCTATGATTTGGGCCACCAGTGGACTCAATACCTTATCGTGGTGTGGTGGTTTGCGTGCTTCAGAGACCCAAAGAGCTATGCCAGCCGGAGCTTACATGCTCCTAGTAGGGGCACCCAAGCTGGACAGGTCGACGGGTAGAAGCCAGACCAAATTTGAGTCCTTCTAAAACCTGCTTTCTATCTCTCACTATGCCTTTCTTTCCGTTTTTTAGCTTATCAGGTCTGAAAGACCCGATGGGCTTATGGCATGGCATGGCGTCCGTCCATCCGTCCGTCCGTCCGTCCATCCGTAAACTTTTCACTTTTTCGACTTCTTCTCCAGAACCAATGACTCTAGAGAGCTGAAATTTTATGTGCATACTCATTGGCAAATGGGGATTCTAAATTGTAGATTTCGTGACCCCATGACCCGAAATGGGGTCACAAGGGTCAAAACCTTAAAAATATATTTTAATCTTCTTCTCTAGATCCAAAAGGTCCAGAGAGCTGAAAAGTTGTGTGTAGACTTCTTGGCCAATGGGGATTCTAAATTGTAGATTTTGTGACCCCATGACCCCAAATGGGGTCACAGGGGTCAAAACCTGAAAAACCTATCATCATCTTCTTCTCCAGTTCCAAAAGGTCTAGAGAGCTGAGAAAGTGTGTGTAGACTCCTTGGCCAACGGGGATTCTACATTGTAGGTTTGGTGACCCCATGACCCCAAATAGGGTCACAGGGGTCAAAACCTAAAAAACCTAATTTCATCTTTTTCCCTAGTTCCAAAAGGTCTAGAGAGCTGAAAAGGTGTGTGTAGACTCCTTGGCCATCGGGGATTATAAATTGTAGGTTTGGTGACCCCATGACCCCAAATGAGGTCAGAGGGGTCAAAACATGAAAAACCTATTTTAATCTTCTTCTCCAGTTCCAAAAGTTCCAGAGAGCTGAAAAAGTTGTGTGTAGAATTCTTGGCCAATGGGGATTCTAAATTGTAGATTTTGTGACCCCATGACCCCAAATGAGGTCAGAGGTGTCAAAACATGAAAAACCTATTTTCATCTTCTTCTCCAGTTCCAAAAGGTCCAGAGAGCTGAATAGTTGTGTGTAGACTCCTTGGGCACTGGAGATTCTAAATTGTAGGTTTGGTGACCCCATGACCCCAAATGGGGTCACAGGGGTCAAAACCTTTAAAACCTATTTTCATCTTCTTCTCCAGTTCCAAAAGGTCTTGAGAGCTGTAAAGGTGTGTGTAGACTCCTTGGCCAATGGGGATTCTAAATTGTAGGTTTGATGACCCTATGACCCCAAATGGGGTCACAGGGGTCAAAACCTAAAAAACCTAATTTCATCTTTTTCCCTAGTTCCAAAAGGTCTAGAGAGCTGAAAAATTGTGTGAAGACTTCTTGGACACTGGGTCTTCACAAATGGGGTCACAGGGGTCAAAACCTTAAAATCCTACTTTCATCTTCTTCTCCAGTTCCAAAAGTTCTTTATAGCTTAATAGTTGTGTGTAGACTCCTAGGAAAATTGGGATTCTAAATTGTAAGTTCGGTGACCCCTTGACCCCAAATGGGCAATGGGCCTTTTTTATTTGACTGTGAATAACTCGGACGTTGGGACAGGCTATCTTTCCTACACTGCCCATGACCCAATGGTCTAAACCCAAACACCTATTTCTATCAAAAGTCTGATGAGCTACAGAGCCCATGGCTCTATTATTCCCTCATCCTTTCGATCCCTTTCTCCCTGAACTGTCCACTCTCTTTTGGATGCTTGTCATCCACGTGTTTAATAACTGAAATATTGTTCAAAACACGTTAAACCCCAACTCACTCACTCACTATGATTTGGAATTTTGCTACCAGGCCCACAATTTCCACAATTCCGAAATGCTTATGTTTCTGGGTCGATCGTATCTAAAAAAACGTTCAATATATATTTTTTTAACATTGGTATGTGGTTAGATCTAGTGATGGAGTGGTGCGTTTAGCTCCTCCATTTTTCAATATTTTTTAGGTTTCCAAGGAAACAATTTGAACTTTATGCTTATGGGGGTGGGGTAATTTTCCGACTTATATCTAAAAATCTAACGAGTATTACTTTACTAAACCTGTTATGTGTTTAGATCTAGTGCTTGGGTGGTGCTCTTTTCATTATTCTTAATTTTTCCTTGCACATGGTTTCCAGGGAACCAATTTGAACTTAGTGCATATTGGGGGCTGTAGATGCTAAATATATTTTTTTATGACTGTGTGAGTGTCAAATGTCACATTCCTTAAAATTAGGAAGTTGACAAAATTTATATATATAAAACTCTTCCTTATGCACCAATACACTTGGGGTTTTTTTAAGAAAACAGTTAAATGGTTACAATGTTGCCTTTTGCTACATTATTTAATCTGGTTTTTAGTATTTTTTGTGGTTTCAATTAAAAGTTTTATTAACTTGATGCACATGGCGGGTAGGGACCTTGTGCTTTTGTTTCCGAGCGTTTCTAAGTAACTGGTCAATATTTTTTTATATGAAACTTTGAATGTAGCAAGACCTAGTGTCGGAATGATGCCTTTTGCTATTTCAGTTTCATTGGTTTACATAATTGTTTGAGGTTTCGATTGAACAAATTTTGAACTGGTGCAAATGAAGGGTTGGGAACTTTGTAATTATACTAGTGGTGGAATGGTGCCTTTTGCTCTTTAAATTATCCAGAAATAATAACTCGAAACAAGTGGAATTAGGCGGGGGACATAACAGTGCATCACATGCACATATTTCTAATAACATTTAATTATCCCAAAGAATGTAGCCCGCATATAACCAGAGAATCAGTTTTCATCCATAAGATCTATACAATAATAATATTATATAAGTAAGTTATAAAATTAATTACCACATTTCTATTTTGCACGTTGGTTAAGCAAAAACAATGTTAAGCTTTTCTGTAATATATTTTCTGAAGATTATAAATTTATTTTCTAAGGGGGTGAGGTGAGGTGAGGTGAGTTGGTGTTCAAGATTATTTCACTTATATCGCGACTGCTAGTATTATTGCAGGGAGAATGCCCGCAACACCATTGTGGCTATGCATTGCGGTGAAACCTGCGAGCATCGGCTGGAACTAGTTAACCATGGGTGGTACTGCGCTGAATTTCAGTGTAGCATTGCACCCAAACCTGAGTGCATGTAGAACAGTTCTCTACTGCAGACAAAGTTGCCGAGCCCCTGGCGGGATTCGAACCACGGAACTCCCAATCCGAAGCCATATGCGCAAACCACTGCGCTATTCCTCCCCCAACTTCTAAGGAGAATACTTAACATTGTTAATTTTTCAAACTTGTCTGATTTTCAAAATTATTTTTGTGTTGAGTCACATAATCTGTTTTTCGTTTGTAATGGAAGTTTTTATGAAAGGGTTGGTAACTGAGTTACCATTCAGAATAAGGTCAAACAGCAAGAGAACAATGGCGTTGAATGAATATACTTTTTTTTACTCAGATAAGGTTATTACCTTATTACAGGGCAACACAGCTAAAATGAATACAATACATTTGCTTCAGTGAGCAGATCTGGCTAATGATACTTGAATACAAAATCCAGTTGTAATATTTATGTGTTATTTGCTAAACAGATAATGCAAAATTGATATACAATAATGATATGTGATAACATATATTGATCCAACAAAACCATGATTGAATTCATCGACCAATGAGAAAACCTAAATAGCTGTAGTGGGCCTATGAATTAGGAAAACCAAGGTAACTCAAACTGTTGAATTGAAAAACAAATGTAATTATGCTGCATACAAAAATACACAAAAAACTTTGACACAATGTATTATTACTGAGAAACATACATGTCTTTCAAAATAAATTACTCCATTTATAAATATATCAGTTATTTTCTCAGTATGAACTTGGCATTTACATTTAACAAACAGCAAGCAGTCATTCATCTACATCAGAAAAGAGAGGTTTGGTGGAATACTTATTTCACAGTGGTCTGTTAATGATACTTTCATTACAGCTCTCCTTTTAATCTTGTTTATACAAATAGCACTAAGAGCAAAGGTGCTTGCTTCAGGGAACATTGCTCGGAGTTCACCTACATGAGCAAACCATTTTCGGAATGTCTTCTTCTTTCCGCTGTCGTCACCCCTACAACAAACAATTAATGACAGAACTTCTCTGAAAGCTTAATATTAATAGGATCACAATCTAAACTACAATAAACATAGTTTCAAATTGAAATTGATGTAAAAATGTTATACATATTTATATATTATGATTTTATACTAGAATGAACTCGCGTGTTCATATTTGAACTCATTTGTTCACATATCACTATGTGAAAGGAGATTGGAAATGACTGACAAGAAATGGCAACGGTAACTACTATGTTATAAATGTCTCAAACATACCTTTATAAACATCTGTCACGTTTGATATCTTAGAGACTTTAGTCACTTGTACATCCATCAGACTAATTATGGGACAGTGCACACGATGACTCTGCCAATACCCATTGGATCCGTCGATTTCAACTCTCTCAACAGGGGTACCAGTAACTAATGAGAAAGCGACTTTCCATACCCAGTAAAATATTGCCATGCAGTCTTTTCTTTCCAAGAGGCGATTCAAGATTTTCCTTTGCTCATCTTTCAAGCAAGAGATCGAAAAAAACCAAAAGTACCCAACGCGTCGTTTATGGGGGCCGCCATTTTCTACATGAACTACATTTTGAATTTTGAAAGCAATGATGCGCTACAGTAGGCTGCGGTCAGACCGTTGTGGAGAGGATAGCCTAGACATATCAAGTTTGAATATTGGTGAAGTCAACATTTTGTAACTTTTATTCCTCGGAACACGATCGATTTTAATCAGACTGGGCAACTTTGTCTGCAGTGGATAATTGTTCTACACGAAGTCAGTATGGGGTGCAAAGCTACACTGAATTTCAATGCAGTACCAGCCATGATTCGCTAGTTCCAACCGATGCTTGCAGGTTTCACCGCAATACACAGCCATAATGGTGTTGCGGGCTTTCTCCCTGCAGTAATACTAGCAGCCGCGACATACACCATACGTTCCTGTAAAGATTTGAGTTCATTCAGAGTGTTGATGTACGTGAGTAGTATATAGGGTATCATTTGGTTCTAATTTGCAATTACCTTCTACATGAATAAACTGACCCGAGCTGACCAAAGCCTATTGACCTTAACGCTGACCGTGTCATGGAACTGAAAGGTAGGGTTCACTGGTTCACGTGAGGACAGTTCTTAATTTTAGATAATCGAAAGTTGAATCAGCGTTTGGATAGTTTTAATAGCAACTTTCTGTTTACCATAGAGGTGTTGTTGATTGCTCAAACAGAAACTTTGAAAGGAGTCTTATTCATGTGATATGTAACAATGTATTTAGATAGCATCACTCAACTTAAATATTGAGATAATGTTTATACTCTCCACCCAAACTCTTTTACGATTTTTACTAATTGAATTGCTATCATCATCCCTTAAAAAGAGAATAATCAAATAAAACAATTCAAATCTATCATAGCGGTGATAATGTCTGTGTGGAATATTTTTACTATATAGAGCTACAACAAGGAAACCTGCTAATATGTGCTTTTCTTTCTCTCTTCGAGATATTTTAATTTAAATCATTATTTCTTGATTGATTATTTATTAAGATAGAAATATCAACTCATCACATTATATTAACAAAACATGATTACGCTAAAAAAACCAAAAAAGAATAAGATTTGATTTTTGTTTTTCAACGGTGTATCGAACTCCAATGAGAGTAACGATGCTTTTCATCAGTTCACACAATAATCGACGGAAATACCCGATCTTTATCGAGTATTTACTACATTCATATTCTTTTCTTTCATTTAAAACAAAATGGTCATATTTTTTTCTCCTCTTATCTGAATCAAAGAATTGTCATGATTTGAAATAATAATTCTATTTTACAATTAAACAAAACTTAGCGAGTGACGTCACACATCGTGTTTACAAACAGAGAAGCCACGAGTGAAGGAAAAATGGCGAGCGAAATCGTGTTCTTAGTTTGTATCACAACAAGTCTTATCTCCGGAGGGCATTCCATTCCGATAGGCTGTTCATACATAAAAGACAGAGAGATGATGGAGTGCTTCCAACCCGGAACAAAACAACTGAACGACGGCTCAGTTCACCCAGATGTAAAACGAATTACAGGGAGAGATTGGACTGAGCCCTTCATAATTCCACAGAGGAATTATCCGAACTTACAGACAATAGCTCTGCAGGGTTCAAGCGTGTCATGCAGCCAAATCAAGGGGCAGGGCGATGTCAAAGTTTTCATAAACGGAATTCTTTGCAATAACAAACCCACAGTAAGTACATACGATGTTTATCCAGCTAATTTAAAAGGAATATCCCTTCTATTCAAAAGCTTTCACCCGCCTAATATCTTCTATTACTCTCAAATTCCACATGTTAACCGATCAAGGCATAATGAACTAGCTGAGAAACAAATTTTGTTGGACGAATATTGAATTGAATGATCATTCTAAGTTTTGTTATTATTTCGTACACGTTAATTTTCTTTTTTAGTTTTGAATAGGTAATTTTCATTTTCTTATATTCTTTCATTAGATCACAAGACTGCCAACAACATCAACAGCACCACCAAGGACTGAGACAGTTTCCACAGGTCACACAAGTGACAAGGTTCTCGAATAAATTCTTTGTATGCAGTACATGTATCACTGTAGAGATTTATAAATCAAAATATAAGAATTTAAATTCATCAATACATTTCTCAGTGAAAGTGTACCTGGCAAATGGATTAACAAAGTTACCTATAAGCCTACTACTGCAGTTATGTCTTTCCTTTCTTTTTTCTCATAAAATTGAAAATAACTTATAAACATTTGAGTTAAACGATCACATAAGTTTTTGTTATTTTATTTTATTTTTTGTGTGGAAAAAGTATGATATTTTGCTATTATTTCTTAGACATCATCTCATCCTGACTCAAATACCAATACCAAATCTGATGAAACTCTGCAACCACTGCCCCAACCTTCAGATGTAAGTTTTGTTTTTCACTTGAAATATGATCAAACATTCATTGCATAATTTGTATGTGAACTACAGTTAAAGAAATGATTTGACTGTTGATATTGTATTAAAACATTGAACAACAATATTTTGCTAATTTTTCATAGAACATTTACAAAGAGAATGACAATGATCTCTATGGTGAGGAACAATTCAAAATAGTTATTTTGTTATAGTTTTGTTAAAAGTTGAATTTATTAATCACATAATCATATTCATATTCATATTGCATGAAAAAATGTTGAGTAAACACTTGTTTCAATTGTTTTACTAACATTTTTCAGCACAATCCAGTTGTGAGTTTCGACACTTACAAACATGAATGATAGTTTTGTTTCACTAACAATTGATAATAACACATCTTCACACTTTCTAACTAACAATCTTCTTCACACGAGCATGTTATCTCATTCATTGTTCTCAGTTATACTATTACTATTATTAATCATCACATTAATTGTTGTAATCATAAAAATGAAACTTGTATTAAAGAGAATGAAATTTTTACATTTGAAGATGTCAATGACAGCTAGAAATGATTCAGTTGGTATGATTACACAACCTGACAGCACTGAGCACAATCATTCCTTTTGAGATTTCTATTTTCCTTAAGATTCCAACAGTTTGTGAATATCATCTTTTGATAAGAATGCTTTCTCATTTTATTTGCAGGTGAAATTATTCCTTCTTGTGTAGTTGGAGTGCTAGGAGCTATTTCACTCTGTATTCTCTATCGATTTCGATCTAGGATAATGAAAATGTGTTCTAGAAGAAGGAGATCAACTGAAAATATTGTTGGACATGTTGGCTTTAATTCTCTCCCCATGTCCAGATTGCAGTCTGATGATATCAGTGTTGTTGAATTTGATATTTGTAAAAGAGACTAAACTTTGAGAAATTAACAATGTTGAAGAACTAGGTCTTATGAATAATTAATAATTTATGATTTCTTTTAGATTCTTTTATTTCATATGTAGTTATTTATATTTCAGAAATCACTAGATATCTCCAACACTCAATCATTTGTGTGATCACAACCACTGGAATGATATTTCATAGAATTGTCCTAAGATTTCTAGATAAATGTGTAATGCATATAAATGTGAAAGCAAAGAAGTATGTTAAGAGGATGATCAAATATTGTTATAACAAATATATATCTAATGTAACTGTTACTGCTCCCAAATTAAGACGCTCTCACAGAGCTAGAAGACAACCCGACAGGTTGCAATATGCCTTGTGTGATTGTTGTTTGCTTTACTTTTTGTAATTCATTTATTTTTTTATTTGTGTGTGGAAACAAATCAAGTTAGTGTAAATACGCATTTAGGATGAACCCGTTCATGAGCACTTATTTTGCACACTGCTTACTAGTGCATAGTATGTGTGTATATTATGAGTGTTATTAGTGCTTATCACAATTCATTTTGTCTGTATGTTATAATTGTTATATTGTAGTGTGAAATTAAGCTTGTTTATATCTAGAACATTGTTATTGAAATCCCTTTATCAAATGATAATGTAAAGATTAGGAATAATAACATTTAATTGTTTTTGGTAAACATTCAGATACATTTGAAATCAAATAAAAGAATCATGTCTTAAACAAGAAAGAAAATCACTGATATTTTTTTTTTTTCATTGACAAAATAAATGATTAAATGAATTGAATTAACGATGATGAGTTGAGAAGTAGCTTCAAACAGCTTAATTTTACACAATCCTTTGAAATAACCATTTTGTGTGAGAATTTAAAGATATTGTGTTTCTAATCACGTTTTGCTGTCTTTTTACAATCATGTTTTGGAGTTTCGTTGTAACATATCTGCTTTTGTTCATGAAAATTATTTTTAACACTGCATAGTATGTTTGTTTGTATGATTTGAATGTTATCGATACTTATCCCCATTCATTTTGTTTGTCTGTTTATAATTATTATGTTATTAGTGTGGAATTAAGCTTGTTTATATCCAGAACAAATTTATTGTATTTCCTTCATCAAACACTAATGTAAAGATCAGGAGAAGTAGCATTTACTTGTTTTAGGTAATCATTCAGATACTTTGAAATCTTATTATAACAGAATCTTGGCTTACTCAAGAAAGAAAATCTGAAAAATTACCAAAATGAGTTGAGAAATAATTTCAAACAGCTTAATTTAATCATATTTAACTTATCATATTTAACTGTTTTTACATTTCTGTTTTGGAGTTTCATTATGACTTGACTGCTTTCGTTTTTCATGAGAATAAAAATTCTTTTTAACATGATTACCTTGTCTTTTTTTTATTTTTATATTTTATTCATTTACTCAATTCCAGTGTTCAATCTTTCTTGTCTTAAACTGTGTAGTGTTCACCCAGCTAGAATGAATAGGTTTTCAAGTTGTGTGAGCAAGGAAAACAGACAACTTTCCATTAACACCACTGTTAAAGATTTATGTAAACTCAGTAAAACCATAATTTCAACAAATTTCACAGGTGAATTCCTTGTTGATCATTCTGCAAGAGTGGATTGCATAAATAAGTACCAGGTATGAACTTGTCACCTATAGAGCGCATATAAATAGAGGTGATATGTGAGGGTTGGTGTCCATCAGCTCTCATCTCAACAGAATGTCAGCCAGCAGCACCAACAAATCTCCAGCAAAGAGGAAAGCTCCAGAATTAGACACTTCACTGGATAATCCTGACAGTAAGATACCTTTACTTTCATTGTAAATACATAAATTTTAAGAATTTGCAAGTCAAATAATTTTATTTTATTTTTGTTTTGTTTTATTCTTCACTGAAATTATCATTTCTTTAAGTTGATCTTTTCAATTTCTTGTTGTATTTCATTGTGAATGTTCAATTATTGCAATATTTAAAAAAAATAATAAATAAAATAGTACTTTATTTTTTATTTTTTATTATCTATGGTTTGGATAGACAATTAAGCAACACAATATCAATTAAATGCTATGTATTAATATGAAAACAAGGGTATTGGTTGAATTGGGAAACTTTGTAGTATTAAGATGTAATGATATGAATAAATTATATTTCATTCAATACTGATAGGTTTCACCACCAAGATAATTCATAAAATCATTAAAGTTTTCTCCCTTTTCAATGGGTACCTAATGAATATCATTAATGTTTTTGTCATTATTTCAATAGTCGAAGCTGAACCAACACCTGGTTGTTCCACATCTTTTCCTACTGCTAGAGGTATTAATATTTCATTATATTTATAAATCTTCTTTTTCTTTTTTAAATATTTATTATTTATTGTTTTATCTATTTACATCAAACTCATTTATATCCAGATGTATTTATAACTGTTTTTAATACAAGATGTAATGGCTTTAAATATCTTGTTGAAGATTTGATTTATTTGTTGAGGTATATCGAATGATAGATTAATAATGATTTATTATCATTTTCAGTTGGAACAAAAGGTAAGCAGAAAAAGAAAAAGGTTTCGTTTTCTTCCGGGTTTGAAGACTCCCAACCTTTTTTCACGGACGAAGAGGATTCAAATAATTCATCCGACGACGATAACAATTCCACCTCTTCATCATCATCATCATCATCATCAGACGATACTGACATAATCATTTCTAGTGATGATGATAGTGAGGACAGGGTCCATCAACAAAAGAAGAAGAAGAAGAAGAAAATTGATAAAGTTGCACTGTCGTCAGATGGGAAACTCATCTCCAGAAAATTCAAATCTGCAGCATCTAGGAATCTGAAAGCCGTCATCAACTTTGGGAATGCTAAATCCTACTTAACAATTAGCAAGAAAACTGCTAGCGGTCCAAAGGTTGCTGTTGTTGATGAAAAAGCTGTTAAAGAGGTATGGATTCTAGTTTAAGTCAATAACAGTTTGTTGCAATAATACTAATATGATAATGGTAATAACAATAAAGACATTGATAAAAATACCTGGAAATGGTAAATAGGAACAATGCAGTAACATTCAACATTTTCTGAACATTGATTGATTTATTTCTTTAAATTTCAGCTCACCAGAGTTCATGACAGATTTCTGAAGAGAGCCCAAAAGGTGCAAGGAAAGAAGAAGAATAAGAAATCTACTAGCTACGTGCTATCTCGGAACCTGAAAAGGACGCATGAAGATGTCTCACTCTCTCTGGTCAAGATTTCTGGAAAGTGGTATGTGGCTCTCTCCAATTGGACAAGAAACAAAATTATTCATATTGATTTAGATGACTATTTGTGCGTCATATCCTTTGTTCAGGAGAACAAACAAGAGTGAAGATACATTGAAATTAATTAAGATATCTTAATTAAAATTAAGAATATTAAGGTTTTGTAGTTTTGTTTAGTTTGATGATAGCTTGCATAGTAGATTTGACTTGTGTGATTATATTACATGCTTTGATAGTTTGTAGAGGATTTGTTAGTTGTAGTGATTTGCTGGTTGATGGGATTGTATTAGTTTGAATGAATTAAGGATTTTCTAAATCATTAGATTCTCCTGCTTGCATTAACAATTTATGTCAAGTTAATAATCTTGATTTGAAGGAAGTAGATATCATTTGACTTTACTTTGAGATGGCAACTCATCCTAAGAAACTTTTGCTTCAGAGATACAGAAAATCAAACCCAATTTGTAAAACAAATTTGTCACCTCCAGTATCTTTGAAATGTAAGTCATGTTGCAAAGTATTCCAAAATGAAAAAGTTTTTCTTCATCACAATAAAAAATGTGGTGCTACCCATTTCTATCTATGTAATTTCTGTGGAAAGTATTTTTCTGACAAACATCATGTTAAGAAACATTCAACTCAGTGTTTATCTAAACACAAAAATAAATCAAACCCAAGTTCTGAAGCATATTTGTCATCATCTAGTGTTTCCCCTAGTCAGTTTTAGCAGGGCGCAACGCCCTGCCCTTTTGAATATGCGCCCTGCCCTTTTTCTGTCCCGTCCTGCCCTTTTCCCAGTTGCTAGTCCAAATTTTCCTGTTGCCCTATTGCAGAATATATCATGTACAATGTAATCATTTACAATGTCGCAATTGTATTTTACTTAAGATACCTACGGATGAAGAGCTCAATTTTGCTATGATATCAGGATCTACAAGACAAAGAAACAAAAGAAGGGAATGATTAAACTAACGATCCATCCTTTGTGTCACTGGGACACAGCTGCTAACCACATGTTTAGCTAGATACAGGAACAATAGGGAGATTACGGGCGGACACAGCCGAATGATCTCACTTGATGTAATGAATGAAATGCACATGTTTGATATCCGTAACTCATTTAAAATTGGAAAGAATAAATGTGATGTTTTTTTCTGAATTTATTCGTAAGATTTATCAAATATATTTTAGACCCAGTTTCATTTAACAATGAAACATACCTTCAAATGAATTTGTATTTAAGTGCCCTTTTGTAAGGAGTGGTGCCCTTTTCTAAATCAATTTGCCCTGCCCTTTTTCCAACCTAGGGGAAACACTATCATCAGTACCTTTAAAATGTAATTCATGTTCCAAAGTATTCCAAAATGAAAACGTTTTTCTTCAGCACATTAACAAATGTGGTGTTTTCAATCTCTATCCATGTAATGTCTGTGGAAAGTATTTCACTGAAAAACATCACGTTAAGAAACATTCATCCCACTGTACTTCTAAACAGAAAAAGATAACTTGTATTAAAACTAAAAACTTTAAATGTTGCCTTTGTAACAAGTCATTTTCAGATTGTAAAATCTTGTACAGACACAAATTAAAGCGTCATCATCAAAGAGGTGGAGGAAGTAATGAAAGTGATAGTGGTTCTCAAACTCATTCCTTACAACCTCCTCCCTGGCCTCAAAATTCTCCTATTAGACCCTGGACTGACAATGAAGGTAAACTTGTTGATCATGAATTCAAGGAATGTTATGATCTTCATCGTAATATTATTTTGAAATCTCACCAGGGAGATTCTAACTCACTAACACGTGTTTTCAACTTTCCAATTTCTTATCCTGAGTTACAGTTTGATTTTAAAGATCATTTGGAGTATGTGTTTCAACAACAATCATCATCATTTAAGCTGAATTTGTCTTTTGGATACATTCTTCAAAATATTATCACTGGAGAGTATAGATATTTCATACCTTACAAAAATGCCCAACTCTTTGACAAAGCTAAAACTATCAGCAATAGGAAAGATTTGAGAAGAATTCTCAGGAAGATAAAAAAACATGATTTAGAACACAAAGCTTTATTACAAAGACCTAACACAAGCTGGAAAGCAGTAATGATAACTAATTTAAACTATACAGTTTACTCAACAGGTTTTACCCTTGGACATGGGAACACTCCATCATGGATATCCTCTAACAAAAGTATAGTTTCATATTTTCTTAACCCAGCCGCAGGTGATCATCTATGTGCTTTTCGTTGTTTGGCATATCACTATGAAATTCAAAAACCTTGCAAGAAGAAAAAGATATTTGTAGAGAAAGATGCAAAAAGATTTTTCTCCAAATGGTGTCAAACCTATAATCCTGAAAAAGATTCTTCTACTTTTAAAGGTTTATCAGTACCAAATGATATTCCAAAGTTTGAAAAACTGTTCAATGTCAATGTCAACATTTTCCAATTTGATCCTTATGCAAAAGTTGCAACTCCTCTTTATCTATCTCAAGCAGCTACTGGTAAATGTAACAAAAAGGATTTAAATCTAAACTGTCATGAGAACCACTTATCTTACATTATCAATCTACCTCTGTACACAAAGAAATATAAGTGTAGATTCTGTAGTAGGTGTTTTCGCTCGTGTACATTGTTAAAAAGACATGAAAAACGAAGGTGTTTTCTCAAGAAAAAGCTATGTTTTCCTGGTGGTTATTTCAAACCTTCTGTAACAATATTTGAGGAAATGAAAACTGTGGCTAATGTAGATGTGCCCCCAGAATTACAAGAGTATGAATATTTCATTATGTATGACTTCGAAGCTTTACTTTTGAAGGTATCAAAGGATGAAGAAACTTCTTACTCATAGGCATCATCCCATTTCAGTCAGCATTTGTAGCAATGTTCCAGACTTCACTGATCCTAAATGTTTTGTAGATCCTTGTATTGATTCTCTCTTGATGGATATGATAGCGTACATGTCACAGATTTCTACTAAATCAAATCAATTGATCAGAGAAAAGTTGAGTAAGTACATCTTGCAACTAGATGACAACATAGAGAAATGTAAGTTAGAGATATTGAAAAATAATTGTGATGGTGATGAAAATGAATATCAGAGTACTTCCAATGCCATGCGAGACAGACTTTCTAAACCTAATGTATTTGTTAGCTTGTTACAGGATGTAGATGGAGATGTAGTCGCGCCGGAATACAATAATTGGGAAGAACTTGATGAATCTGACTATCGATGTGAAGATAACTCTAATGTTTCATGCTTCAACCTCATCCTGCAAAAACTTCTTTCATTGAAGAAGAAACTAGAATCTTATATCAGACAAATACCTGTCTTAGGTTTCAACTCAGCTAAGTATGACCTGAATTTAATTAAACCTCTTTTGGCTAAACATCTTAACTTAACTAAATCAACTCGTTCACCTGGAGAGTTTGTCATCAAAAAAGCAAACCAATACTTGTGTCTACAGACTGAGAACTTTAGATTTCTAGATTTGGTCAATTACCTTCCCCCTTGTACAAGTTATGATCAGTTCTTAACTATGTTTAAGATTTCTCAGAAAAAAGGTTTCTTTCCTTATGAATATCTTACCGATGTATCCAAGTTAAAGGAATCATCACTACCTCCGATAGATGCGTTCTGGTCTTCCCTAAAAGATAGAAACACACTCGAAGATCCAAATTATGAAAGATTTCAAAATTGTTGTCGAGCATATCCTGAATTATCTCCATGTCAAATCCTGAAAAAAGTAAACTTAAAGAAAATACCCAACTCAAAAGAAGAAAATTACAAATATGTTCAAAATGTGTGGAAAAGTGAGAAAATGAATAGTCTTGTTGATTTGTTAGTTTGGTATAACAATTTAGATGTTGAACCAGGAGTTGAGGCAATCATTCAAATGAAATCCTTTTATCAAAAGATGCAAGTCGACATTTTCAAAGAAGCAATGTCAGTACCTGGAATTGCAAGGAAATTGTTATTCAAAGATGCTCTCGATAGCAAAGCTGCTTTTTCTTTATTCAACAGTTCAAATTCTGATCTCTATCACACTGTAAAGAGAAATTTGATTGGAGGACCATCAATTATTTTCAAACGTTTGGCTGAAAAGGGTAACACTTTTATTCGAAACAACCCAGACAAAATTGTAAAATCAATTGAAGGCTTTGATGCTAATAGTCTGTATTTATATTGCATTGACCAGGAAATGCCAGTCTCCTATTATATTCGATGGTTACCAAAAAATCTGAAAGGTAGTGAGGAATTCCGATTTGAGAGATCTGAAAAATATACACTTTCATTTGACTGGTTAGATTGGGTGGCTCAAGAAAGGGGTATCTTTATCCAACATAAACTGAACTCTGGCAAGGAACATCAGGTCGGACCCTATTCACTAGATGGTTTTGCAGTTGTGGACTCTGTTAAAATGGCCTTCGAATTCAATGGGTGTTACCACCATTCTCACATTTCCTGTAAATTAGGGAAGAACTCTAATAAGGAGAGATATCAGAGGACACTAGAAAGAGAGGAATATCTTAGACGTGAAGGATATACTTTGTGTATCATTTGGGAATGTGAGTTTAAACACATGATCAAAACAAACCCATCCCTTCAAAGTTTTATAGAGAGTCGGGGTCATCAATTCTATAAGAAATTCAAATCAGGAAAAGTGACTAGATACGATATTCTTCAGAGCGTTGTTGATGACACCCTTTTTGGTATGGTAGAAGTTGACATTGAAGTTCCTAATGATAAATATGAGTACTTCAGCGAAATGTCGCCTTTCTTTGTTACCACTAAAGTACCCTTTTCATGTATAGGGGAGCACATGCAAGCTCATGCAGAGTCTATGAATTTATCTCAAGAGAAAAGAAGTTTGTTAGTTGGTGGTATGAAAGCAAAGTCTATACTTCTGGCTACTCCCTTGTTGAGGTGGTATTTGTGTCACGGAGCTATCGTCACAAAAGTTCATCAAGCAGTTGAATTTGAGAGAAATAAATGTTTCAGTAAATTTGTTAATCAAGTCACTCATGCTCGTCGTCAAGGTGATGATGATCCTGACTTTGAAATCATGGGCAATCTTCAAAAACTTATTGGGAATTCAGCATATGGTAGTTTGATCATGAACAAGGAAAACCATCAAAGTTGTAAATATGTTCAAGGGGAAGTTGAAGCTAAACTCAAAATAAATGAGCCAACATTTGTGAGTCTATCCGAACTTGATGAACAGTATTATGAAATTTTAATGGCTAAAAAACGTGTCACTTTGGACTTGCCTATTACTCTTGGGTTTTTCATTTTGCAATTAGCGAAAAAACGATTGCTTGAATTTTACTATGATTTCCTAGATGTGTATATTGATCGTGCGGATTTTGAGCTGATGCAGATTGACACTGATTCAATGTACTTTAGTTTATCAGAATCATGTTTGCTAGATGCTGTACGTCCAGAGAAAAAATGTGAATTGCAGAGAAAGTTGAAGAATCTTTGTTATGACATTGATCCTATGATCAACAATTCGGAATGTATGCTTCCACGTTCATGTTGTACAACACATGCTAAGTATGACAAATGAACACCAGGCTTATTCAAGCTAGAGAGTAAGGGAACTGAAATGGTGTGTCTTAATTCCAAAACTTATGTGTTAGAAGATACAAGTGACACTGTTGATGATGCACCACAGTTAAAGTTCAGTTCAAAAGGATTGAATAAGAAAGCTCTCAGTAATGTCAAAGAAAACTTCAAGTCTGTATTGTCTGATGGACAATCAAGGTCTGCTGTAAACAGAGGATTTCAATGTCGAAATAACTCTGTTTACACATACAAACAAGTGAGGTGGGAACTGAGTTATTTTTATTGTAAGCGTCAAGTGCTACCAGATGGCGTTTCTACAATCCCGCTCAAGCTGACATTGAAACCTTCCAACAAGTGAACAAGTGATTTCGTGTGACACTCTCGTGCTAAGGAATGTGATTTATTTCCATGACCAAGTGACACTTTTCATTCATATCAACAAAGTGTGGTTATTTGCATCAAGAATTTAATGCATTATTAAAATATTATGATGTTACAAATTTTTCATATTATTTTGTATATTGTATATTGTATTTGAGGAATGTAATATTTGCTTTTATGGATAGAAGG
The DNA here is from genome assembly GCA_921293015.1 of Phorcus lineatus. Taxonomy (NCBI): domain Eukaryota; kingdom Metazoa; phylum Mollusca; class Gastropoda; order Trochida; family Trochidae; genus Phorcus; species Phorcus lineatus. Next base: position 6,211,325 of record OV121095.1, on the reverse strand, counting down.
AAATGTTTCAAAATAAAGATTGAATATATATTTCACTTTGTTTTGCTTTTGTTTTCTGTTGACTATAAAGTAAACATTTAAAAGGAAAATGAAAAGGTTGATCAGGTTGTGTGATTATTTAATTGTTTTAAGCATAACAAATATGAGAGCTCTTCTTATTTTGTTCTACACGTTCGAATTGCCGCTAGGCTAATGGCTGGAATATTATCGTAGCGATGCTAAACATTAACTCTCTCAATACCAACATGATAGAACCTGAAAAAACCTTTCTTTTTTCCTCTTTGAATGGTCGAGTTGAATGAAGATAACTTGGAATATTTTCGCTTGATCATAACAAGAAATCAATGAGATAATAAACATTTATTTCACAGCAAACCAAATCACCAATTTGAACAAACATGATTATAGTCACACTACTTCAACAGTTTAATACATAGAGTTGGTTGACAACAGTTATACATAATCATTACTTAAATACATTGATATTGCTGAAACTCTTCATGAACAATATCGAATAACAGAAAAATAGTAACATTGATATATACATGATATATATATGTAGTAACACACTACTTAATATACTTCAATATAAGGATAAAGATAAATATATCAGAAAATTCAATATGTACACCAGTTAGAAACAGTATTTTTCTGACAATTCTTCATTGAGGGTTTTCTACCATGTTGTTGAGTTGGATACACTTTCCTTCGACTTGATTTCGAATATTTCACTGATCTCATAACGCAGGGAAGTTGATTCTGTTTATCTTCAGGAAATGTTTGTAAGATATTTCTACTCCTTGTTGTTGCTTCCTCTTGTAAACACTTTTCCCGATCAGGTGATTCTGAAGCATCCAGAGTTTCATCTTCTTTGATAATGCTATTCAATAACCGTTCATATTTATCTTTAGGAATCAACACCATCTCTCTTGAAGCCATCACTGGTGTCGATGCTAGGTTGTTTCCTCTCTTTCTCGTAACCCTCTTCCGATGACACTGTATCCTCGCTGTCTGTCGTTTCTTGAGAAATGAGGTCATGTATGAACGATGTTGCTGTTTTTATGATGACCGGAAGTAGGTGTCTGCTCGCAATGAGCAACCTCCTAGTTATATTAGTTTCAACTGGTTTGTGCGCAATCAATCTCATATTCCGTTTGTGTTGTTGAAGTTTCTTCTTCATTGAGGTAGTGATAGGTATAATCCCTTTAAGAATATTTAAAATAATTTCACATATTGAGCGCATTTGTTCATTAGACATAGTCGCTAATAAAACCTTCCTCTGTCTGTCCGAACACTATTGAATCAAACCGAGAAAAGACTGATGCCTCAAGATTCTTCGACTCATGATGGTAGAAATACAGTAGTAATTTCGTTTGGCAATATATTTGTTCGTAGTTGGTACTGAGAATTACTGTGGGGGCTCAAATCACCTACCAAGTATTTGTAGTTTTCTACTTTAGTAGTTTTTTCAAAAGCATCCATGAAGTAATTGCTCCTCCCAGGAAATACTTGTCGGCCAATGGTTTGAATTTGAAGTCTGTCTCTCTTGTTTTGAAATAGAACAAGGAAATGAGAGTTCAATGAAATCGTTCGAGCGTATCGACCATATGGAGGGAAGAGATTTTGAGATATCAGACATACAGATATGGAGTAATGATGTCCTGTTGTTGTAAAAATGTTACACATGTCTCTGTTTTTAACGACTTGTTCAATTAGGTCGTCTAAAACTAACAGACAATGATGTTGTTGACTATCAGCCTTCCACTGCACAAGCTCTTCCTCAGTTGGTAATCCATAGTGAAAGTCAATTTTACAAGGTAGATTTTCAAAGTTCTCCATGTCTGTATATAAGGGTTGCCAAACAGAGTAGGCGTACATCACTTTGGTAATAGGTTTTGTAAACATGACATCTGAATGTTCTATTAGTCTTTTAACGAAACAAGTTTTACCCACTTGAGACATACCTGCTATAAACATGTTACAAGGCGCTGGGAACGGTATAACCGACTCCATCGCTTCTCACCTTTACTTGTTGATTGAATGTTGGCCTTGTCGGTGTTGTAAGTCTTCTGACATACAGTAAGGGTATCGATGATATATGTACTCCAATACGAAGGTGTCATTTAATACTCGCTCTTTATCAGAGTTGACGGATTTCACGGGATTAACAAAAACACCCAATATCTCTTTCAAGGAATAACCTCTACACCTCATAAGCAGATAATAAATACAGTACTGACCACACACAGGATACAACGATGATTGATATCTCACTTTGTTGACAATAATTGTATCATGATTTTGTTTGACAACATCTAGAAACAATTTCAACTCGGGTAGACATTCAAATGATGAAATAATTCCTAAGCTATCAAAAAGTTCGAGCGAGTGTATACCTCTGTAGAAAGCGAACCAGTGTCGTCCTGATTCATGAGAAGGATCGGTGTTGATAATAAGTGCCCATGGTGGTGTACATCGAGAAACAGAAAGTAATTCATTTATCGCGCAAACATTGATCACACAGTCTGAGAGATATCTATCACATGTTATTATACAACTCAATTGATCAGTATTCATACTGCTATTTTCAATTTCTAGACGATTATATTTCTTGATTTTCCAATTTGAAAATAGTCCGGAAATTTGGCATAGACAATGCAAGAAACAGTTTTAGTGAGAGCTTTCCCAAAGTTAACTTCAAGTCGTAAATTACCTTGCCGTTGTAATGTCAAATAATGTTGTGATGAATTCTCATAGCCAAATGTGGGTTCAAAAGTAAATGCATACAATGCATATCCACCATCTAATTCAAACCGATTAATATTGATGCCGCCTTTGTCTCCTTCCCACTTGCCATTGGCTCGCAATAAATTCACTAAAACTGGGATACAGGTTTGACCTTTTCCTTTGTCATAAGAAATCTTCATTGAACCCGAGTCACCATATGCAGCACCATCACACAGCAATGCAATTTGGTTCACATTGAAGTTTTCAAAATTGAAAGGGTTTAAGTTAACATCGCCTGAATAGCCTTGAGATTTGACAAAACCAACAACAACAAGATTAGGACGAATACCTTGAAACACATGATCCCACACATATGATTGTGATCCGGAGGGTATAGTCATGACTTTCACCTCTGTCCTCGTAAATGGATATCTACATGTACTGTTAGTCAAGGCTTGATTGTGAGCAATGATTACACCAGGATTGACACATACCTTCATCACCTTGAAAATAATGTCTTGAATGTCTACTTCATAAGAAACATCTTTGTCAGTAGCCATGAGAACGAAAGATGATTTGGATCGATAAAGCTTTATGGAAATGTCAACTTGATTGATGATATATCTTGGCATTTGAAATAAATCGTGATAAAGTGGACCTTCCATGTCAACAAAATTGCTGTTTTTAGTTAACGCGTTCCTAAAATATAAACCTTCATTACCAGCACCAGGATCTGTTAAGTCCATGTTTTCCTGAGTATCTTTATAAAAAAGTTGAGAAGTTAACTTGCTGGAAAAAGCCATTTCATCACTGTATAGTAGTACATCCAGGTAAGCTCGATAGGGATAGTTAGTAGTCGTTGAAGGTAAAAGCTTGTTTTGTAGGGAAACATCGACTTGTGACCACAAACTCTGTAAAAACAAATTTACTGGTCCGCACTCTTCATCTTGCGTTAACAAACTTCCATCTGATTTTGTTATTCTGCATTTAACATACAGTGAAGAACGTCGCAGATCAATATATTCTAAACTATTTTGTGCATTAATGCAAAATTCTATTGGAGATGATGACATTCCAGACACCTGAGAAATGGGTCTGTATTCCTGTATGTATGTCTTTTCCACAGCTGTTTGTGTTGGTGGTAAGGAAAACAAATCCAGTTCAATTGGTTGAGTTTCATGGAAGAGACTTCTATCAGATGATAACAATGCCATGATTAAGTGAAAATATCTCTCTTGAAGGGAATTTTGAGCGTCACCTTCTTCTTTTTCTTCTTTCTTATTTGTTGATCAGATGATTTTTTAATTTTGCGTGCAGGTTTCCTCAATAAAACCTTCCGGTTAGCTTTCTTCTTCTTGTGAGTAGATTTCACTTTAGTAAAACCGTCCTCACCTCTACCTGTTTGTTTTCGGGTTCTCTTCTTTGGCAGAGACTGCTTCATATCAATATCTCGTTTCCTGTTATAGACCAGTGACCTGTTATCGTTCTCAACTTCCACCCACGCTTGTTGAACTGATTGCTCGGTTTGACTCACAAGCTTAACGCTTGGTAGTTTGGATTGAGTCAAACGATCCTGTTTCCCAGTTAATTGATCAATTGTGATCATTCTCGATGCGCCATTTTCATATCTAGAAGCAGGATGTGGTAATGGTTGTATACCAACTTTATCTGTTTGATAACTTGTTGAAGTATCCCGTTTCCCATCTACAACATCCTTGTAAAAGTTGATCCATTTATTTATTGTTGGCACATACAAAAGTTTGTCATCCGAATCCATCACCATCAAATCCATTTTACTTCGATGTTACAGAAGAAAGGGATACTTCTTCAGGTGAAGAGTTACTGAGGCTCTCTCTGTTAAAAAAGTAGCTAACTTTCCATTGCAGTCTGTAATAAATATTTCGATATTTTCTATGCACCCGTTTACTACTCGTACAGGGAGGTAATAGGGTTGATCAACAACAACATTCCATGTGTTAAGTGAACTGGTAACGCGTCTTAGTATAGGTCTGTAGTCGCCATTCAAAATCATAGGTGTGGTAAGAGAAGAACAGACATGCAACATATTATAAAAGAGTTTTTTCCTAGCACTACCACTGGCGTTTTTACTTCTGTTTTTGCGCATAGCATAGAATTCTTTCAGTGCAACCATCCAATATCCATCAATATTGATAGGTACTCTTAAGTGAGTAGAAAATTTATAAGGTTCATTTTGTGGAAAATATTCCTCACTAACATCACTGTCAAGAATTAGATAGTACTCCATCTCACAGTTTCACTGTATCTTTCAAATCATTAGCATTCACCCAAGAGTTGAATTTTGAAGGAAATCCGCTCCATTTTACAAGTAATTGTTTGATAGAAGGTTGTCCTCTTTTCCCTTTAACCCATCGTTGTTTTATCACTTTTTCAATTGACCACAATGTTTTGTCATCCTTGTCTACTTTTTGAAGTTCCTGTGAGTAAAATGTACCATCGATTGGTTCATCCAGTAAATCAGAAAGTTTGTATATATCTATATCACTTCTCCACACTCGATCCCGAACCTTAAAAACTTCCTCAGACCACTTGTGATGGTAATCCTTTTGAAAAAGTATTTTTTTTCAAAGAAATACGTACTAAATCATTTATTTTGAATGAAAAATTTCTCCTCTTTTGTATTGTTCCATAGCCCTTGCTTCCACTGTAGAGCTTTAACCATATACTTGCTTCGTTTGTTGGTGTCACATCCACCGGTGATAATCCGTGTAAGGATCTATGTGGTCTGTGGTTATAACTTGAAACGAGATCTTGCAGTACTTTGTCATATCTGTAAGTTTTGTTGAAGGTAAAATATCGAGTCATCATGTTCCTCAGAGTACGAATGAAACGTTCGGCATAGTTAGCTTTTATATCTGAATTAGAGGTAAAGAAATGTTTTATGTTGTGTTTTTTACACAACTGTTTCATAGCTCGATTCCTAAATTCTGTTCCTTTATCAGTTCTTAAAGTCATGGGAAAGCGTTCACATCTCTTGAAAATATTTTCAAAGGCTTTAGTCACTTCTTTACTATCTTTTGATCTTAGAACGTCAACCCAAATGTATCTGGAGAAAACATCAATAACAACTAGTATATATTTGATACCTGCATTATGTTTTTCCATGTTGATAACATCACACAAATCAGCATCAAATTGGCAATATCTTCCTCCAACAATCACACGATTTCTTGGGAAATGGATGGATATTGGTTTATGTAGTGTATATGCGTCTTGTGATTGTAACCACTTACGAATTTTTCCTTTTGATATATGTTTCAATGCTGTCTTGTTAAATGCCTTATAGAATTTATCTACACCTCCAAATGATCCAGGTTGTTTAGGATTGTAATAGTAATCTCTCAAAGGCTTCATATTCCTCACAACACTTGTTCTGCTTAGTCATGTAATCCCAAACATTAAGATCTCGAAAACTATCGATATATAAATTGATAAGGAGTAATGTAAATGTTTGATTTACAATCATGCGTGAATAATTTTACAAAATCATACCTCCAACAAACAATGGATGTTGATTTACAGTTCATTGCACTAATAAAGTTGTCCCCATATAAACTTTTCACCTTCCATGAACTTATTTCCAATCAATCGTGATAAGCAAGGTTAATAGGTCAATGTTGTATGTGGATTAGCAGGTTTTGGTCAGCTCGGGTCAGTTTATTCATGTAGAAGGTAATTGCAAATTAGAACCAAATGATACCCTATATACTACTTACGTGATAATTTAATGATCCTTCACAAGTGGTAACAGACAGCTTCTAGAACTCATATATACGCAAAACACGGGTAAAATTACAGAGTGTTATCATGAGGGCACTTGGACTTTATGAGATAGTTAGTCATTCTGTTTTTTTAAGACACCAACCCATATCAATTGCCTTCGCATAAATCAATAATTAAAGGTGAATGCCATAAACAACAATAAATCAAGGAGTTTTTTTAAGATGTTGGTAAACGTATATTTTATATGAAACGGAAAATACATTCATACAAATCGTTTAAAAAAATGAAATCCCTGGCGAATAACATCCAGTACTATATTAGGTAAGTGTCTCTTCACAACTGACAACAAATATGGCATTATTTTTGTTGTGATGTTTTTGAAAGACATTCGAAGAACGGAACCCATAATAAATTTTCAGATGTTCACTTTTTTACATAAATCGTTATTATATAAATTTCTTTACGCACTTGGGAAAACTCTATCTGAAGTTGTAATATCGAGAGAAATAAGGAAATAAAGATGTAATTGAGATAATCAAATCGTCACTCGAGCTGGTCAAGTCATCTTCTTGTTCATGTATACGTATATGGATATGCGCAGTACGTCCATCAAGCTAATTTGAGCGATATCAATCTTGTTAAAACTAACTGTATTATATGTCCCGAGGTCCATTATTACATCTAAAGAATTACACACTCTTACCGATATGCGGGCGCGAACATCAGTAAATCAAATATATCAAATAAATAAGAAAGCTGGCTCAGTACTTCGAATCGCGGGTCAATGCGATTGTTTCACAGTTCTTGAGCACTTCGATTTCACATTCCTAGCGTTACCGCTGTATCGCAATGAAATAAAAGTTTTGACAGATATGATAGCATTAAAAATTTTATGCTGATATTGTTGACGGAATATTTGAATGTTGTCTTATAAATCATTTGTGCAAAAATAATCAACACATTACGTGAAAAAATCCTAAATGGAGTCTTTAAAGATAAATCTAGACAAACGTAGAGTAAACATCAACATGTGACCTAAAGCGAGATTCAAAAGAAACTTGTCTTTGATTGGTAGAAAGCTCACTTACTGGCCTCATTTTATTGGTCGGTTCAAAGTTGCTCAAAGCTGAATATGACCTTAATCAGTAGTTCTCTAGGTGTAATGGCATATTTTTGCAGCTACTTTTGGAAAGATTTGAGTGATTGCAACTTATTTGTAAAATGTTGCCAAATGCTAAAATACTGTGTGTACAAGATATATTTAGTAACAAAATTACTGTAAATTAAACCCATTTCTTTCTGAAAATGATAAGTCTGTAAGCAACAACTACGTCGCCATTATTTGTCAAACCAACTTACTTGTCCTCACCAAAGACATTCACACATTAATGAATTAAAAAACAGCGTGCTTTATACACATAGAATTGAGAAAAAGTTGAATTTTTTTCAACAAGACATAGAAGTTGTTTGTGAAATAAATCTTTACAAGTAAGATATATTCTTAATGTAAGTCCAAGTATAATGAATATACTCAGATAAACATTTACACTTACAATATGTGGTGTGCAATATGTCTAAGAAACTTGTATGGATTATTTCCCTTATTATAGATATCAACGTCCTGGTATGGTTGTAGTGACAAAGCAGATACGAAAAACTCAAAAACGCATTTACAGTTTCTATATGATATGTGATTTAAACTGTATTTATTTCCAGATGGTACAGGAAAGGGGGATTGATAAACAGGGTTGCCCCTATATAAATATCGTTCCCTGTGACGTGGACAGGATTTATACAACGTAACATGAAACATACAATAAAACAAGAAAGAAATTCATGAATACTTACAGAGAATCTAAATACAATGATCAACACAATCTATGAGCATGTGCATTCAAAAAAGACAATTTACCAAAAAAATGTGGGTGCTTTATAAATCACTGGAATCGTTTGCTTAGGTCTATTATGTACAAACAGAATCAACAATTTTCAAGTTAGTGTCATCAGATAATTTATTATTACCAAAAAGAACAGTTTTTAAATCGAAACCATTTACATAATAAAATCTGTTTGATCTTATACGTGAATAGTTTTGGCAAATGAATAAGTAATGCATAGTTAGAAGAGCAGGTAGCAGAGCGTTCTATAAACCTGTGGAATGTGGTTTAAACGTATTTATTTTCATGAAATTTTACATGAAATTGGATTGGTCAACAAGCTAAGACAAGCTTATTTAAAGACCGCTCCATTGAACATAAATATATACATTTTGTATATACAAAAGACATCATCATGACAAACTTAAGTACATGAATAAAGCAATGAACTTATATGAATAATATATTGGTAAATAGTCGAATCATGGAGATGTAATGAATTATGATGGTTAAATACATTCATGATACCCACAGTCAATATCGGAGGTAATAGCATGTTTTGGTTTATGAAAATCGGTTGGTTTCAATGATAAATTGATGTACTGACTTAATAATTTCAGATTGATTTGACAGATTCGAAGTAGGATTGCCGTATAAGATTGTGTCAAGTGAATGGCCACTTGTATAAAACAACTTACTTGATCTTACGGACTCGAAAAGAGAGCATACAAAGAAGTAGTGACGTGCGTCTTCTATAGCTTGGCTACAAGAACATTCTGCTTTATCGGATATATGTCTGTTAAATTTGTCGGCGTTAAGATCGCTACATCCCAACCGTAGTCTACAATGTAGGATTTGACATCGCCTTGTGCCTATATTTTGGTAAAAATATATTTTTCTTCTTTTATGAGTCAATGCCTTTTTGAAATCATTTAAGTCGGTGAGTAATTTGATATCTTGTGGTAAAGCATTCCATAGTTTAACTGTATCGGGTAGGAATGAATTGCCATATAGAGCCGTGCGACAGGCTACAGTTTCTAAACTTGATGCATTTCTTAATGAATAGTTGATTGCATGAGAGACAAGAGAAGGGACAAGCTCGTTTAAGTATTCTGGTAATCTGTTGTGATACATTTTGTAAAACATAACGAGCTTATCTATCCTTCGTCTTTCATAAAGAGAAACATGAGATGTTTCACTGTAAATTTGTTCATGACTTGTACCTCGGACGGCACCGCATATTGTTCGAAGTGCGTCTAGATGCAAGTTCTCTGATAAGGTTGCTTGAGATTTAGTACAGTTGTCATATATATGGGAAGAATAAAGGAAGAATACATGTGATTTAGTGTTTTCCTAGTGAGTCTATATTTAAAGCTTCTTAAACAGTTGATCATGGGGCTGATCTTTTTGACAAGATTGTTTATATGAAGATCCCATAGGCAATCATTTTGAAGGGTTACACCCAAGTGTTTATGACTTGTGATTTCTTCAATTCCAATATCGTTGAAAAACAGATTCGGATGAGGATTTTTATTAATTTTTCTACTAAATAAAACTGTTTTAGTTTTTGATGGATTGAAATCAACTTTCCATGTTTTTGCCCAATTTGATATTTTCAATAAATCGTTATTAAGGCAAGTCGCTGCTGAGTATGGATCATCAATTATCACATAGATCGATGTATCGTCGGCAAATAATCTAATGTTACTGTCAATGCCTTCAGTAATATCGTTTATATATACAAGGAACAAAAGTGACCCTAATACAGAACCCTGCGGGACTCCTGCAGATACCGGCTTATTATCAGAACTGTAACCATTTATAACTACCCGCTGGGTTCTGTCTTCTAAGTCACTTTTGAACCATTGTAATAAAGGACCTTTTATGCCACAAGAAGCCAACTTCTGCACGAGTCCTTTATGCCACACACGATCAAAGGCTTTACTGATATCACAAAAACTGCACGTATCTCTTTACCTTCATCCATTGCTTTCGCAATAAAGTTATACAGATATGTAAGTTGGTTAACACACGAATCCCCCGGAATAAATCCCGATTGTAAATTTGATGGAACGTTGTTGTCTCGCAAAAAATTAAAAACATGTTTGAATATACAGCTTTCAAATATCTTTGATATACAACTTGTGAGTGCGACGGGTCTGTAGTTTGTACATTCGTTTACGCTTCCCTTTTTATGAATTGGGATGACATTGGCTTCTTTCCACGTTGCCGGAAATATTTTTTGTTTAAGGGACACATTAAAAAGATCGGTTAAGATGGGGGCAATATTTCGTGCTATTACTTTAAGTATTCTATTGCCAATTCCGTCAGGGCCAGTTGCTTTCGCGATGTTAACACTCATCAGAATGTCGTATACTTCACTGTTTACAATGTTAATTTCCGATAAATTATTGTTTGTTTTCGGGTTTATGATAGGTGGTTCTGATTCAGGATTTTCTACTCGTGTTTGGTGAGTAAAGTAATCATTTAACGTTTCGGTTATATCTTGCAAATCTTCACTAATTACGTCATTCGAAATTAACGGAGGAAATACAGTAGAAGTTGCATTTCTTTTCATATAATTATTGACTAGTCTCCACCAGTGTTTGTCAGTTGATGTTTGATTTATCATTTCATCGAGTTTATCAGCATATTATGCTCTTTTCGCGTCTCTGACTGCAGCTATGGCATTATTTCTACTGTGTCGGAAACGATCCCAATCAGTTACAGACTTGCTCTTTTTGGCGCGCTTATGGTGTCTATTGCGCATGCGTATAAGAGACCGAATTCGGTTGTTCATCCATAGTGGGTCGGAGAGTCGGATAGTAACGACTTTATTTGGAATGTTGTTATCGCACGCCTTTCTTATAGCAGATGGTAATAAATCTGCAATATCGTTCACATTCTTTCCGGAAAATGAGACGTTAGTGTTGAGATTGTCAATGTCTGAAATCAAAACATCTACATTCATTCGTTGATAGTCATATATTTGGTGTAAACATATTTATTCAGAGAAAAACTGATTGGATTGGCAAGCAAGCAAAATCTTTGCTTATATGAATGCCTCTCCCGACAATATACAAATATAAACTTTCAAGAAATGATGACGTTCACAAAACAATGAAGAACAGATCAGATATGCATGTACATTTGCAGGCTTACATACTATGATTTAAAGATAAATTCTTTTAAAATGTCGCAAGGCAAATCTGAAAATGTTTTAGAGGAAACTATGTAATTATGGACAGATTTTAAAATGTTGTTATTATGTTGATCAGTAGAGCCAGAGTTGCCGTAAAGGATAGATGTTAGATTATAACCTTTTTGAAAAAAGTATGTTTTTAGTCTTAATTCGTGGTAATTGGGACAAATTAGGAAGAAGTGGAGTGCATCCTCAAAGTGATGACCGCAATTGCAGTAAGGGGTATCGGATACTAGTATATATCTGATGAATTTATCACCGTTTAAGTCACTGCAGCCAAGCCGAAGACGGGAGTGAATTATCTGGCAGAATCTTGACCCATGAAATAAATTAAAATGAATCGGGTTGCTATTGGTGTCCTTTAATTTCCTTTTGAATTCTGCAAGTGAGCTGGAGTTGACCACGTCCAGGGGGAGGGAATTCCAGATATTGACCGTGTCTGGTAGAAACGATTTAGAGTAATTACTTGTGTTGCATTTTATGCTTTGAAGGTCGGAATAGTTTCTTAAATTGTACCGACTTGCGTCGGACACAGTGTCAGGTATTAGGTTTGATAAATATTCAGGTACTAGTTTATTAACCATCTTATAAAAGACATACAATTTCTGGCGATGTCTACGCTTCTCTAATGAAGTAATATTAGTTTCTGAGTATAACTTTTCATGACTTGTGCCGCGAACGGCACCACAAATAGTTCTAATTGCGTCCAGATTAAGTTTTTCTAGAAGTACATATTGCTCTTTTGTACAATTATCCCAGATGTGGCATGAATAATCGAAAACTGGTAACATAAATGATTTATACATGGTCTGAAGGGTTTTACGATTGAGGCGGTATTTAAAACTTCTAAGGCAATTTATCATTGGACTTACCTTTTTGATAATACTATCAATATGGTTATGCCACATGCAATCCTGTTGTTGAATTAATCTTAAATGTCTATGAGATGAAACGTCATTTATAGGTGTATTATTCATAGATAAAACTGGTTTTAAAGTCGGAGCATGCTTACGGCTGAATTGAATTGAGACGGTTTTACTTGGATTAAAATCAACTTGCCATTCGTTAGCCCAGGTGTTAATGACGGACAGGTCGTCATTTAGGCTCTGACCGGCAACATTGGGGTCATTAATTATTACGTAAAGCGATGTATCGTCGGCAAATAACCGTTTATTGCTGTCAATATCGTCAACAATGTCATTAATATAGATCAAGAAAAGCAGTGGTCCGAGAACAGAACCTTGTGGGACACCGGCAGAGACAGATTTTAAATCGGAGCTATAGCCGTTGATTACGACGCGTTGTGATCTATCCTTAAGGTAGCTTTCGAACCATTGGAGTAACTCGCCAGAGATGCCGTAAGATCTAAGTTTATGGATAATTCCCTTATGCCATACTTTATCAAAGGCCTTGCTAATGTCGCAAAAACAGCCCGTATTTCTTTACCTTTATCGACTTCTTTAGCTATGAAGTTATACAGATATGTTAATTGGTTAGAAGGTGAATACCCCGGGATAAAGCCAGACTGAAGGTTTGTCAATAAATTATTATCTTTGAGATAGTTGAATACGTATTTAAAAACACATTTTTCGAAGACTTTGGCTAGACAACTCGTCAGAGCTACAGGTCTATAATTGTTACAACTATTTATATTACCTTTCTTATGAATGGGGTATTACTGACGCTATTTTCCAAATATTTGGGAAAGTTGACTTTGATAACGAACAGTTAAAGACTTTCGATAAGGGATCAGCTATTGCTGAGGCACCAAGCTTTAGTAATCGATTACCGATGCCATCGTGTCCAGTTGCTTTGGAGGTGTTAACATAGAGTAAAATATCTTCAACTTCACAGACAGTCAGTGATATTGAAGATAAAGTTTTATCAGTTTTAAAAATTAAGTCCGGTAATGTTTTATCGGGAGTCTTTACAGTTGCTTGATCGCAGAAGTAGTTATTCATTATAGTGACAATATCATTTACATCGTCATAAACTGCATCTTGAAATGTGATGGGTGGAAATATTGTCTTGTTGCCAGTGGATTTTAGATAATTTTTAACTAAGCGCCACCAGAGTTTGCTACCGTATGATTCGTTTATCTTATCATCAACTTTTGAGACAAATTTCCTTTTTGCGGTACGTACAGCTGATATTACGTCATTCCGTAATCTACGAAACTTTTCCCAATCCAATGGTCGGTTATATTTCTTAGCTACTTTGTGTATACGGTTTCGTTTTCGAATCAATCTGCGGACATCACCCGTAATCCATAATGGATCATTAGGTCTAATAGTTACTGTTTATTTTGGGATATGGCTATTGCATATATCTAAAAATGAATTTGAAAACGCTTCTGCTGCCTGATCAATATCGTTTGTTGACAGAACAGTCTGCCAGTCGAATGAACTAAGGTTATCTTTTAGATTTGTTTCATCAATCATGTTATAATTGTAAACCTTCCTTTTAAAATTATTATTTTTAGGAATATCATCCTTTATTGTCACACTTATGGGACAGTGGTCACTACAAATAGGATCCGACACACCCGAACTAAGTACGCTATCAACATTAGATACAAACAATAAGTCAATCAAAGTTCTAGAGGTGGATGTAATCCTAGTTGGTTCAGTTATCAGTTGCGTCAGTCCGTATAATGCCTTTAAGCTCTCGATTTTAACGTTGTTTTCATCTAGAATATCTATATTAAAATCTCCCGTTATTATCGTCATATATTTTACGTTTAAATGTATTACACTTGGGTCGTACAGATTTTAAATCAACATAAGTCGGACAGTGGTCACTGCAAATAGGATCTAACACGCCGCTATCGTGTACTCTTTGCGAAAATGATACAAATATTAAATCAATTAAAGTTCTAGATTGCTGTGTAATTTGGGTTGGTGTATCTATGATTTGTGTTATTCCATAAAGTGATTGCAACATGTAAATTTTATGCGAGTTTTCATTTGAAATATCTTCATTAAAATCTCCCGTAATAACAGTAAATAGATTTAGATCAATGGCGTTACCGATCGACTGATTGATAAGATCCCAATAGGCTGTACTACGGTCGGCTCTGTAAAAGGTGCTTATGAGATATGTTCGATATTTACATTTAATTCGTACCCAGATAGCCTCCAGATCCTACTATGTCCAAATCATACATTTGTTCGGCATATATATTGTTTTTAACGTAGATAGCTACACCGCCTCCGCGACTTCCTCGATCTTTTCGGAATGGGGGTTGAAATCCTGGTATAAGAATGTCATTGTTAGAAATGTTATTATGTAACCACGTTTCTGTAATACTGATTACATCAAAAGAACCAAATTCGGCTTCTAGAGCGTCTTTTTTCCCTCTCAGGCTGCAGACATTTAAGTGTACTATCCTTAAAGTGTTACATACAGGGCCTGGGTTAGGATGTACGTCTCCGCAACAGAGTAATAGAAATGATACAACAATACTTACTGATGCTTTGAAAATACAAAGATGGCGCGTAAGGAAAATGTAAGTGTTAAGTTTACGAACTGCTAAAGAATGAAAATTGACTGTGTATATCCCCACTGCAAGTCTATACTGGCCTATATCAACCGGCATCTATACATTGAAATACTATGAAATACACAGTGGGTAAATGTAAACAACCATCATAACCATGGTAACTAGATTGTACAAACGCACTACTGGAATTTGTGACCCTTAAGTTCACTACAGCCTAATCTTAAACGACAAAGTGGTTTAAACAATATTTATTTCAAAAGAAAGGGATTGGTAAACAGGCTATGCAGCCTATCTGAATACCTCTCCCATACAAAAATATATATACAGCATAAAGTTCATTCATCATCATAGACAAAACACAATTAAACAAAAACAGTAAAATATTTAACTAGAAAAGCGGTTTGTATGGGTAAAATAGTCATGAACAGATTCTAAAATGTTTAGGTTGATATCATCAGATAAAGAGTAGTTGCCAAATAAAATGGTTTGAACATCATAACCATTGACGTAGAAAAAACACTTTGACCGAATTTTCGTGTAATTTGGACAGATAAATAAATAATGAATGACATCTTCATAATGATGACCGCAAGTGCAAGTAGACATATTTTGTAAAAAACGATCAAATTTATGTGCGTTTAGATTGCTGCAGCCAAGTCTTAATTTACAGTGGATAATTTGGTTCGTTCTTGTTCCAATATTTCTGAAGACATGATGTACATTACATGAGATATTTCGGTCAAAGTGTTTTTTAAACGAAGCAACGGAATCTACGTTTCTAGTTTCATTTTCTAACATATTCCACTCCAACACAGAAGATGGTAAAAATGATCTTTTATATGATTCTGTACGACAAAGAGGAACTTGAAGCGTGTTAGATGATCTTGATTCATACATTGATGCGGAGGATATGTTAAATGGAATTAAATCAGATAAATATTTTGGAGTTTTGTTATAGAACATTTTATGAAAAACACACATTTGATGAGTTCTGCGACGTTCGCTTAGAGACGTAAAACCAGTTTCAAGGTAAATTTTTGAATGGGTGACTCCTCTAACGGATCCACATATGGTTCTTAGAGCATCTAAGTGCAGTTTCTCTAATAACAGTTCTTGACTTTGCGTACAATTATTCCAAATATAATCACGATAATCAAATATAGGTAAAATGAATGAGCTGTATAAAGTCTGTAAAGTTTTTCTATGAAGGCGATATTTGAGACTTCTCAGGCAATTAATCATAGGGCTAACCTTAGAGATAGTATCATTGATATGTGTTTTCCAAAGGGCATCACAAACGACAAAGTGTTACCTGGTTTTGTGTAGTACCAAAATCTCTAAATATTTTATGAACATTACAATCAGTTTTAAATAAGATTTTTTTGAAGACAGCATACGTTTAGAGTCTTTAAGAGACACATCGACATCATTCCACCCAGCATGGCCGATGGTATGAAGGAACGTTTGTATATTGTATATTCACTATATAAGTTATTTGATGGTCGGGTAATACGGTTTGAAATCTCGGACACTCCTGGTGGAACTAATGACGATAAATATTCTTGTGTCAAGTTAAACTTCATTTTGTAAAAAAAACAACATAATTTGTGACGTTGTCGTCTTACAGCTAGTGATGTAAACCCTGTTTCTTCGTACAGTTTTGTGTGGCTGGTACCTCTAACTGCTACACATATTGTCCTAAGTGCATCCAAATATGTAGTTTTTCAAGTAATACTTCATGATAATTTGTACAGTTATCAAATATATGATCACAATAGTAAAAAAAGAGGAAGGATGTAAGAATTATAAAGTACAAACAAAGTACGTCGACTCAGGCGGTACTTGTAGCTCCGCAAACAGTTTATCATCGGGCTTACCTTTGAAATTATATTTTCAATGTGGGAGTGCCATTTACCGTTTGATTGGAAAGTCAACCCTAAATGTTTATGAGTATTGAAATCGTTTATTATTCTACCTTTATGATACGTGGTGTGTAATATGTCAAAGAAACCTGTATGGATTATCTGCCTTACTCCAGACATCAACATCCTGACATGGTTGCGGTGGCAAACATTTATTTATGGATATCATCTCGTACATTCCATTTCATTTCTTATAGGACTACCATGTTATAAAGTTAATTGCAGAACTTGTTCTTTGCTTCACACTACGTGTTACTCCAAAATGCTAATTACTATGGTGCCTCAGTCTCTCCGTGTGAAAAAGATAAACAGAGTAAGGAGGGAGTTTAAAATCTCTATTTGTTGTGAATACTTACTTCAGTAGGAATGGCTCCGATGGAATTATCTAATGACATACATGTATATTTTTCATTTCTAAAGCGTTGTTTTCACAGTATTGAATATAATGCGTATTACGGTTGATAAGAAGTATAACTAAATTATGGGTGTATACCTTTTTTGTGGGCCCTGGAAAAATTCTTTGATGTGGTATGTTGTTTTATGGTTGTTGTTGAAGGGGATTAACGCCGGGGAGTCACTAAAAGTTGAACTCATGTGTGAATAGTGATCACCACCCTGTGACAAGATATATGTGAAATGTGCTCACCTGTTAATGAAATAATTAGTGAGTTCACTCAATACAACTAATTAATCCAATCATAAACCACATAGAAGCTATAGGAGTCATTGAGTGTCCAACATCTTTCCCATCATGGCAAATGCACAGATAGATCACTACTTTCTTCCGACTTCTATCTATGTATTGGTGGTTATATGTATAGGTTAAGCATTGGGTTTCATCACAAGAGGAAATCTATGTCGTTCATGGGGATGGATCCCCGAAGCTGTTTCTGCAACTACACTACACCGAGAAACAAAGTACCCCCTTTCTAGAAATTTCTAGAACGTATCTAGAAAATTTCTAGAACGGTTTTAGAAAGTTTCTAGAACGGTTCTAGAAAATTTCTAGAACGGATCTAGAAAGTTTCTAGAACGTATCTAGAAACTTTCTAGAAATTTCTAGAAATTTTGAGTTTTTATTTCTTGAGAGATATTCAATAAATTTTGATTTTTTCTGAAACTGTATATTAACTTTTGTACAATTTGAAAAGATGAATTGCTTATGTTAATTAGGAAAGAAGATATTCAATGTTAAAGTTTCCCTCCTCTACAACGCATCCTCATTATAACGCCCCCTGCTAGCGGAATGCTACGCATTGCTTACGCGCTTCCGGCTTCCACTAATGAGCATTAACGCGTCTTGTGTTGCATTAAGAATTGGATGCATTGGCATATGCAATGTGTTTGACAATTTCTATGGTTGTAATTGATTGTTTATTTCTTATTGTTTATCTCATATCTTGAAATTAAAACTGGTGTATCTGATATAGTAAAGCCCTGCTGTTAATATTGATCGTTAGCTTATGTCAACAACTTAAGTCAGCGTACAGAATAAGAAATGAAACAGAAATATAGTTAATATAATCAATTTAATGTTGTAATATAATTTTTTTAAATAGTTTTGATTAGGTTTATAAGGCGACATAAACAAAGCCCTTTATCACCTCAAAAGAAAACGTACGTACTATCTATCTAAGTCTTCTATGTTCATTTCATGTACGTCAAAAGCATTGATCTTTCATAGATGCGTCGACTGAAATAAAAGCTTTGTTTCTTAAATCTTGTAATTGATTCCCGTAAAACGAAATTTGAGAGGATGTTGTATTATGCATTCTGTGTTGTGAGGTCCAAACCTGGGTCCAGACCAGCATTCAAATATTTTTTGGGAGAAAAAGTTTAAAAGCTGGATTGGTAAAGCTTCGTTCTTGCATACTTGACATGTTTCCATCAAAATGATAAATACGTTTCGGTTTCTGCTTTGAATTTCATGTGAATGAATTATGATTTTTTTATCCCGCGTACTAAGGGAACATTACAAAATCAAAACGATAAAGAACGTTTCTCTCTGTTAGCATAATTATTAGATATAAGTATATAGATAGCATTATTAGTTTTATAAAGCGTCACTATTCTTCGATGTTATTACTCTTCTTTCTTTATGTGCTAAATGTTCAATGCGTTGCATTATAGGAGCTGGTGCCTAAAAATCAAACAGTATTCCTCTGATCATAAATAGCAGGATGTTATTATACAAAATAAGCAATTTGTATTAGATGTTATCGAAACACAACGCATTTTCTATTTCTTATCCCTATTGTTCAGTAACTCGGTATACTTATAAAATGCATAAACGGGATCAACTTGTTTCTTTAGTCCCATCCTTGACATATTTATCTGCCTGTATTTGGAAACCACTCTTATCAAACCAGCTGAGCATATAGTCCATGGGCGAAAACAGGACTTTTATTTGAGAGGAGTGTGCCCTATTGGTGTCACAAATACAAATTTTGGAATGATTACCCTGTATAAACAAATATGTGACCATTTGAAAATTGTCTACGGAATATAAGTTCCCTGTCCTATATTTTACATGTTTCATGTATGAAAATACACGTACGACTCTCAACATTTTCCACCCTTGGAGATCTTAATTGAGGGGTGCACGCATGGTATAGAGATCACGGTTATGTTCTAAAGACACCCAATCATTCGCTATGGAATTTTGATGTCGTTACGCTGATTTTCCTTTCTTGCGTACCAAGACACCTTAGAATATATGCAAAAGGAATTAGCAATTTACGTTTCTTCTCTCAGTTCGTAATATTCAATCTGTAAACATTAGTGCAAAGAATAACCAAAAGCGTTAAGAAAGAATTAGGTGAATGACACACAAAAAAAACAAAGAAAAACATTCTTGTTGGTTTAATATAGGACATATTTGAAGTAAATATGCAAATAAAAAATACCCTCGTTTCTTCAAAGACTTAGATATTATAATTGAATTGTTTGTAGGGGGATTGACTTATGCAAATAACCTCTGCTTGCTCTTTATAAAATGAAAAGATTGTGAGAGTTAGTTCTATGTCTCTACATGAAAATATGAAGGCAACGTTTACACGTACATAATGACATATCGGAATGTTGAGGTTTTTCTAGGTGTAAGCAAGCATGCGCTTTTGACGTTTAATTCAATCATGAAAGTATTCTCAGTTTTAACTAAGCAATTGTCTTCGTTCAACTTATCGCCGTTGTAGTTAATCTTGAGATTTTCTTTTCCCTCGCCGTCATCTTTGTTCTTTGTTTATAGTGTGCGCGATTACTACATGTGCGACTACAATGCCTTGGGCGTGACACTAGTATACTCGATATTTATTCAGACTGTTGAAACACCCTTACTAATTTGTTCAATTTATCGGCTCAATTAAATTACAAACAAATTATGTGCATGTCTTTCTACGGATAATCTTAGGAAGTATTTTTTAATTTGTGGAAGATGAAGGTACGCTCACACTTGTCGTGTCATATTATTTGACAACATAATTCAAAGAGCCATGCCGCTGTCCCCTCACCCATTGAGTAGAGCTTCACAGTAATTCTCCAAGGTGTATGTTTATATACGGAGTAGTAAAACACTGTGACAACATAGTCAAGATTCGATCAAAATAATGTTGAATAGTTTCATCCTCCATGGTATGGTTTAAAGGTTTAAATATATTTTTATTCCAGAAGTGTGTTTGCTTCATAAACTTTTCTTGAGAGACGGTATATCAGATTTCCTCCATGCTGTACATGTTTGTTAGTAATACTGAGTAGTAACGGATTGGAACAACATACATTTGGATAAAACAATTGATCTTTAGTATGAAAACTATATATTTATATGTCAACTTTTATAAATGATCAAACTAGTCTAAATAGCGAACAATATCTTTTGCTGTTTTTAGTACGTCATATTTGGGGTGTTTATATTCTATAAATGCAGTAAATCTCCCAAATCCCCAAATTTCGTTATTTTTATGTTTTCATTGATACATGAAAAATCATTGACGCGCGTCACTGTCCGGTTTTCGATCACCAATCGAGACTTTAACCTGTTTTATTGTCACTATACTGAACTCATAAGCACTAAGATGCTAAATTTTTTAAAACAACCATACCTTCTTGATAAAATAACAATATATATGAAGTTTGGCATATTTGACTCTCTGACTGTTCTGCGTTTTACAGTTCTGCATTTGGAACTATACCAAACAGAGAGATACAAAACTGAATGAAACAAATCACTTAGGTAACGTACTGTAAATGATCCTTATCGTTCACCTTCATTTCCTATTTGACCTTTATGAAACAAGAAAACGATGAAGACTTTATAGTTCTTGACATTGCTAGACAATTTCCGTTCGGTCCTCATCCCCACAGCCTGAGTGGTGTTAATTGGCCAGCAGCTTCTGCATGGTTCGACACCGCCTGTGAGTGTGGCCCTGTGAGTGACAAGGCGTTGAGCCGTGAAGAGAGTCCAGTGTTTAATGAGTTTTGAAAATTAGTTAAGTAAGTTTAACATGACGTCTGCAATCAGTCTGAAATGTAATCTTAATAACCTAATGCTCTAATATATATATATATATAAAACCTTTGTTGCTCACGGGGGCTTTGTGATTTTCATAGTAAATTAAATCACATTTTTTTAGAGAAAACTAACATGTACCCGTTTAATAACCATTTCCTAATTTAATTTAAAACTGAGAAGGTATCCTCCAAGAATCCCTTAAACCGTAAAATCCGGAGTTGCTGCTTTAAACCTTATACACAATTACAATTTAATATGTTATAAATCAATAATTTTTTCAACTATAACGGTATTTTATGTCCATGTGTTTAAAGATAAACTGTCAGGCAAAAGAAAGGTTTCACCTAAGTTGATTTAATCATATATATAAATTAAGATTACAAATATTTTAAGTTTTAGACGTCATACGCTAAAATCGAACAGTGCAGGCCTTTGGTTATCAATCGAAGAATACGTATGCATGTGTTTGCAATTTTTTTTGGAAATTGAAATTTTGAATTTATTTTTTTTGGAAAAGAAGTTTTAATAACCTACAATTCTTAATCGATATATTAGATATGTTATACGTAAAAATCATACCTTGTTTTTCACACATTAACGCCCTTTTAAACATGGTAGGGGTCATTATGGTGTAAATTTCATTTATCACCCCTGTCTACTTTAGTATTACACAAAGATATCTTCACATTAACCAAACAACGATTAGTTCATATAAATTATTGTAGACATGATTAATGTTGATAATTCAATTATAAAATGCGTTACATACATTTCAAATCGTTGTAAAGTCGAAACCAACTGATGTGAAACCTTTCTTTTGCCTGTTAGTTTACATATAAATTTGTATTATAATTTAGTAACAACTCATAATGACATGTACGCAGTATTATATTATTGAAATATTTTTGTATGCATTTAATTATGTAAGAAAACAACATAGAGATAATCCATTTACTTATCCGCTTTACTGGTAACGTCGGTGTTAGTAATCTACATTAGAATATGACATGTTTTGTAAGTTTGCAAACAGTCATTTTAAAGTGACACAGAGTATGTTTTATGTGTTTTCATATTACACAGATAATAGCTCAAAGACCATGGGTCCTTAGTGAGGTTCTAATAGTCTCCCTAAACATTCATTTTTATCTCTAAAATGCCAAAATCAAGACATGTTTTCCTGTTTTTAAATTTGGAAACGGCCATATGTATGTTTAAAAGTTTAAACTTTTTGGTCACATTTACATGTTCATTACTCAACACTTATTAAACACTACAAACCCATATTTGTATTTTTGTCTGCTGTAATTAAGTTTCCAAAATAACGTTTTGCTCAATGTCGCACGCCATTGTCCGTTTTTTGATCACACATTACGACTGAAAATTGCTTATTGTCGCTATACTTAACTGATAAACATCGGGATGCTGAATTTCATAAACCACCATTACTTACTTGACATATTTGACTCCAACAACATTTTGTGCCCCTTTAAACAAGAAAAGAAATCAACAAGACATAGCGTCAGTACTATCATGTAACTTGTGAGTTTAAGTTGAAGTTTGTTCGACTGTGTAAGTTATGGCGAAAAACAAACATGTAAAGTCGTAAAATACTTAACGAGATTTATCAAGGCTTACTATCTCTTTCACTCTTTCAAATACGAAAGGTTTGTAAAGGAATGATGACAATAATAATTATTGTTTTACGTGCAGTTTACTCAGTGAACCGTATCTCCCGAACAGGAAAGTGTTACGGAGAAGTAACTTGGAAAGAATATGTCGGAATTTCAAAGGTTTCAGTTTGAATTAACAGTGTATTCTACAATACACAACCGGGCTATCCAGACAGAGACGGGATTGCTCATCTTTTGCTGAAGACGACTGCGCCTAATCATGTTACGCAATTCAGTCTACGACAGGGGACGGTTACTATTTTCATTACTTTTATGCAAAAAGAAATAAAAATTAATGAACGCACGGTGTATTTGACTTTCTACAAAATCAAACCATACAAAGTTACTTGGAACGATGAATGAACAGTTGTTGAACTTTCATACCTGTCATGTCTATCTTCGACATCTTTAAAACGGTTATTAATATACAAATACGTCAAATGAACAATTTTGGGAATCTCTTATAATCGTGTAGTTCCACGACGGACAAGACTCTGTTCAGTGTATCCAGCGTCAAATGGTGTTGTATATAACGGTGTGGGAGTTATAAGAGGGTGTCAGCGTGAGTGGCAGGGGAGTTAGTAAATTGTGCCTTAACAAAGTCATGAAAGACTACAGCATAGAAATATGTATCGTAAATGCGTTACCGACGAGCGTTAGTTTTGGTCATAAGCTGTGTTGCACCGACACAACTTGAAACAACGTTAGCGTTATGTAAATCTTCTCGTTTAATGAGAGAGTGTTTAAACTGTACCGACTGTGTTGAAGATGAGATGCTTGTTTTTATTGAAACATTTATATTCATGAAAATGTACAATTCATGAATTGATTGTCCAACAAGCTCCAAGATGCTTATTTTAAGGCCACTCCGTAGCAATTATATATGAGAAAGAATATAAAATTTTGTGATAGTTACACGTATCTTATTGCGATCATAGGTTCAAAGAAAGTGGTTATGCAAAAATAACATTTCGCTTGTTTGGCAGTCATTATGAAATGTCAAATCGATCATATTTCATTATGTATGATGAATAGAATTCAACAATCTAGTAAAAAGAGCGATGTACATCCCCGTAGTACTGTTTTTATACTAAATTCCTTCAGATAAAAGAATGTTTTCTGTCTTTTTTCTATGTACTTTTGGCATGTGAAGAAATAGTGATCAGCGTTTTCGACTGGGTGACCACATGCAAGAACAGGTCTGGCTTTCTATGATATGTCTGTTTAACTTATCAGCGTTCAAGTCACCACAGCGGCCTAGAGTGGATAATCTAGCAAATTAAATTAAATTAACAATTTTATTGCCAGGAGTTAAATAATTCCATAGTTTTATTGTGTCAGGAAAAACGTTCTTGCATTTAACGCTGTCCTACACTTTACTGTTCGAACGGATGAATTTTCTCTGAGTTTGTCGTTATTGTTATGTGTTGTAGGTAGAAGGTTACATAGATATTCAGGCGCGGGAGTATTCTTCCTTTTGCAGAACGTCGTCAATTTAGACATGTCTACGTTCCGACAGGTTTTAATAAGTTTGTTCATAAATACTGTTCGGCGATCCATCGAATTGCACATCGGTGGAATATATAAACACTGGGAAAAGCTTAGTTCAATAATGAGCGGTAAGCGGGTTGTGAGAAGATGCTGTTTTTTAACTGGGCACCTAAAAGTTCTCCTCATACACTCATAAACAAATAAAACAGACTTAGAGAGGAAGTGAATTGACAATGTTTATTCCAGCCCGTCAACTGAAGACACGGGAGAAGAGCGAGATTACAGTTACTGTTTTGACCAGACTTTCCAAGTACTATATAACTTCCTTGAAGTGCTATAAACTACGTATGTCGGCGATCTCTTACATAATATATTTATTATCATTTCCTGTTCCGCGACAGCTGTGTTTTATTGCTGTATGCCTCGCTGGCTGGTTGATTAATTAGAGAACATCATTGTTGAATGAAGCTTAACCGGTTCGTTCATGCAGGGTATAGCGTCTGATAAACTAGGTGGAATATGATACCGTATCTATGACAAAATGTAAGTTATGCTGTTTTCATTATGTTCAATCGTAATCCAACTATATATTTTAATTTCATTATCTTATAAATGTCAAAAGCATGTATCCATCTACTTTGAATTGACGAAAAAAATAAATAACGATAAGTCAATCCAGCATTAGGACGAGATAATGTTTATTGTACTTTTACTGAAGTGAATCTATCATTAATGATGGCACAGAACGTTGGTGCCCCTTTCTCTGTAAGAGTGGTAAATACGTTAACCGGCACTGCCAGGTTTGTAAATATCATTTTTAACTTATTCTGGTTCTTATCCGTTGATGATCAGATCGGAACGCATGACGCGCGAGGTGAATCCCCTGTCGATAGGAATAAAATAATGAAAACTTTAAATCAATCTTCGATTGTATCATCATGAGATTGCCCTTAAAATTTCACTAATAAATAGTTAACTCAAATGCGATTTTATACACAATGTTGTAAGAAACACTGAACCAGACCTTTCATAACAGCTGTCTTTAAAACATGTTAGAAATAACTTTGTATATTTGTATTTGTACACATTATTAATTTAGCGTAATCACTATTATAACTTGGCCACTTGCAGTACATTGTCTTGAGAGATGTTTTGATATATTAACAAGCGTGTTCACCATTCCTATGCCGTTTTTATATTATATGTAACAAAAAGTTTATCAATCAAGTGATAATTTTATATTGCGGAACGATTGTTCTACTTCGCGCAATACATGAAACCCGATTTCTGTAGGCACACATGCATTTCATGCTTCTTTTACAAAACCTCGCATTTTTAAGTTGGTTAGCGTAGGCATTTTCCTTTTAGTATTGAATGATAAAAACATCATATTTTAAGCAGTTTTCTTCAGGCTTTAGGACTTTTTAAGGATTGCATAGAAGTAATCACAACTAGGATTCTCTATCATAATATAATCTTTTCATATTCGACTTGGGTGTAGTGATCTTAATGGATTATACTAGATTTATATGTGACAGTGGCTATCACTTTGAAAACGCCTTACATTTCTTCATCACCTGTCCAAATGTTGATGACATAAGACTAAAGGCATATTTCTTTCAAAAAGGGTTTAATCTGTCGTCAATTCTATTTGGTCACCCGGGCTCATCACAAGAGGCTAACCAAGGACTATTGAAATCTGTAAATAATTTTATCACTTTATCAAAAAGATTATCGGAATTCAACAAACGTTTTACTATGTGCCCTGCCTTGCTGAAATAATCAAACAACATGTAGTTATGTAGTTATCAGCAGTATGAAATAAGTTTGTAAATCTCTATTGTTTCATTGAAAAGTGTCCAACATAATCATGCATCTATAGCGTCCTGTTTACTTTATGTATGTATTCATTCGTCCATATGTACGTCACTTTTTATGTAATAGACAGACAGACAGACAGATTTTATTAGTATAAATGGCCATGAGGCCAATAGTACATTGACATACACAGTAGCATACATTCTGGAGCGCCGTGACATTAGTTAAACTGAAACTAACTTACAGGTAATATATTTTTACAATAGACAGCTAGGCGCAATAAGATATTAGCTGACTTTGAATTCAATAAACTTATGAATTTATCTTGATTGGGATTAGTGTAATAATAACTTGGTATATATTTAATTCTAACATCATTGTAGATTGGACATTCTAGTAATACATGGTATTCATTTTCTAATTTATTATCGTTACAATGAGGGCACATAGCAATAGCAGGATCTGCACTTTTTGATCTTCTATATAGTTGGAAACCAGCAATTCCACAACGGACTTTAGTCAGTGCTCTACGTAGATAAAGCGAGGGTAACACTCGCAAATACGTTTCTGGCATCAAATCAAATTTAAATATTGAATATGTTTTCAGATATTTGGAAGACGTTATACTAGCTGACCACTCTTGACAATAAAAATCTTTACATCTTTGTTTGAACATGCTCATGAACAATTCCTTATTACCTACATCCTGGTTCAGCCAAGCATAAGACAAGCCATATTGGAATAATAACTGACGCACTGATGAAGTCCAGTTAACATCACAGGAATCGTCTAAACGTTTTAACATGAGGTAACAACGTTTTGAGTTACGGCAATCGGGTTGTCTGAGCAACCGTATCCAAAATGATATAACTCTAGCTTTATAGTTTACATGTAAAGGATATCGTCCACATTCAGCTAGTACAGCTTTTGACGGTGAGCGGTAACCAACTCCTAAAACGAATTTACAAAAGTTTGAATGTACTTTTTCTATATTATCACGGGGCATTATCCCCCAAATTTCTGCCCCATACAATAGAATAGGTTGTATTTTTCCATCAAATATCTTGAAAGCAATGTCTGGAAGTACAGATTTATAGGCACAGATGAATTTCTTAATTTGGTATAGAGCCTTTTCTGCTTGTGCGGATAGCACTTCACAAGCCTTAGAAAACATATTACGACATGACAAAGTTAATCCAAGATACTTATAGTAGTTAACAGTTTCAAGTTTCTCTTTACCAATGTACCATTTTTCATGTTTTGACAATTTACCACCTTTTTTGAACACTACGATTTTAGTCTTGCTAGTATTTATAGAAAAAATACTTTTCAAGAACATCGATTTTCTTTTGAAGATTTACTACACTGTCTCCAAATATTGCAACATCGTCAGCAAAGAGGAGAATCGATAGTGCGTCGACAGCTTCGTCGATGAATGCACCGCTAAAATTACTGTTCACTATATCTTTAACAAGTTCTTCAATATATAAAATGAATAGGATGGGTGATAAGATGCATCCTTGGCGGACTCCAGTAGTAGAATTAAATACTTCGGTCATCGTTTGTTTCATACATTTTTGTACATATTACGAAGGAGTGTGTTTATTTTACCATGTAGGCCATTATTCAGAAGAACAGAGAGAAGCTTATTTCTATCCACAGTATCGAAAGCTTTCTTAAAATCTACAAATATACAGTAGAACTTGCCACGTTTTTTTCTTATATATTTATGTATAATAGAATATAAAGTAAAAACTTGGTCGGTTGTGCTGTAATCTTCTCTAAAGCCTGCCTGTGACTCTGATAACAATTCTTGAGTCGAAATCCACATTTTAATTCGGGTTTCTACAATATACATAAATACTTTGCTTAGAATATCAAGAAGAGCAATACCTCTATAGTTATTTGGGTCATTTCTACTTCCAGTCTTATAGAGAGGTACGATCAAACCCATGTTCCACGGTTCTGGAAGAATTCCAGTGTTCAGTATTTCATTAAAGTAACGTTTATAAAACGGGAGTAATAATGAACATGACTCCTTAAGAGCTTCCGCTGGAATGCCATCTGCTCCAGGGGACTTACCATTTTTAAGATGTTTGATAGAATTTATAATTTCTTGGTCAGAGATCTCAGTAGCTAATATGACATCACAATTTCTGCACTGGTCGCAACTAGCAACATCATGTCTTTCCAGATATTCTATAACATCTCTGTCAAATTGTGAGTTAGCATTGGGTTTTGTGTTCAAGAGGTCTTTAAAGTAATCAAACCATGTTTCGGCTGTTATGTTTGCAGGATCGAAGTTAGTGTCGCAATGTTGTTTTATTGTTTTCCAGAATTGTTTACACATGTTACTTTTAGCTGCATTTGAAATTTCAGTTGCTATTTTCTTTTCATAAGCTCTTTTCTTTTCTTTACATAATTTCTTAAAGCATTTTTTCATTTCTAGATATTGTGTGCAGTGTCGAGTGTCATTTGTTGTCCGAAATGTATCGAGAAGTACGTACTTTTCACGTTTTAAGTTCTCGCATTCTTTGTCAAACCATTTTGGCTGCTGTTTATATTGTTTTCTTGTGACATGTGTCGTGGTTTTGGTACGTGTGTCGGAGAGGGCAAAGCAATGGTTGAAAAGGTCTAGAAAGCATGTCAAAGTTGAATTAATATCTCGGTTTATACAAGTGTCAAATTTGTCATTAAACGAATCAAGAGCATTTTTCATAATAACAGAAAACCTACCGGTGTATTCAGCTCTCCAAATGAATCGCTCTATGTGTTTTGTGCGAGATTGAGTGCATGCTTCACGTGCATCTGACTGGTCACGTGACGTTATGTCAACTGCTAGGGGGAGATGGTCCGAGTCGGTTTTGGATAGTATTTTGAAGTTAGTAAAGTTCTTGTAGATATCAGTTGAGACTATGCAGTAATCCAAAACACTATTTCCTTGCCAACCTATAAATGTAAATTCACCTTTGCTGTCCCACCCTGACCTCCCATTCAGAACATGAATTTTTAAATTTCTACACATACGTAATAGCTGTGTCCCCTGTATATTGACAATTTTATCTTTAGAATTTCTTACTATGTTAAATGGGTCGCTATCATAGTCTATCTCTTCAATAGGCAGGTAGTTTACATCGTCATTTTCAATAAAGCATTGCTCCTGGCCAATGCGAGCATTTAAATCCCCTAAGATAGTGAATGTCGCCTTAGGAAAGTCTATATTCAATGAAATAAGTCTTAACTCCAAAAGTTCAATACCTAGTAGCGTCCTGTGAGTTTGCTGCTATGGTGGTTGCATCCTGCACATACACAAAGCCCATGATATTCTCTTGAGGGAGTGTGCTTGATTGGAGGAAGACGCAATCTGGCCATTCACTGTGGAGACGAGTGAAGAGAGACGACAGCGACTTCCTGACGTAGACTGCTATACCACCACTGTATCTACCCAATGAGTGCGTCTTCTGCCGGACACACTGGTGGCATATGTGATCTGGAAATACATGTTCAAAGTCTGCAGTATTTTTAGCCCATGTTTCAATTAAAGCAAAAACATCAAATGAATTGAGAAAATTAAGATTTTGAACTTTTGAATATAATCCATTTATGTTCCAAGTTAAAATTGATAAATTTGCCCGGTCATGTGTTTGATTTGTCATATATTTATAATTTTTTATCTTTAACATGATCATTATCATACATAACTTTAGGTAAGTCATGGCCTCGACCACTACCCTAGCTCTCCGAGTCTGTCCGGGAATGCGATATTGTATCAGCTACACAGGACTGTCTCACTTCTCTGCATCGTTGGCCGCTTCGATCGGTCTCCGGGAGATGAGACAAGTTGTCCTGTCGTCTGCTAGTGCCCGTTCCAGGGGCTAGGGCTATCTGCTCACTGCCTGTAGACTTACCCTGACGGTTTTTCCGGCCATGCTTTCCTATCTCAACGATTGATTTTTTAACAAAATCATATCTGTAGGAGGTTCCATTGACTACCAGTTTGTCGTAAGAAACATAGCACTCATCACCTTTCTGCCTATACTCTTTGACATATTCATCGAGTATTTTCCTCGTCTGTCTGACAGCCTGGGTGAAGTCCGGAGATACCCGGTATTTTCGGTTGCCCTTTAATTTCTCCCTCGCTGCCTGAAGAATATTCTCTCTGCATTTGTAAGAGGAAAATTTTACTATGATGGGACGAGGCGAGCGACTAGTATTAAATCTATGTGTTCGCTCAACACCTGTGTCTGCCACCTGACTGCTGTTGAACTTCAGTTCATCCCGCATAAAAGTTTAAATTTTTTCATGAGTATCATTCCAATTTTCTTTCTCATTTTCTTCAATTCCAAAGAATAATAAATTATCTCTTCTTGATTGTGCTTCTAAATTTTCAAGCTTTCGTGACATTGCTGAGTTTTCTTCTTCTAATTTATCTATAACTTTCCACATTTCAGTTTGTTCATACCTAATATTATCAAATGCTTTTTCGAATTTATCAAACTTACTGTGGAGAGATTGAAGGTCGCTCCGAATATCAGCTAGCACAGTGTTGATATCGCTCTCACTGCTGTCTGTCGCGACGAGTCCTGTGGAAGACTGAGTTAGCCGACTCTGACGTGTCCCACGTGGTCCCGGGTTACTCTCGACATTTCCACTCATGAGGAGTAGGACACCCACAATTAGCAATATCTGTAGTTGCCTTGCACAGAATCCATTTGAAAGTGTAATTCCCTGCAAAGAGTGTCCTTTTTATTTTCTAGGTTGGCAATTCAGGCCTATACGCGCCCTCCATAATTCAATGTTCACTCCCATGTTGTGAAACACGTCCCCTTTTTATGTAATAGTATATTTGTTAAGAAGCGACATTTATATAATGAAATAAAATATGTATAAAACCATAAAACCATTTGTAGTGACAGATTTACACATGTCCTCAATGCCTCTTCCTTCATAAGCTCGCATACATTATTTATAAAAAGGCAATCGCAATGTATATAAGTTATCTCAACTATAATTACTTTTTTTATTAATGTTTTATTGCAAAGTTAAATATTACATATAAGTGTTATATTGTAACGACAACAAAAACAAACAGCATGCGTCGGAACATCTAGCCCCGATCAGTGAGGTGCTAATATACGACGTGCGCTATATATAGACTGCCCCATGCGCAGCGGTAAGAGGCGCGTTAAAACGAGGAAGATTTAAAGTTAAATATTAATTATCTCTCTTTCTATTGATGCAATCTTGTTTAAAAATTCACAATAGGCAAAGTAAACATGAGGGTTTTGAATCAGGTTATAATTTTTTGATATTTTGAAAAGAGTGAAAACTCGAAATTTCTAGAAATTTCTAGAAAGTTTCTAGATACGTTCTAGAAAGTTTCTAGTTACGTTCTAGAAAGTTTCTAGATACGTTCTAGAAAGTTTCTAGATACGTTCTAGAAAGTTTCTAGTGCGTATCTAGTGCGTTTCTAGTGTGTTTGTAGTGTGTTTCTAGATACAGGGTATGTTTCTTTATTGCTGTACTGTATATACCATCCACGCCAAAGTTGCAGATCAGATGTTCCCGCTGGTGTTCTTCCTGCTGCCCAACAAGAGCACACAAACCTAAATATATGTATTTTTATGTAATTGTGTATAAATTATGTATTATTTATGAATATATGTGATTCTTGGTGCTATATTTATTAATCAAATGTACATTAATGTTCTAATTAGTAGTACTATATCCACTGTTCAATGTATTATGTGTGCTAAGTATGAAACTGAATAAACTATTGAATTTATATTTTGTTCCTGATTCCAGTACAACTCAGAAACTGTAATAACATGTTAATTCTATTGTATCTAGCCGCTGATGTACATCTTCCTGGTCCACCACACTAGCATTTTTGTTGTTACACGACCCCAAAGGTCCACAATAATGTAATGAACCAAAAATATGACCCTCATATGATTTCCCTAATAGGTAATACATAACTCTAACGGTTACGTCTGTCTATTGTAAGACAGGACATGTATCACCCAAAACTGTATTATGTAATGACGTCATGATGTTTCCCTTTGTATAAAAAACTTTGTCTGTCCAGTCCCTCTTTGTGAAATATCTTGATTTATAAACAATTAGTGACGTCACTCTATTGTTCGTGGAAGCAATAGTTTGAATTATTTCTGCCTCACGAAACAAAGGCACAATAATATGTATCGAATTCATGTCATTATCAACATAATCACACTAACCTACACTACCACGGAATATCCCTTTTCAAATAAAGTTATTTCGATGACGAAATATCCTTTTGCTCAAGTCAAAATATTTACTAATTTTAACTTATGAAAAACATCAAACTTGCTTAATTAAATATGTTTAAGTCTCCTGCCAGGTCATGTTTTAAAAATAAAGTCATACCAATTATTTGCTATGTTCAAATTTCCATTTCCTTAAAATACTTTCGTATAAATATTTCCGGATAGATCAATACCATTGATGGAACATGACTTTATGAATATGTTCACAGCAACTTTGTCGAGACGTAACATGTCAAGGTAAGCGCATTTACTGACAGCATTATGTAAACATATTTTTAACAATTACGAAATTTCAGATATCAGCGTCCTCAAAACCACAACGAACAATTCCCGACACAGATCATTTCATTTCATTTCATTTCCGGAATTCAGACCTTTTTACACAGCGCAATCAGCCAGGACAAAGAGTTATTGATTAAAATCGTCACGATAGAATGGTGATGAAGCAAATGTGTTTGGAATTGAACGCTGCGCAGTCGGTTTCAGTTTAAAATTTTCTTGCTAACAAACAAGTATAACATTTGACTGCTTTTAAAAAACACTAGGTTTGTTCTCGAAGGTAGATATTTTACAATGTAACTGTCATTGCAGATTGATGAGGTATCTTGTATTATTTCTGTTACGTGAGTATTTCCTTTACTGAATGTTTCTTTGCATCATAATAATTTTTATATACAACATATATTATCGTAAAGTACCTCCGAAGATTCAGTAGTGATTTGTGTTTAACAAAACTGCCAAGTCACAGGTATTTGAGTCTGACTTAATTAAAAGCAACGTTAATTGTTTCGTATTTTTGTGGAAACGAAATAGTGAAGTGTCATTCCTTCAAACTTTCCCGTAATGCTGAATTTAACTCAATAAATGGGATATATGTGCAAATGTTAATAACACACACATATATAATTCATTGAAAACAATTATATTTATAACTGTTATCTAAACCAAAACGACTATTTAATATACAGATTTTGCTAAATGTCTATTTTATTTAATGTGCGATTAAATCAAAAGTTGCAAAATCTTTTCTTTCCTTTTCATAGCATCATTATGACTCTGAGTGAGTGAGTGAGTTGGTGTTTAACGCCGCTTTCAAGATTATTTCACTTATATCGCGGCTGCTAGTATTATTGCAGGGAGAAAGCCCGCAACACAATTGTGGCTATGCATTGCGGTGAAACTTGCGAGCATAGGCTGGAACTAGCGAACCATGGGTGGTAATGCGCTGAAATTCAGTGTAGCATTGCACCCAAACCTGACTGCGTGTAGAACAGTTCTCTACTGCAGACAAAGATGCCGAGCCCCTGGCGGGATTCGAACCACGGACCTCTTCGTCCGAAGCCGAACGCGCTAACCACTGCGCTCCCGCCCCCCATTATGACTCTGAACATACACGCATAACCCAGTGTGATCAAAATTAATAACATAGCTTGTGAAACCGAGTTTAGCTTTGAATAGGAGAAAAACATTTGAGAACATTTGTTGTTCTAAATACGTCATTGGCATGAGATGAATTTGTAATAATAGTTGGAACAACAAAGGGGGGCAACTGTCCGAAGCACTGCCGACCTGGTCCGAATGGCGATGTGCCCTGCAAATCCGGCGGATGTGATGAGGGTTGCATGCCTGGTTTCTTCGGGGAGACCTGTGACAGGAAATGCAGTGGACACTGTATCAGAAATATCTGCTCTTTCTACGATGGGACATGTGCAGGAGGATGTCAGAACAACTATTGTGGAGATCAGTGCATGCGGAGATGTGATTTAGGTGGGTTACTTATATAAAGTTTTAAATCAGTCAGTCAACCATGGCAGTGCTGGGTAAGGGGATCTGATTCGTTGATCTTCTTGCAAAATCGTCCTGGTATCATTTCACGATTGAACTTGCTCTTTTTACGGGAAACCATTTATCTTTGCATAAATACATAGAAACTGTAGAACCAGTAACCTGTTTTAAAATTAAGTGTATCTCTTTCTATTAACGTTTTTTGTGTAAAAATGGAAATATCAAATAGTTTGAAGCAATCAATCATACAAAGATTTGTTGCCTAAAAAGGGCATGGTTATCTTTTTGCAACAATGCATGTATTTGGTCCTCCTTCGAATCCGGCAGCTAAACAATGACGTAATTCTCGCGAAAGCTTTTTAAACTAAACTTTTTCATGAGGGTTTTTTTACCTTGCGTTGTTGCTACAACTAAATGAAATAACCATTGAAAGCATATGATAATAATATTTATGATAAATTTCATAAGAACAAACCACTTTCCAAAATAACAGTGTTACTTCTCATTAGGACCCAAAATCCAGAATTCCGGACCTTGTACATAGTTCAACTTGCCATGACAAAGATTTCATAATAGAATTGTCACGGTAGAATGGGATTTATCAAAGTGTGTTTTAGGAACATTTTATACTAGATTATACTCGAACTGCGAATTGGTTTTAATTCCAAATGAACTTGCTATTAAACCATTTGATTTTCAAACTGATTAGGTTTATCTCCATGGTGACAAAACCACCCCCTCTTGGCATTGGACAGAATATTTCTTCCCATTTGCACAAATCATCTCTTATCATCATACATGTATAATTTAGATAATAGACTCATTCACAGGTTTCCTTGAAGGGACAACAGTACCAACCACCAAGAAAGACCATGCACGTGTTGTATCACTAGACACCAGTTCAGTCGCTGATTCAACACTGTCCAGTGAGAAAACAGAAAGCTACAGGGAAGAAACGGTTCCAACAGAACGACCTGAAGTTCTTCAAAAGTCCTCTCCAAGTACTGATTCAGCTCGGAAGTTAACTCCTGCTGAGATTGAAAGAGGAACGTCAGAGGACAGCAAGGTTCTACTCTATTCTGGAATAGGCGTGGCAGTTCTACTGGCCAATGTTGCTATCATTTGCTTCCTGTACGTGTGCGTGCGGAGAATCCTCTTTCAAACAAAGTAAGTAAAATCTTTATCTGATGTCTTTGCTAAATAGCATCGTTTGCCAAGGTAATAGGCAAGTTTCTGAAATCTTTATTTTAATCTCTTGCCACATTATTCTTTTGGTTTGTATAACCTATTTACTTATTGAGGAATTCCTTGAACTTGACCTGAGTTTATAACGACTCTAGCGATGAACATTTTTGAGATATGAAATCTGATTTGTAGCAGAAGTCACAAAGCCATGCCAACACAACGTACATTTAAAGTATTCCCTCCAAACATGTCCTGTGCATATATGTCCTGTAAAACTTATGATGTTGTACAAATCATAAATTGTGTAATACAACGGTCAAAGTGAAAACTTGCATAATGCCATCATACATATTACAACTCGTATGAGTTTTAGATAATAACAGTTTCAGTTAGTCATTTTGATAAAATATACAGCACAAAACTAAAAATATGATTTTTATACAAAAATAATGTATTTACTCGTTTGAACATAAAACTTAAAAACAGACATAAGTCTTTCAAAATTCATCACATCACTTGCTCAACACTTATGCACCGTAACAAGATGTACACTAATGATCTGTTGGCCAGGCTTGAAAGTGTTTATCCTACAAATTACTTCAAAGGAGTAACCTATGTGATCAATCCATTGTGCTTTATTGGTTTGCATTAACACATATATATGCTTCCACTCAATACACAGAAAAACAGCTGAAAACGTTGAAATACTGCCAATGAATTAGGAGATAAATATAATCTGTTTCGTTATTTGTGAGTTGATGTAATTTTAGCTAATTATGGGCTCATGGCATGGCATTGTGTCCGCCGTCAGCCTGTCCCTACCATTCAATTCTATTGTTCTCTTAAGGTCGGTAACTAAGTTGATCACCGTGTTTTGCTCGTGTTCATGTGGTATGTTTTAAGAATACAGATGTTCAACTTACTTACACACCTGTAAATAAGTTCAAAGTTTGAAATAATTGTTTTTTCATGATTTGTAAAATATCTTGAATTCCAGACCAAAATAATTTACAAATGTAAACATTCTAACAACCAAATGATTTACATTTTTAAAAATTCACAATTCGAACGGGCCCAGGTGTTCCAATTCATGCACACCTCAAAATCCGTTTGTAACCTTTATATTCATAAACCTTTGAATATTTAATCTTCTCCTAGACAACCATAAAATCTGAAACTTTGTGTACATAATCCTTGGCTAATGAGGTTGTTAAGTTAGAGAATATGTAACCCTGTGGCCCTAAAAAAACCCGAAAAATCTTATTTTCATATTTTTTTCCAGAAGCATAGGGCATAGAAAACTGAAACTGTGTCTAACAGAATCGAAGCAAAACTTTGCTTCTGTTCATTTGACGAATCACGTTTGTACAAAGCGAGCTCAGTTTGAAATCAAATTAAAGGGTAAATAAACACTACATGAAACCGCGAAATAGACAAAATATACAAGCAAACACAGTCGGCTATATTCTCGGCCAAGCGGCAAAAAGTGTGAATGAAATATATTTAACAATGATTATTCCGCTGTTTTCTTTAATAAACCCCTAATAGCCCATTTTAATCTGATGTGCTCCGAGAATAGTTACAAAAAGTCACAAAAACGTAAGTCTCGCCTCGGAATTTCAACTTCAACACATATAAAAGTGTATATCTCTACTATGGGATGTGATACCGAGACATTTCGAGCCAGAATTTGATGCTTTTTAGGCGTTTTTATGGCCTTTATGTCTGTAAGAGCGAGACGAGCAACCATCAGTGTACACGGACTGCACGTGCCCACGGGACTCAGACTCTGTCTTCACCTGGCTCTGGTCTGTTCACTGCTCCTCGTACTCTCCAACGATGTCGAGTCGAACCCGGGACCACGAAGACAAACTACACTTGAAGGTGATGTTTGTGAATCCGAAATGTTAAAATAAATTAGAGATAAGAGAAGAGAAACAAAATCTAATTTTGAGAAACTTTTCGGCCAAATAACTCAACTTGAACATGACGTTGATAAACTCACAGAAGAAAATAAAGAACTGAAAACTACTGTGAAACGCTTAACAAACAAAATTGAATATCTAGACAATACCTTAAGACAAAACAACATCATAATGTACAACATCGAGGAGACACCAGGCGAGAAGAACGATGACGTCACAGAGAAAGTACTACACGTAATCAAGAATAATATGAATATCATGGATATAGAAGAGTTTGACCGCGTTGTTCGCCTTCCGTCGAAAACACGTGGTGCGAGACCAGTGTTAGTCAGCTGTCTCAACTACAGACACAGGACCAGGATCTTACAGTCGGCCTAACTCCTTAAAGGACAAGGTATTTCTATTTCACAGGATTTCTCAGAAAAAGTGCGATCTGTTAGACAGAAACTAAAGGGATTCATGACAAAGGCCAGGAGTGAAGGTAAATTTTCCACTCTTAAAGGCGATAAACTCCAAATCGAAAACAAACTGTTTAGGCTTAACGATACTGAGAATGATTTAGTTTTGTTAAAAACATTTCCTGCGCGATCTTCAGGAACTGTCTCCAACAGATAGGGGCGTGGCCAAGGCCCGCATGTGATGGATACACCATTGACTGCTGTTCTGTGGAATGTAGAAGGTCTAAAGAATAAAATTTGTAAGGAACATATCGCTAACTTTTTGAAGAAATTCACCTTTATATCTCTTGTTGAAACATGGTCGGATGAAGATGAGGAGCTTACCTTTCATGGATATACTGTGTTTAGAAAATGTTGACAAAAACATGTTAATGCCCATAGGAATTCCGGCTGAATAATTGTGTTAATCTCTGACAATATATCCAAATATGTGTCATCAATACCAACTGTTAGTAACAACATATTATGGTTACGTGTGCGCGTACCTCATCATTATTATACACTTTTCATAGGTGTTGTTTACTATTCTCCTGCAAGTTCAAGCGCTCATGCTGATGAACCTATTTTAACTATTTTGGAAAATGATGTTACAAAATTTAGATCAGATGATCCAGACTGTCGAATAATACTTCAAGGTGACTTTAATGCACGTACCGGGGACGGGCGTTTTACTGATTATATTGTAAATGATGACCCAAAGTATCTTCCGATTGATGATGACCTACATTATGTTACTGACGACGACATCGAACCACGTGCGTCACGTGACCCTATCATCAACAAACGAGGTTACGCTTTATTGAACTTCTGCAAGACATTAGACCTGAGAATATGTAACGGCCGTTTATTTCAAGACAAAGGAAACGGAAACATAACATGTTTTGCTAATAATGGTCAAAGTATTGTCGACTATGTAATTTGTTCAGACAATTCTTATGAATTGTTTGTCGACTTCAAGTTGTCAACGACAGTAGAGTAGACACATCTACCAATAACTTATTCTTTGTCATTGTCGACAGGATATTTAGAACATTTCCATAATATTCTTACACCTAAAATTAAATACAATTGGAACAAGGACTGTTTAGTAGAATATCTTCATAACTGGGGTGTTTTACCAGCAGAGGTTGTGAATAATTTTAACTCCTCTATTGATAAAGGTGATATTCAAGAAGCTTCGTCAACATTCGATACCATTATACATTCCTGTGCTAGCTTTTGTAAATCTAACATACTGCTATCAAGTCATGTTCCAAAGGGAGACAACTGGTATGATAAAGAATGTAAAAGTGCACGTGATACCGCCAGACGCCTTCTGCGTGCATTCCAAGCAAGTAACAGCAAATGTGATAGACAACAGTACGTGGAGTCTCTGTCTCTATATGAACACTTGTGTGCAGCAAAACTTGCCTCGTCATTTACAGATTTCACTAATAAACTGACAAATGCACTTTCTTCTAAAGACAGTAAGATGTTCTGGAAAACTGTAAAACAAAAATCATCGTTTGTAAACAATACCATTACACCGTCTGATTGGATGAATCACTTTAAGAATGTATTTCAAACTTCTTGTTTTTCAGATCATGATGAACGCTTTTATACATATGTCAGAAACTTTGTTGACTCGATCAGCGATAAACTTATTGATTCATCTGAGGATAATGACTATCTTGACAAAGAAATATCCTACCAAGAAATAGTTAATGCCATCCATGAAATGCATAATGGTAAGGCACCAGGACTCAGTGGAATCCCAATTGAAGTTTTTAAAAATGCCCCTCATCATTGTATTGTTTTACTAAAATCATTATTCAATGGCATCTCATCTACGGGTATCTATCCATCTGAGTGGACTTATGGAGTTATAATTCCTTTGTATAAGAAAGGTAAAACTGATTGCACTGGGAATTATAGACCTATAACACTGCTTGAGCTAACTGGAAAAATATTTCGTAAAATTATGAACAACAGGCTAAACATTTGGGCAGAAAGAGAAGACTTTTTTGTCGATGAACAAGCTGGGTTCAGACATGGATTCCAAACTCATGATAATATCTTCGTTCTTGATACTATTATCTGTAAATATCTTTCACTTTACAAGGGTCGTCTCTATTGTGCATTTATTGATTTGAAAGCTGCTTTTGACTCGGTCGACAGGTATAGTCTCTTTTATAAACTTTGGCTTGGCAATGTGAAGGGAAATACCTACAGACTATTGAAAAACATATATAACAGAATGTTAAAGCCTGTGTATCTATGAGAGAAGGTTACACGCCATTTTTCGATTGTTTATCTGGGGTTCGCCAGGGTTGCCAGTTGTCTCCCTTTCTCTTTTCCTTCTTTGTAAATGATATTGTGGAAAGTTTGTCAGCTGATGGCCAAAGAGGTATCAATCTAGACTTAATGGAGCTTTTCATCTTATTATTTGCTGATGATATTGCACTTTTTGATTTTACAGTTAGAGGTCTACAAAAGAGGCTTGATAAGTTAGTTTCTTATTGTGACAAATGGAGACTGAATATTAATATTGAGAAAAGTAAAGTTATTGTCTTTAGAAAGGCTGGTCGACTTAGACATTATGAAACTTTCCGTTTGAATGGTGAAGTGATTGAAATTGTTCCATCTTATAAATACTTGGGTGTCAATTTTTCTTCCTCTGGATCATGGTATATAACACAGAAAACTTTGGCTGAACAGGCAATGAAAGTATTAAATATCCTTAAATCATCGGTAAGGAATTTTTATAGTCTTCCGATAAAGGTTCTGCTCCATATATTTGACGTCAAAGTTCTGCCATTGCTACTTTATGGAAGTGAGATCTGGGGCTTTCATCAATCGCCATCTGTGTTGAATGTGCATGAAAGGTTCTGTAAACAGATTTTAGGTATTTCTAGAAATACGCCGAACATCGCGGCGATTGCTGAACTTGGTCGCTATTCATTAAAGGTAAATCAGTATGTCAAAATCATTAAATATTGGGTTCGACTTTTGTCTCAAACTGAAAACACAATATTAAAAAAGGTGTATAATTATCAGTATGGTCTGGCTGAAAAGGGTTTAGATTGTTGGGCTTTTAAAGTGAAATCACTTTTGTCTACTTACGGGTTTGGTAATGTGTGGCAAAATCAACGTATCGGAAACATTTCGACGTTTGTAGAATTGTTCAAACAACGATGTATAGACATAGACAATCAGTTATTCTCATCGGACATTAATTTGGTCTCAAAACTGGATTTTTATCGTAGGGTAAAAACATTTATAGAGTTTGAGTTTTATATTAGTAGTGTCAGTGTGAGACAGTTTCGTATTTTTCTTAGTAAGTTTCGCTGCTCTAATCACAATTTGATGATAGAATACGGTAGATATATAGGTCTTAAAAGGGACGATCGCCTTTGCCCACTCTGTATTATACCTTATATTGAAAACGAATACCATTTTTGTTTAGAATGCCCTTTTTA
This sequence comes from Phorcus lineatus, assembly GCA_921293015.1. Classification (NCBI taxonomy): domain Eukaryota; kingdom Metazoa; phylum Mollusca; class Gastropoda; order Trochida; family Trochidae; genus Phorcus; species Phorcus lineatus. Next base: position 6,169,728 of record OV121095.1, on the reverse strand, counting down.
TAAGAAATTAAGAAATGATATTCTTCCAGAATATTTCAATACATATCCTTCAGAATTAAAGCTAGCCCAATTATTTACATCAAAGAATATTCTTGTTATTAACTGCCTCGCAAAATACTTATTTCTTGCTATGAAAAAAAGAAATAGATTTCTGTCAATTGTTACAACCAAAACTATCTAACTAGTTGACATCGATGTGTTGATAATGCTCCACGGTGCTCTCATGTATACCAAAATGCTGTATGACCTCATGTATAATGGGCCTGTGGCCCCTTTACTGAATAAAATCTCTCTCTCTCAATAGTTGAAAACTATCCTCATCAGATCATAGGTAATAAATGTATCATTCAAAAGATGATTATTGAAGATTCCTGTTTCACAATTTGCCTATCAACTGTTTAATTCCTGCTGTTTCTTTCCCTATTCCTGCCTTTGCGTGTGCATCTGTTCCACCTTGCCTGTCCACAGTAATGATGGGTGAAGGTATCTGTTTCCTCTAGAGCAATGTTATCTCCTTGATTTGGTTTGCACATAACTATAGGATCTTGGTCCATTCCTAGAGGATATTCCAACTTACAGGTTGAGCGGTGATGGTCTCGTCTTGCATTTGCTTTAAATGTTGGGCTTGTGAAGCATAGTCCAGATCATCCAGCTGTTTCCGCATTGTATCTTCTCTTTGATGTTGTCTGTCTCATTATCCCGTCTATTGCAAGGACGAAGAGGACTTGCGATAGCAGGCATCCTTGTCTTTCTTCTTTACTGATTAGGAAGCTTGGTGTTAGTTGTCCTCCATGGATTACTTTACAAGATGTTGCTTTATATGAGCTCTATATGATGTTCACGAGTTTTGAAGGTATTCCACAGTGCCTGAGTAGTTTCCTTTTTTGTTTTTTTGTGTGTCTCTGTCAAAGGTGTCAAATGATACAGTAAAGTTTCGAAAATTATAACTGTAATCTGGGGGCCATGTAATGTTGCGAAGCCAAAAACACACTTATTGAATAATTAAAAATGTATAACTCATGTGACGAGGATAGGTTTTAATTTTTTTTTCCGACAGACTTCTCAATCACCAAGTTGGTTAGCTTCAGAGTATGATCTATCTGACTTGGGTTTTTTCTTTGCACTGCATAACCTTTAAAGACTGGCAGTCACAACTGTGATTGTCCCTACCTTGTGGCTTTTTATCAACTTGTCTGATTCAATTACGGACCTGTTTTTAAATATTACCCTTTCATAGAACAGGGGAACTAGATCAGTGTGAACCAAGTTTATTCCCGAGTCAACATTCGAATAACATTTGTATGGTGGCCATGTCATATTCCATTGTCAACCTTGATGGGTGGTTAGTTGTGTGTGAGATTAATTTTGTTGAACCCATTTTGAGAAATAAAAAGACATTCACCCTATCGAAATTCAACTATGATGGTAACCGTTTTGCCATTCTATGATTAAATGCCTTATTTTTTAGCTCAAGAATTGAAGCTACCCATGCGTCGATCCGTGTGGTTGAATTGGCTTGCATTCCTCAACATCCACCAGAAGTCAAGGTGGCTAAACAACAAACTGCTGGTACCAGTTATCTCACTGCCACACATGATTCAGCCAACAAGGACAGGGTTGCGTCGACACATGAGTACGATGTCATAGAATCTAAGGATCTTGAGCCAGTGATGCTGTTGGCAGATTGTTTTGACGAATTTGTCATAAAAAACTCAGCAGACGCTTCCTTGTCCGATTCTTCTGGAGGTAAATATGTATTACCAATATGAACATATTACCTGAACAGCGACTGAAAGAATAATGTTGTAAATACTGCTTTGTTATCAGTGATGTCCCCCCCCCCCCCCAAATGGGTGGTACTTTCTTTGCCAAGTTTTGATATATAGGAGAGGTACCCCAAACGATTCAAATCCAGCTGATTTAATTGTATCAGATGATTGAAAACGGTGTTATTATTTACACTGAAAGGTCGCATTTCCTGCAATAAAGAAGTTGACTATCTATCATAACTTGTTCTTCCTCATCAATCCAGCCTCGAAAATGGCTCTTTAATGATGTATTGCTGAAGGGACTTTACTTTTTACAAACTGACATCATTAGTTGTTAGAGGTGTTCCGTAGAACACAGTTTGGAGGCTATAGACCTTTGCATAGAAAAATTAATTATTTCTAGCAACCGTATACAACTCAGATGTAAACAGTGATATGTAAAACGTCTTCATAGTGATACCCACAAGTGCAGTCAGGAGTGTTTGAAATACGTCTATTTATTTATCTGCGTTCAGATCACTGCACCCAAGCTTAAGTCTACTGTGTAATCGTTTTTTGAATAGAGCGTTGTTTTGATAAAAAGAACCAGTTTGTCTTTGATCAGTAGTAGTAATTCATTGAAAATGAAATTTGAGAAATTATTGTTTCGGGAAATGAATCAACTATTTTATTGATGGTAGAAGTAGTCATAGAGTCTTTAAGTTATAAATCATTGAGTCGACAGGCGGCAGAATTGATGTTTATTGCATTTTCAACACAGGATTAATTTCATGGTTAACTAAATACTCGGATCTACTACACACTTTACGGGGATATATCCACTGAAACTATAGTGAGTCAAAAAGTCTGAAAATGCTTGATGAATGCTTGTTAGTGATTCTTATATGAATAAATAAATTGTTAATTATCCCCAAATACTCTGTTTGTGATGACCAGTACCAAATTCAAATTCTTTATTCTCTATTCACCACTGGTGGTGATACAAGATCATATAGATATATACAAACATATTAGATGTATACCATGTGAAGGTCAACATCAATTTCTTTCAGTTCAGAGTTTACAATTGCAATACATTTGGACATGTTTTAAACATTGAGAGTCTTTTAGAACACTATATTTTAATTTTATGAATGTTCGGGAACACACAAAAATAATCAAGTAAATTTTTCTTATATTAGCAAAAGCTGAACATCGAAACAGATAATGAAATTCATCAGCTATTGTTCGTGAGTCACAGAGCGGGCAATTTTTATTTTCACGTGCAATGCCTTTCCAGCGGCCGGTCTAGATAGGCAGATAGTGGTTGCTTGTTCGAAATAGCAATAGAGGGTAGAATATAGATTTAGAAAGTAAGAGAAATTGTTCAAAACATAATGAACTTTTGATAACTCGCCATACACCATTGGGGTTGATGGACGTATAACCGGAGCTGATTTCATAAATTTTAAATGAACTTTTCCAATTATGTCTAGATGTTCATATTCCTCTGCTTCGGCGCCGTAAGTTAGAATTGGTACGATCATTACATCAAAAGCTTTTAGAAGACAGTCTAAAGATAAATTAATATTGCGTGACCTTTTCAAAAGTGAAAACATGGCTTTTGTTGCGCTAGTTACAAGATCCTTTATAGCATAGGTCAATATTCTATTTCTATGGAACTTGATTCCAAGATATGTGTAGCAATTTGATAATTCGATATTTTCCTTTCCGAGCCGAAATGAAAGCTTAGAATTAGATGTTACATCTTTTCCAAATACAACAATCTTAGTTTTAGAGATATTTACATCCATGTTCAAAAGTTCACAATATTTATGAAAACTATCCAGTGAATATTGAAGTTTCAAGGGAGTTTCTCCAAGAAGAACAGTATCGTCGGAATATAAAAGAATGAATAACCTTATACATTTATCAATGATCAGAGTTACCAATTGTTACAACATTACATCCTTGCTGAATTGAAAAGTCTTCTAGATCATTAATTAAGACAAATTAAGACCACGAACAGCACCACATATTGTACGGAGTGCATCTAAATGTCAACAAACTCAGATTATGTTCTTCTTAGTAAATCTTGGAAACTAAGTTCTGTAATTGCTTTGATTTGAGAAAAAAGCCTGCTGTTTCCCCTTAAATAATCAATGGATGATGTTTGCTTTCATTTTGGATACTTCACATGATAATCGTTCTGTATATAAAACCCCCCAAATATTTTGAATATATTTATTTTGGCAAAAAACATTTCATCAAATAATAATACAATAACAAATTTGTTTGGTTTTTGGTTAGACTTTGATAACGTCTGCTTCCACCTATTAGTGATGTAGGCGATAGGGGCCAATACCTTGATTAATATGAATGATAATCATTGACTAAAAGACAAGTCTTACAAGCATGCTCATGTACAATTGATACCCATTCTTGTCACTGATAGGAAGGTGGCACGCATGCATTAGTGTCGTAACTGAACCGGATTTTTACCAAAATCCCTTCTTTCAGAATTCCGAATTTCGAATTCCAAGTTACTTCTTAAGATGGGACGCGATCCCAAGTTGGGATGATACATATACTCCAAAATATAATTTTGCAGTAAAAAGTTGTTCCAAAGCAATCTTGAGTTTCTCATCCTGCAGCTCTTCCATTAATGTGACAATACTTAGGTATCGGGACATTAGACAGATCTCTTTCAGTTGATGAGAAGACAATATCAAATCCATTCCTTTACAAATACATTACATAGGAATATCAGGTAGGTAATCAGAAGTAAAGCCTACCAAATAGTCTATTGGATGTCTAGATTAGCTTTAAACATATTACAACGGTCTTCCATTTATGACTGTTTATTTCAAATCCTGCTTGAAATGTTTTTGAATAAAAAATTAAGCAGAAAATGTTGTTTTGCCACTTTTTCATAAATCGAAAGATTTCTGTTAATTCATAGGTTTAGTGACATTCTAAGATTATTCTTCAATAGGGTATTTGGTGTTGATATCTAATAAAGCTTTCATTTCTGAAATTACCTCATATTGTTTTTAATACGGCTTTTTAAAAGCAACACTTTGTGTCAACAGCCGAAGTGACATATGGCATAGTCAACAATTAAAGTCTGGTGATGAGGTCAATATTGTTTTCCTCGGGTCTATTTAAAACATGTTTTGACCGAATTCACCAGTCCATATTTGTTTTATTATGCCTCATTTACAAAACGAAAGAAGAACTAAAAACTACGGCCATGAACCGAAATGTAGTTGGATTGCTTACGGCGATAGGCCAATGATGTCATGATAACGATGGCAAGATGTCATGATACATCAGTTGACGTCGGCAAGTCTTTTGTTATTAACTCAAGTCAATATTATTTTTTCTCGGACCAGGAGTGAAGTCAATATTGTTTTCTGTTGACTGACACGTGACCTCTACTCGACCAATCGGATTGCCGAACAAATAGCTTACATTATGATTTAATTTTAACGCACTATCATCTGACTTCATTGCAGTGTCCCATCACTTATAAGAGCTTGATTCTTTTTGCCCTTATAGGAGCCACAAAGTCACAAAATCTATAACACATTAGCATTTTGCATGGTGATCGAACATGTTTCAGTTTTCTAGTGTGATAGCGGTTCTTGAAAACAAGCCTTATAGCAAAGATACAAACAGATTGTTGACAAAAGTTGCTGTTTAATATTCTATCATAAAAACAACAATTCAATTTTTAAAATTATTTCTCTCCAGACGTCGTATTATGGTGTATTGAAACAGTTCTTAAACGTTTCCTGATTCTTGATTTATAAAGAATTTGAAGGGAAAGTGAAAATGACAGAATCTGCACAAAGAGATTTATGATCCTGACAACTTTTGTTATATGATTCCTATAACCTCTGTAAGTAATTTCTCAAACCTTGTTTGGGGTCACTTTCAGCCGTCATGTTGTTCATGGTTAAATATAAAAGTATTTGAGGCCTTTTCCAGATTATCTAATATAGATTGAATCTTTAAAAATCAAATTCAAAATTATTGTTTATATAAATTACAGGATTATTCAACAAATGCTGTAACGTATTCAAGTTATAGGTCAAAGATCACCTGCTTCTTTTTTTTTAAAGGTGTTGGGAGGAGGAAGACGGTAGAGTCACAATACTATCAAATCGTGTTAAAATAATTTGAATAATATTGAAAATAATATTTGATATAAACGAAATTTTTCACATTTTGCCGATTTTATTTCTACAATGTGCAATTGTGCCTTTTTGCATTGTCCTAATTGATTTTTTACTTTGAATCCTGGGAATATAAGGTAGATTTAGATGGCATCACATTATCATGGGATGTCAATTACTGAAAAATACTTCAACAATATGATGTAAATTTGTTATAATTGCTGAGATATTATGAAAAGTACATTAGCAGTTGAGAAACGATATTATCAAAACTCACTAGGCCGCTCAGTAGATCTGGGCATGAAGTTGAAATTGAGAAAGATTTACAGACAACGGTCGAAAGACAGGCGCCTGACAACAGTAATTGAATTTTTGCCTGATAGTTTAACAGTAGAGGACTTATACAATATATAATGCACGAGGAAATTTTATTTTTGTGATAGGTTAAAGCTTTTCGTTCTGGAGAAATGACTTTAAAGAGCTTGATTCTTTTGATCCTTGTCAGGTGCAAAAAAGTCACAAACTGTATTAAAACATAAACCCCATTAGCAAAGGTGTCTGTAAAACAAGTTTAAGCTTCCTAGTGTCAGCGGTTCTTGAGAACAAGCCTAATGGCAAAGATAAAAACAGATAACTGACAAAAGTTGGTGTTTTAGAATTTATCATAAAAAAGTTTTATTTGCAAAAATAATATAAGGGATACATAAAACAGAATGAACATTTGAACATCGCAAACATTCGATACAAGCTTATTTTTTAATACAAGTTAAACAGAACTACTGTAAATATATCTAATATAACAGAAAATAACTTACTTAACACAATTTACAGTAATGTTCTTTTGTGATTTATTGTTTGACAATAAACAATTGTAAAAATATCTTAAATATCAATTCTAATGAGATATATCAAAGCAGTCTGGAACTCTTTATTCTAGATTACATTTTCAATCATCTAAGTGACGGGCCTTTTAGATTGGTCTTAGAATGAAAATGAAAGAACATTATATCTTAACTAATAAATAAAAATAATTTTATGTACTTTTGATATTTAAAGCGAAGAATTTTAATTATCAACAGATTAATAGTCAAGCTTTGAATATGAACAGGGACATAGCCAATTAAATGTGCAGGAAACGTAGACCTAGATATAAATTTGAAAAATCTATGATTATGATTACCTAATAAATATATTTTCTCAAAGCGTTCTGTATTGATAAACATACAAATGAAACCATTGGCAAAAGGAGAGTGTCAGAGTATTAAAGTATTGCTCTAAAGGGCAACCATGCTTAACTATTTTTGCTGTAAGAAAATAATATTAGGTCAATTATCTGTAAATTTTAACCTTTACAGGCAGGCTAAGCATTTGATAGCTGAACATTAACAGACATTCTTAGTTTGGTGCTTCTGACTTGGATTCGTGAGACAATTACAAATTCCTATCCAAATTAAGCTTAAAATTTAGTTGAAGTGATTTTAGTTCCCTAACTAAGTTCAACTCAATCAATTCAGTACAATCAATACCAACTGACTTCATTCTCTTGTTCTCCTTAGCATTCATTAGTAAACCTGTTATGCACAAAATAATTATGCCGTTTTTTTTAAAACAACGTCCTATTAAATTAGATAAACGGCATATTCAGTAACACTGCCAGCTCATACTGTTACTTCTTGACACGCGAAGAACAAGACAAACACTGGAAATTACTTAACTGACCATTGTGTTTGATCAAATTAATGACCTGGTCTGCAAAACAATAGACACCCGTCTTGCTTTAGACTGAAATCCACTACTCGCTTTTATCAAGTAATTCCACGGATTCCGGAGATGAGGTGTTAAGTCGTTTTCTGCAAAAGAAATTATGATCATTAAATTCTTAATAATGATTGTTTTATGACATATAAGCTTCATTAATACACTCTTAGCAACTGTGTTCAACACAGTAAACTGCTGCAAAATATCGGTAAGGACATTGCTTCTAAAATAACCACAAGACCAAACGCGACATATATTAGCAGAGAATTTATATATTCTGATATGAAGACAAGATTTACTACATGTCATTTCTGTACCTTCACGACAGAAATAGAAAATCAATGTTGTATTAATGCAAAACAAGTGTATTGAATATGTATGTAATGTTATGAGTATGTGATTGTGTATAAATTTAACATTGTTGTATTGTTTAGTGGGTCACATTTACACTTGTTTTGATAGTCTTAGCTGGCGGTGTCTAGAATTATCTATTCTAGAATGATCTATCTATTTCTTGATTGCTTGAGTTGGACACTTCTGATTGGAGTTTGTCATGGAACTTTAAAGAACATTCTGGAAGGTATCTATTCTATATATAGCCTGGCATTAGAAATCTTACTCATCTTGCTTCTTACAATCAACTTTGCGATCATCTGCCGTGCCACTGATTTTGGATACCTTCAAAAGCCGGATTCATCTATCCTCTATCAAGACCCACTGACTGTTTTCTACATTCATCAACTCTGTGATTCATAAGGACTGGTGAATAAATTTAGTTACCTTATTAGTGTGATTCATTTGATATTGTTTGATAGCTTGTATTATCTTGATAGTGTAATCTTAATCACTTTGTTTATCATTTGATTGATTAATTTGTAATTAATATAAAATTAAGCTATTTGAGTGGCATTCTAGAAGTTGTGGGTATAAGGACAACAAGGAATTTTATGGATAATCAACTTCTTTTTTGTACTGATAGCGACGTTTTGGTATAGATTCTTATACCGTTTTCAAGCAATTGGTGATATGGCAAGATACATCATTTCTATACACAAGTTACATTGATGGAATAATAAGGTAACAATGATAACAGGATGAAGTTGATTATCCATAAAATTCCTAGTTGTCCTAATATACAATTGTCTTGTTATATTTTGCTGGTTTGACTGGGGACATTTTCCTATTCCAAATTCATTCGTAACAGTAAGATAATGAAAAGGGTCCCAAAATACCTTTTTCAAAACAATAATATTGTATTGATAAATGTAAAAGCAGATCGGTGTTTTCAACTGATTGAATTTGGGGATCATATCTGCATAATTTTAATGAAAAATATGATTACAATGAAAACATAACGCACATACTCAACTGAGGCATCTCAGTTGACGGAAAATTGTTTATTTAGCAATCACAACTTTTTTCATATGCAAATGAAGTAAACATTTAAGAGTATAAAAGTGGTGAATTTGATCATTCACTACTCGTGTTAGGGAAAAAAGCAGACGAACATGCCACGTCTGTAAGCAGCAAAAAGTCGTCGTAATAATGTTGCCAGGACGTTAAGTTGCACCTTCATCGCTTAAACAATCTGGACAGACATCTCACCTTCCTAGAAGCGAAAGATCAAGGGTGACAACTCCAGCAGAAGACTGATACCTCCGCACACTACATCTACGCAACAAATTCGTCACCATGACGTCAAAGGCACTTGATCAGCAGACACATTCTCATGAGACTATTGAGCTATTCAAATGTTCCGTTACATGACCCTGAGTCCCGAACATCGCCTCAATTGTATTCACTGGGCAAGGAGAATGAGTCGCTGGCAACGTCGTAATTAGGCATGAGTGATCTTCAGCAAAGTCGATTCAAACTGTTCCAAGGGAACGACAGAGTGAGAATATACAGACGTAGAGGTGAAAGACAGTCTGCAGCATGTGTCAAAAATGTTGAACCGTATGGCGGTGGCAGCTTCATGGTCCAGGAACTGCGGCCACCAGAAGACAGTTTAGGTAACGATTCGTAACAGCCCAGAGATACAGGGATGTGTTACAGCCTGGAATGATTAGAATCATTCCGATGCAGCATCAATGGATGACATTTCAACAGGAGAACACATGACCAGCTACCGTTAGGATCACCATTGACTTCCTAAACCGACAAAACATCCAGGTTTTGCCTTGGCCATCACACTCTCTTGACTTATCACCGATTGAGTATCTGTGGGACCATTTCGGAAGGAGTTCCTTTTTTGGAGCAAAGATGCCTTTGAGTTATCAATGATGTTGTATAAATGAGACGATGATTCAATGTGATAGTGTTCTGAAATGTTTACCTGATTGCGCTCGTTGTATTAAAGTATTTCATGTTTAGATAAACGATGAACCCACAAGCAGCCACAATCCTGCAAATAAATATGCACCTGCAACTGAATTGTATTCAAAGTAACAGTTTGGTCTTTGAAATCAAATATTAAATACATTTTTAGAAATATGTGTTGAGATCAAATGGATTAACATCTCTAAGTGTATATATCACTTACTTCTTTCAGGGGCATAAAAAGTTTACTATCCTTAAGAACTTATTATTCTTTGAATACCCATTGCTTATATACTTTTTAATTCTTACCCATACTACGACCTCGGGATATGTTACCAAAGAAAATACTCTTATGTTCAATTTTTCTCTTCAAATAAAGACAGATAGATATAAGATTAAGACAGATATTAGATTTAACTTACCCATAAAGAGCTATAAGCGTGAGAATACAGAAAATGATAGTCCAAAAACCCCAGTTTCCATTTGTCTCCAATGTAGAACCTTAAAAAAGGAATTATCAAAATATTTAGTTAAACATATTGTCTCACATTGTCACTAGTTTTCATATAATTGTGCGAGTGCTTACAAACATACAGGAAAAATTAAAAAAATGATAAATATCAAATATGCGTTTTTTTCATTTTAGAATTTTATTATAAATGTAAAAATGATTGTATTATTGGCAGTGGGAACTTAAAACTTTTACCAATATGGAGTTTTTAGTGTTTGTTTGATGAATACTAAATACACGTGCAAATTCAAAGTGATACAAAGTGTAAGAATCCCAAATCAGCATATTTTAGCACCACTGTCATTACATTACAACACTTTACATGTATCAAGACTGAACACACAAGAGAAAAAATGGCAATCTGAAACCTGCGGTTAGGTAAACCAATGTGAATGGTTACATGTATAACGTAATGTAAATTAAGCTATTTTGATTATATTCAAGAGGAATCCAACTATATATTTTATATTCACTATCTTTTAAATGTCAAAAACATGTGTCCATCTACTATGAATTGACAAAAAAAATTAATGATATAGCAATCCAGCATAAGAACGAGATAAATTTTATTGTACTTTTCACTGAAGTGAATCTATCATCAACTATGGCTCAGAATGTTGGTGCCCTTTTCTCTGAAAGACTGGTTAATACGTTAAAGGGACGCAGAGTACATGTTGATGGGATCAAATATGTCAAACTTTGTAAATGGTGTTATTTGATCGATAAGTAGTGGTTGTCTATGGAAATTAGTATTTTAATGCTTATCAGTTCAGCATCGAGATAATAAACAGGTTAATGTCGTAATTTATGATCGAAAACCGGACAATGTGTTTTCAAACGTAATTATGGCATGTTATTGCCAGCAGATAAAAAGGCAGATATTGGTTGGTATATTATGGTAAGTCGCTTTACAGATATTCGGATGAAATGAATGTACAATTTTGACTTTTTGTATAATCATTGAAAACCAGACAATATCCATTGTCGATGGTATTAAATAATGAAAATATTAAATCAATTTTTGATTATATAAATATGTGATAGGGTCAAGTGGTCACCAAACCTACAATTTAGAATCCCCAGTGTCCAAGGAGTCTTCAAACATTTTTTTCAGCTCTCTAGACCTTTTGGAACTAGGGAAAAGATGAAATTAGGTTTTGACCCCTGTGACCCCCATTTGGGGTTATGGGGTCACCAAACCTACAATTTAGAATCCCCGTTGGCCAGGGAGTCTACACACACCTTTTCAGCTCTCTAAACTTTTTGGAACTTGAGGAGGAGATGAAAAAAGGTTTTTCATGTTTTGACCCCTCTGACCTCATTTGGGGTCATGGGGTCACAAAATCTACAATTTAGAATCCCCATTGGCCAAGAAGTCTACACACAACTTTTCAGCTCTCTAGACCTTTTGGAACTAGGGAAAAAGATGAAATTAGGTTTTTTAGGTTTTGACCCCTGTGACCCCATTCTGGATCATGGGGTCACCAAACCTACAATTTAGAATCCCCGTTGGCCATGGAGTCTACACACACCTATTCAGCTCTCTAGACCTTTTGGAACTGGAGAAGAAGATGAAAATAGGTTTTTCATATTTTGACCCCTCTGACCTCATTTGGGGCCATGGGGTCACGAAATCTACAATTTAGAATTCCAATTTGCCAAGGAGTATGCACATAAAATTTCAGCTCTCTAGAGTCGTTGGTTCTGGAGAAGAAGTCGAAAAAGTGAAAAGTTTACGGATGGACGGATGGACGGACGGATGGACGGACGCCGGACGCCATGCCATGCCATAAGCCCACCGGGTCTTTCAGACCTGATGAGCTAAAAAGCAAAGTAAACATGAGCGTTATAAATCAGGTTATAATTATTTGAATATTTTGAAAAGAGTAAACAAGTTTCTAGTGCGTATCTGTACATGACAGTGATAGTGACAACTGTACATGCCAGTGATAGTGACAACTGTTCATAACAGTGATAGTGACAACTGAACATGACAGTGATAGTGACAACTGTACATAACAGTGATAGTGACAACTGAACATGACAGTGATAGTGACAACTGTTCATAACAGTGATAGTGACAACTGAACATGACAGTGATAGTGACAACTGTACATGACAGTGATAGTGACAACTGTTCATGACAGTGATAGTGACAACTGAACATGACAGTGATAGTGACAACTGTACATGACAGTGATAGTGACAACTGTTCATGACAGTGATAGTGACAACTGAACATGACAGTGATAGTGACAACTGTACATGACAGTGATAGTGACAACTGAACATGACAGTGATAGTGACAACTGTTCATAACAGTGATAGTGACAACTGAACATGACAGTGATAGTGACAACTGTACATGACAGTGATAGTGACAACTGTTCATGACAGTGATAGTGACAACTGAACATGACAGTGATAGTGACAACTGTACATGACAGTGATAGTGACAACTGTTCATGACAGTGATAGTGACAACTGTTCATGACAGTGATAGTGACAACTGTTCATGACAGTGATAGTGACAACTGTTCATGACGGTGATAAAAACAACTGTTCAGTTTCTTTACATTCAAAGAAAAAGAGTTAAATATAATGGTGGAACCAACTTTAGATGGTCAAACTGAGAGATTTTGAAGAATATTACAAAGTAGGGACTATTACATGCAAAGGCACATTTGCACGTCATACTGATTACATTCATTTACACAAGTTATTTTGCATTCCAATAATAAGGGTCAGAGTTGTGAGCGGAACATAACGTGTGCGGGACAGACAGATGGAAAGATCGGACGAAAGGTCGGACGAAAATGCTGACCTCCATATAACCCCGACTGCTTTATAGCAGATGTATAGTAATGAATCACGTGATAATGTGGGTGAAACGAAATAGTTTGAATCCTTGAATGTGAAATATCATCTAAGTGCAATTGACCTTTAAATAAATATATTTACTCCAATTTAAAGATATTATTTCCCAGTTTTGAATCCGACTTCAATTCCCATTTTCATAAAGACAATACATTCAAGTAAATAAAACACCAAACAGAGTTTCGATGCGTCTTTTAATTAAAAAGATATAACTGTTCAAAGTGCTTAGAAATTGGCCACCTCGAAAGCCCAATTAAAAAAGTCCCTAGAGTGGCCTGAGCTCTCCTTCGGCTGATGTGACGTAATAGACAGGACTCGCTCCGCGTTTGTTTGTAAACAAGTATATATCAATGCATATATGGGTCGCATTCGTCTACGTTTTCATTGAGAATGAGACATGCCTTCTTCATGCGTTGCTGCCAACTGTACTAATAAGAAATCAGGAGACATTCAACTGCATCAGTTTCCGAAGGATCCTGTCCAATTCGCGAATTGGACAAAGTTTGTTAGTCAGAAAAGAGCGAAGTGGAGTCCCAATGACAGTTCTGTCATTTGCTCCGATCATTTCACAGAGGATTGTTATGATCTTTCCTACGATTTCAAAACGGACTACGGACCTCCCACGAAGGAAAAGACTCGTCAAAAATGTTGTACCAACAGTTGATAAACAGATAAAGATGAAAATAGGCCCGCTACCCGTCTGTCCAGCGAGATATGACAATCAACCATATCAGAAGAGAAAACGGACGGAATACTTTGAGAAGAGGGAACGAAAGAGGGTAAGGAATTTGAAAGATAGGCTAATTCAAAATTTTATCCAGGGGGAGATGGGATAAATAATCATGAAACTTTTGGAAAGATGACTTTAGTTGATGATTTTGCAGACGAATGTTGAGTTTTTATCTGCAGTATAAATTTATGTCTCTTAGAATTAGTCGCAGAAATTATTAATTCAAACCCCAACAATTGTTAACATTTTAAGTATTTGATTACATATAGGGTTGAAAAATTAATCGAGTTGAACTAAATAATTATTTTTAAAAATTAATAATTTATAACCTATTTGATATTGATAAACATTGCAGTATGAAATGATATATTTAGTAATACAGATTTGTTAATATATTTTCATGTGTCATGTGTAATGACAAACCTAATTACCTTCATCAAGTTTCAATGAAGGCTGTTGATCATGTGTGAGGATAAAGTTAGATAACTAATCAGTGTCTTGTGTATTACCTTTTAGAAAAATGTGCCAGGTGCTGAGGTCATTAAGTTTATTGCTTAATTGCCATAATGTACAGGTGTGCATTTCATGTAGACTGTTAGGTAATAACTTTATGACTATATTGTCTGGTGCGAAAAAGTAGTGTTAGGTAACTAAAAACCTCTCTCTGGTAAAATACCGGTACTAAAGTACCGTAGGAAAATGAAATAATATGCTCTTCAGCGTTAATATTTTCATTTGGTTGAAATACTTAAAACTGAAAAAGAATTTCATATTTACATAACATTTCCAAGCAGGCTTTAACTTACATCACAATCAACAATAAATGTTGTGTTATCATTGACAATATTGGCCTACGTCACTCTAGATTAGTACCACACTCTTTATCTCAAACACTGACCATTTACTCACACAAAACAACAATAATCTGTATCCTTACTATGCAAAATACATTAGTACGTAAGTCTAAGTTTTTATGAAGGTGGCAAATCGCGAATCAAGAGGTGCATTTACTAAACACATCAAAAATTTGATCTTGTTTGAACTGGTTAATAAGCCCAAAAACAGCTGTTCGGAACCGTCGTATTCTATTCCTAGATCCGGAAGTTGCCGAGAGGCAGTCCATCAAAAGCGAGATCTCATTGTTACAGTCATGCAAAGCAGAAACACAGAGTTACGATATTGAGTTGACACTATAAAATGGCACAAAGGAGTAACAAATATTCTACATATACAATGGTCAATCTACTACACAGGGGGATAGTCGATTTGTCTAGATGTTCAAACAAAAAACAGTCAAAATGGCGGCAGATATCAGTTTGGGTTCACTCGATCGGCATTATCGGAGATTAACAACCCAAACAAATAACAAGTTAATTAATGTCATACAGAATATGTCGATGTATTGATATTAATAGCTTTGGTGACTTAGGGGCTTTTTATAAGTACAAACAGTGAAAATATATACGTTCACGACCTCTGGAATCTATATTGTAAACAATGACACAGATCAGCCAGTCGTTAACGAGTCCTGTCTATGTCGTCACAACGCCCCTAGCACCTGATTGGCTAATAAAACGTTTGGCGTCTGTTTTCCGGAAGTGTTTATAAAACACGTTTTGTCTACTATTTTCAGGTGGATGTGAACCTAAATAGTTCTTGATATTTATTACTAACTATGTTATGACGTATTTCCGCTAATCGTACCCCCTATGTGGATATATTATCTTTAAAGGTGCTAAACGTGTACATACATTAATTTTACATGAACAGAGTATAAGTTATTTTCATTATTTTGCATTTAAGAATCGCCGCTATACTTATTCCAAACGCCCCGATGTGATGGTCCGCTTATGACAAGGTTTTGTTTGGTGTCAGCACGCGCGAGCAGTTGTGGAGAGTAAAGCCCCTTATAAAATACGTTCGTTATCCCTCTCGAGTCAATATCTAAAAACATTTTTCCTCGGAACACGGACGATTTTTATAAGACTGCTTGCTGGTTTATCCTCTGGTTACCTTCCTTACCATGGCCAATCGGCGACGCCGTGTCATTTGCGATATAATCTTTTGAAAGTGACCTGTTTAATCATGTTACAAAGAAGTTGGTATTGCAAACCTTTCAAATAAGAAGATTGAGTTTAAAAATATATTGAGGGAAGGAAAAGATGTTTTTGTTGTTATAAGGACCGGTTTTGGTGAATAAATAACATTTGACTGCGCCCCTTCTGTCTTTCAAAGGGAAGTATGTAGGACCATTTATCGTGGGCGTTACCATTATATAATTGTATTTTTTCATCAAATAAGTTCAGTTTATACATTTTTCATTTTCAAATAGCTGCCCAATTATCCTGGAAAATATATGAAAGTCAATTTATATGGGGAGAATAATTTTTTTAGACAAACAGTGAAAATATTATATTGTCTATGCAATGTATGTTAACTGAGGTGTCCCTTTTTCAGGGCAATTATGATTTAATAGATAAATTAACATCTATGAACGAAACAAAGTAATAACATCATTACAATACATCTAATTAAATTTAAGTTGATAATAAGATTAGATAAAACCATTTGCAAAACTACGAAAAATATTCTGGTACAATTACTACAATAGTGGACTTAACTTGCTCAGTAAGTTTTAAGTTGGTAAGCTTTGACACTATATACAATTTTTCTTTATCTCAATTATGTGCACAAGTCTCATTATCCAACTGTTCAAAAACACATGTACATGCCAAACGGGAAATATCTCATGGAGAATAATGTTTATATCAAGGCACATACGGTAATATTTTCAAAATTGAAAATGACCCAATGAAATCAGTGTAAATGGAAGAAAACCTTAAAATTGTTGTTTCTTTTTTTTTGACGACATTATAATAAATTGGTACACATCAACATACCTGGTTTTGACTGCAAAAAGTAAAGTTTGTTGAGAGAAACATTTTCTACGGCGATAGAACGTGGTTGCAGGCTACAACATTTCGAGTGTTATAACATCGGTGCTTCAAATCATGGTCAATACTGTAGAGCTTGATTAGTTTACCGAAGCTTTTTTTAATATGGTTGTAGCACAATGATAACGCAAATTGACTACAAACATAAATGAACTTGAATATATTATTCATGGATTTGCAGGCGACACTTTCTCTTTACAAATCTTTCAGTCGACGGACTACAATGTTAACATGAGCACAACCTTGTTTGTTCGAGGCCCCGGATGTAGCTTTTGCTAGGAACTTTCTGATTTGACTATCTTATTCCTTTGCAGAGAGCTAGAGAGCTAGCACAGGAAAGTCATGTGTCGGCAGCAAGTGTCAACTTGGACAGTTCGAGACTGGCAATAGTTAAGCTTTGCGTAGGAACATGGTTTTGGGCAGGAATCACCTTGACTGGCAGTAGAGTTGCGTATTGTTCAAGGAAGGGTCACTGGTGTGTAATATCGTCAATATATTGTCCATATACCTTGGCCAGCAAGGAGTCCTGACCTTTCCTCTAAGTAGCCTGTGCGACATGATCGGAAGAAGTGTCAATCCCTTAATCGTGATTGGACGGTTGGTTAAGAGCATTTGCGATTAACGACCATTTGTTGAATGTCAGAGAATTGGCGGAGCATTCACTCATTAATACGAAATGTTTATAAAAATATAATTTGACCAAATGAATTGTTTATGTTGAAGTGTAGGCAATTGGCCTGTAGTTAGGTTACACTGGTCAAATCTATCAAAAACAGCAGTGCATTTCCACAGGTTTGTATTATTTCAGATAATCCTCTTCTGTGGCTACTTGACCCCCTCTCACAATTCACAGTAAAGAAATTTTACCGTGTTTACAATTTTAACATGACACGAAAACTTGAATGAAAATGTTCCTTTCTGATTGGTTTCTCATATCAATTTTGGAGAAATTATTTCGCTAAAAATTACCCCTTAATATTTACAATCGATTCAGGTTAATCCGCACTATTACAAACTCAATTCGCAGAACGTACTGATAACATAGACTTTCAGACAACAGCAACATGGATTTAAATCGTTTTTATACAGACTTTGTGAAAAACATATTTGTTTATCAAATGTAGGAGAGATATACATCCTGTTAGTTATTTTTGGTTGACTTAGTTCATTTTCTTATCACTAAATTGAATTTCAAACCGAGCTTGCTTCGTACAGTAACGCGTCATAGCGATTTGTTGAATGAACAAAAGTGACGTTCCCAATTCTTAAATTTTACATATTGCTTCTTTTCCCCCGCCTCTTCTTCATAAGTGACCACATTTCCAGACACAGTGTATTCAACCCTTACAAACTACATTTTCTTGATACTTTAGGAGTTTGCATTTGCAGTGAACAACTACTTTAAGGGGAATGTCCCTTAAATGCGTCAGTCAATGTCGGTATTGTAGGGCTGATAGGTGAACCTATGTATTTACGTGAACAACGTAACTCTGATTGTATAAAGTATCTCTCTTTTGTTGATATTATCCTCAATGAAAAAAATAAGAGTGGTATTTGAAAAACTGTTTGTTAATGTTTTGTTATTTTTATCACCGAAGTGTGTTCTTTGAAAATTTAACTGTTCCATAGTATCTAGCGAATGGCAATTTAGTTATTTAGTTAAAAAAATTTTTAGTTAGTCATGTTAGATTGGAGATAACAGATCTGGTTTACCTCCTAATTAACCTCAAATACTGAGAACATTGCAGCAACATAAAAATTATGTGGCAAAGTTAAGATTATTTCTTGAAGGTTACATAAGTACCCTTATTTATAAGCATGTATTAAGGATTGTATGCAAATGAATGTAAAAAAGAAATATACAACCTTTTTCATCCTTGAAAGATTTCGATTTAGGTTTCAGACATTGCCCAGTGTCCCTGTGACACCCTTCACACTCAGCGTCACAGTTCTTGTCGCATGCACCACCAAAGCGACCAGGTTTACAGACCCCCTTAAAACATTTCCCCTTGTTGTCACACGCTGAACCACCGCATTTCACCTCACAGGATGTCTCACACTTCTCTCCGTAGCTGTGACCTATACAATCTGGAGTAGTTCCGCTAAAGCGGTCACATTTTCCGTCTGTGTCGAGGCTTTGACATGGGGTGTTGCATTGAAAGCCATAGTATCCAGGACTGCAACCAATTGAACAAGGATATGTGCCAGTGTCGTCATCATAGTAACATATTGAGTCCATACAATTAGGTGGACATTGATGCGAGCATGTCCTTCCAGCGACACCAGGGATGCAGCCGTCTAAACAGTTATCGTTTCCGTCACACTTCTGTTGTTTGCATGTGAGACATCCTGCCGCAGACACGATCCAAATTGCTGCTCCGAAATGCATAACTAAAAGAAAATTGTGATGTGTTTTATATGTTCATGTGAGATTGTGAAATAGGAAAAGTAAGTACTGAAATCTTCAATCACAGCCAGCTTTAAAAGGAAATGTTCTTGGCTCTTTCTTTGATTTATTACATTTTTAAAAACGATTAACATATTCATTTGATAAACATATTTTTTTGTTACGAAAAAAACGTAATTGGACATATTATACTGAACTCTAGTACGTCAGTTTGCATTTTGGCATCCGAATAAAGTGTCAGTGATAACACTACATCCAACTGTATATTTTCAATTATTATAAATTGTTAATATGCTACAGTCAGCAAGGCATCTTACGAGTGGGGGCCAGGGCACTCAGTCATTTCATATTGATGCAAAAGTTTTGTTTTTAGTATCATTTTGAAAGTAAGGATCTACAAAACAATGTTGTTTCGAGTGTCAAACAATCAGATAATAATTCAAAATGGCTGCAAAATACAAAATGGTGGCCAATTTTTAACTTTTTTACCATTATGTCTCATAGCTTTCATACTATTGAACGACGATTTTGGAGTCTTATTATAGTTTGAAAACAATGAGTAATTGAATAAAGATAAATTAATAATGATTAAAACGTAATATTCTCTTTTATTCAGTCCTATTGCCAATTGAATGTTTTCAATTGTTCTGGTCCAGCTACTTCTGGCCTGTGCACTTGCACTGCCGTATGCACTTTAACTTTTTCTTCGCACAATTGCAGCGGGAGTATGCAGTTAGGCAAGTTCACTTCACGTCAAGATGGAAAACATCTTTGGCAAGGAACAGAGTGGTCCAAATGGGGAGTAGCTTGCCGTCCTCTTCCTTCCACCCATGTTTATTTTTGTTATTGACTGGCATGATCTGGCTGTTCCGCATATACTTGCTTGGAAGACGCTCCCTTCGAGATAACAACAGATCACTTGTTTGGGGAATTCTCTCCACATGGCTAGTCTTCTACGAGAACAACCTCATCCGGACATGGTCAACATCCTTCTCTTCATTTGGTTCATTTGAATACAGCTTAAACACAAAGTTTGTTGCTACTTCTTTCAACCTATGGGATATTTGGAATGGAGCTTCGACAGTGGTTGCAAACTGCTCCACAAGACATGGCACTTTGTGCATCAAAGTGCAGCAGGATCGCTTACCCTTGCACTTGAAAATTGGAGTGCATGGAGGAAATGCACAAAGACTTGCGGGCCCGATTCCTCATGGTTGCATTTATCCTTTTGTGGACAGTTTACAGTTGAAGTAAATGTATCAGGACTCTACCATCGATAATAATGAAGACATAAGCATTTGGTGCAAATATCTCCTCATTAACAGAAAGGGTGCTACTGGCACTGGCTTCCACGATATATATCAACAAATCAGACTAGGTACAAGAGCTAATGGAACCCTCAAATGACAATGCAGGTTGGTATGGAGAAGATTCACCCGGCTGTCTAGCACAAGTAAAGCTTGTCCATAAAGCTCTGAGTGGCGTTGCAGTGTTGGATCTTCAGATAAATCGCTGACTTCTTTTGTGTTTTCTTCTCATGAACAACAGCCAAATGTTTCGTTTGATCAATGCTCTCAGAGATGTGTCATTTGAGTCAAGCACACTCTGTCTGAAGATGTTATACTGCTCTTCTCCCACTGACTTCACTATGTGGACAGATATTGCAGCAGCCACATACCCGCATACCTTGTTGTGTATCTTGTACGTGTGTGGAGGTCTCCACTGTGTTCCGCAAACGGATTCCAATTGTTCAACAACAACGACATCAGATCTTTAGCATGATGTAGAAAACGGTGCTGAGCAACACAACCTTTCTCATGATGAGGAAGTTGTTCAATATCATTGTCACAATGTGAAGCAGTAAACTCCTCACAAACACGGCTTATTTCTTGGCCAGTCACAATTCAGCGCTCCAGCATGTCACGGTTCTCTGTGCGACCTATGATTCCACCGACTCCTTACAACTTTTTTCAGGATTGGAAACTATCTAGCATAATTCTGGTGGTCTAAGACAAAGAACAGAGGCATAAGCTTTTGCAGGGTAGTCACCATGAGTTCAAACTTTCACTCACGATGTGCCCGAATGAACATAAATCCTCTCTGCTGGTACTTGTGTGTGAGTCGCCAGAATTTGAACTTTTCAACGTTTCAGGCCATCCAGACCCATGCAGATCTCATGGTGCTCCACAGAGCCATCTCAATGTGGAGACCACCTGGCATAACAACAAACATGTCTTCCCCGAAAATGTCAGGGAAGCTCCACTGCATTTTTTTGTTGGTTTACTTACTGGCACAGGGACTGTGGGTTGAGGTGCTTAGTTGTCTTTTTCACAAGTTTCATTCCATGTAGAATAATTTCTGGAGTTGCGGCTTTTTCATAGAAAAGTGGCAAACAATAATGCTCCGATTGCATCGCATTATGGCAATAAACTCAGCTCGGGCTACGTGTTTATTACGTTTTATCTTTCACCTAAAAAATCAAATAAAATTTTTATTTAACTCATTAACGCCGAGACAGCTTCACGGCTCAACGCCTGGGCCACTGACCACAGACACTCCTCGCTGTCGCGAGACCAATTAGCTCAAAGAAGCCGTCTCTTCGCGGGGGCCTTTGAGGGCCATAGTTGACCGGACACTGTCTAGCCTTGTGCCATAAAGTCTTGATTGTTTTATAGTTTCGTGCAGATAGATGCAGGTGCTGAATATTGATACTTAACAGGAATATAACATGTGATATTTCACTTTGAGTTGATATTTTGCGGGTTTTCCGATTTCAATTCATAAACATGCTCAAAGAGTATTTTCACATACGTTGATTTATATGCATTTATTTTGTAAATACAAATACTGCATATCTAGACATCGTGTTGAGTAGATACGGTGTGTCGGTATTTCAACTATCTAAATTATAATTAAGGATTTATAGAGATGATATCCCGATTTAAGAGAAAGCACGTAACATTAACGAATGTAATGATTATTAATATTGACCAAGTGATTTATTCTGTTGGGACGTTGTCAACTCTAATAATTTAACATGTGCATGTATCCATTCAATGGCAGACAGGTTCGTGGATCTATGAAGGATAATGTAGAAGTTAAAAAAAACCACGTGCATGCTAAAACTATTATTGTTACAGGACATTGATGCATTCAAGAAGTAAAGTTAAAATCAAAGTGTAACTTTCAATAGCCTCAAATTCTTATCAAATGATTTATGAACACATTTACATAAGTGTTTATAACAACGCTTCCTCTCGTTTCGCCTTAGATATATGAATTCAATGCGTTTAACAAATAAAATGTATCTGACAATGTTTCAAAATTGGTAACTTCATAAAGACTACAATCGTTTCATTTGATTTAATAAACCTTTTTATCAAAGTGTTTATTTTTCCCTTCCAAGACCAACATATGCAGAATGCTTTTCATTTACAAAAAGTAACATATTTTTGCACAAAGAGCAACGATTTTCATTTCTTATTGCTTTCCTGAGGATAGCATCTTATTTACGAAACTGTTATCTACACTTATGGATGCTAAACTGATTCTAAAATAAGTTCATTGTTATACTATACGACGGACACACATAGGCGTCTCTCGCTGAATAAGAGATGCTTTCTTTTACGCACATAGGCGTCTCTCGCTGTGAGAAACTGCTAATTAACCGACGCTTATATGCGGCTCTCGCTGTGAGGATCTCATTATTTTGACGCATATACGCGGCTCTAGGCGTTAATGAGTTAATCATTATTTCTGTGTTTGATAAAACATGAGCTGTGGCCATTTTGAAAAGTATGCCCTCCTCCCTCAGAACTGCCTGCGGGCCTCAGGCCATTGAGCATTGCTCGCGGGTGTCTGGCATACTGTTCAATAATACCTGCAGTTATGGTTTATAGAAATAATGATTAAATAAAAAATTCATTTGATTTTGTAGGTGAGAAATAAAAAAAAATTGAATAACTCTTTTTCTTTTAAATATATCATATATCAGTAATGAAATTAGCCAATTTGTTTTTGTTTTTTTGAAACAAAATGTTAAAAAAGAAAGAATTTGGCAGCCATCTTGTATTTTGGCGGCCATTTTGAGTTCTTTTACGTGATGGCTTGACACTCTAGACGAAATTGTTCCTAAGAACCTTTACTCAAAGTTAACACTGAAAACAAAACTTTTGCAACAATTTGAAATGAAACAAGAAAAATACACATGGATGGCACCCAACTAAAGTCCCATTTTGTCCGTTGGACTTATTAACTGTAAATTACTCTTTCTGTTACTTTTAGAAAATCGAAAACGTGCTGACGAAACATATTATACAAACAGATACTCATATGGTCCTATCCAAACCCTCAAAATACAAAAACTCAATTAATTCCTATTACTTATCAAGTTTGTGTCATTGCACATTTACAATTTATGCGAGAGTACTCAACAAATACTATCTGAACATGTAATAATTTGAAACAAATTTGCTTTAGTAAATTCCTCTCGGTAACAAAGAGAATAAACCATTAACATAATATTATACATCTTCCTTGTAATAAAAAGATGTTTCACAACGGTTCTATGTAGCACTATTTGGTCCTTACTCAATTGAAACTGAAACGAAATTTACGATTGAAATGCTCCTAGCAGCTTTAATTATACTTATAATTTATCATTGATGTTTATTTTTAACAATGGAGTATCTAAAAGGACCAGATATTCTAGATTGACACTTCGAAATGCATGACGTTTTGGAGTATATGAGGTGGGAGGCGAGTGATGGATGAAATGATTGATGGAGGCAAATCCGGAGTTTCCCATCCACCTATACATCTACTCACTCCCGTCTGTTGGGAGTTCGAACCGTCCGATCAATACCAATCACAATCCATAAACAACTTAAAACAAGTGCCTAATTGAACTCCTTCCCTACCCAACACAGTCACTCAAGTCAACACAATCAACCCTATTCCATGTTCATCCTTCTCATTAAAGCCAAATTGTCCCTCATTGTAATGCAAACTCTAATTGTACATCCAACCTTCAATGTATCTCTAAACACACTGTACCAACAACTTCAATAAAGCCTTTGTCTATTTTAACCTCTGAAGTGTAAACTTACCTCATTTTTTGTACTGCAATTCCTCATTCTATTACATTCTCATTTAATTAATCTCTCTTATTAGATTTCCTCAACCACCCTCCTCTAAACGAAATATTTGGTAAGGTTATATCATTAAGATAAAAAGGAAAATGAAGGACACCATAATACATAAAATACGAAATACATAAGCGTGTTGGTCTGCCTTTGTACAATACTCTTCTAGTCTAAGGAAGGAACGGTCAAAGTCAACTTTGGAAATAAAATGAGGCATATATATTTTAGAAGAACTTGTACTGAATACCTACAGAAAAGCAATGTGCTGGTGAAAGTCGTGGCTATCATCCTGTCTCTTCTGAAACAAAACAGTAATTTGGCCAAATTATGCTTTGTTATTTCATATTATCAAAATATCACTACTTGATATGGGTTGTTAATTATAGTTGATATAACTTATACACTGATATTGCTTTAAATAAATGATTTATATGAGCTTATGAAAAAGAGGCATTTAGCAGGGGACATATTATTCTGTTAGTACATGCATTATATTATAATAGAGAATTAAATTTGTGATTAATTCTAAACAATCCTTAAACAATTCGAAAGCCTAAAGTAAACTGATTTAACATAAATATTTTTTCATCTTTCAATAGTAAAAGAGAAATGGCTACGCTAACCAACTTATAAATGCGAGGTTACATAAAAGAAGTATGAAATGCAATTTTACCTACAAACATCGCTTTTTTATACTATGCAGATAGTACAACAATCGTTCCACTCATTATCACTTGATGTATAAACATTTTATTACCTATAGCAAAACAGCATGGTATTGGTGATCAAACTAATTAACATATCAAAACATCTCTAAAGACAGGGTATTGTAAGTGGTCAAATAAAAAAAGTGACATATTTTATGCTATCTATTACGCTTAAGTAATAACACTAATGTTATATATTTGCGATATAAGCAAAGCTTTTGATAAAGTTTGGCATCAAGGTATACTACAGAAATTAAAATCCTATGGAATAGATGGCAACTTATTGAATTGGTTTGAAAGTTATTTGATAAATAAAACCCAGCGAGTTGTTATAAATGGATATGCTTCAGATTCCCAACATACTTTAGCAGGCGTCCCGCAAGGTTCTGTTTTGGGACCTTTGTTATTCATTATTTATATAAATGACATTGTAGATAATATAGACAGTAATATCAGACTTTTCGCAGGTTACACTTCTTTATATGTAATAATCGATGACCCCTATACATCTGCAAACTGCTTAAATAATGACCTATCATTGATTACAAACTTGGCAAAAAAATGGAAGGTTTATTTTAATCCTAATAAAACTAAATCAATACACTTTAGCAGAAAAGTAAACAGGAGCATCAAACCTAATCTTACTATGAACGGTGAAATAATTCAAGAAGTCGAAAACAAAAAGCACCTAGGCTTAACCCTCCAAAATAACTGTTACTGGGATATCAATGTAAACACTATAATCAAGAAAGTTAGTCCTTTGATTAATTGCTTAAGAAGCCTAAAATATCGCCTGTCACGTAAAAGTTTAGAAATAATATATAAAACTTCATCCTACCATTTTTTTTTATTATTGTGGCCATATTTGGGATAACTGCACTCAAGAACAATGCGCTTTGTTAGAAAAATTGAATCTAGACGCGTTAAGATCCATTTGTTGAGCAGTTCGCGGAACAAGTCATAGCGGACATTACGAAGAAACAAACATGAAATCTTTGATAGAATGTAGGAAAATATCTAAACTGACTACTTTTTATAAAATGAAGAATAATCTTGCGCCTGAATATCTGTGTAATCTCATACCATCTACGCCTAGTACAAATGAATATAACCTTAGAGAAAATTCAACCCTGGGAAATGTGAAATGTAGAACGGCGACAAATTCCAGGTCGTTTTTACCCGATACAATAAAAATAAGGAATTCTTTAACTCCCGACATCAGAAACAATGAGACATTATCCGGTTTCAAAAATTCGATTAGTGGACCAAAAAATACAACTATTACCTTCGATCTTAATTTTGGGTCAAGAATTTGTCAGATTATTCATTCTCGCCTCAGGCTTCATTGTAGTGATTTGAATGCCGAGAAATTTAACAGACATATCATTGACAGCCCCGCATGCTCATGCGGTCACCAGACCGAAAATGCAGTACACTATTTTTTCATATGCCAAAAGTACATAGACTTAAGAAATCAATCATTCTTCTATTCGAAAGGATTTTCTATCAACACGGTACAACGGGGATGTACATTGCTCACAATCAATGAACAAACTTTATTATTAAAGTCTATTCATAATTATGACACTAAATCCGATCGATTTGAAATTCCCCAATAACACTTTAAAATAATGACTGCCAAATTGGTAGACATGCATTATCTCTGTATACATCTTTGAATCTGAATTATGATTTGACGTATATCTTACATCTGTTTGTATATCTGTATATATGAAATTGTATTGGAGCACTTCGTAGCTTGTTGGCCAATCCGTTCATGTATTATTTCATGAATAAAATATGTATAAATCACATTAATGTTATGTTAACAACAATGAGGCATTCGTGTATACAAAGTTATTTTTAATGTGTTTTAAAAACAACTGTTATGAAAGGTCCGGTTTAAGTGTCTTACAACACTGTATATGAAATCACATTCATTAGTGAAATTTAAAGTGTTATCTCATGATGATGATAGACTCGGAAATTTTATATTTTCATTATTTCATAGTCATCGTCATTTAATTCGTGCGTCATGAGATGGGGTTTCTGACCATCAATGAATAAGAATCAGAATTACTTGAGAAAGGATAAACCTGGCAGTGACGGTAATCAACAAATCTTCTTTATTTTTAGGGTTTTTCGTCAATAGAGAGTAAATGGACACGTTTCTGACAAAAAAAGTGAAACAAAAGAAAAAAGTTGATTTCAATATGAACATAAACATATCAGCATAATTTACATTTTCTCATAGATAAGATGTAATATTTCACAAAGTTTATCAGACATTATACCATTCATGAACGAACCGGTAAAGCTTAAATCAACAATGATGTTATCTAATTAATCAAGACAGCCAGGCATACAGCAATAAAGCACAGCTGTCCTCGGAACAGGAAATGATAATAAAGCTCTTATGTAAGAGGCAGACCATATACATTGGAAAGTCTGGTCTTAACAGTCACTGAAACCTCGTTCTACTCCCATACCTTCAGTTGACGAGCTCGAATAAAAATGATTGTCAATTCACTTCCTCTCAAATTCTTTTTGTTAGTGAGCGTTAGGCGCTTACTGAATTAGAAGAATTGAAATATTTATTCATAACTCGTGAGACAATTTTACGAAAGTGCTAGGGTAGGGAGGGGAAGGACCAAAAAAAGGAATGTTTTCTATTAGTTTGGCTCGTTTGTTTCAAAATGATATGTTTAAAAAAATGCTATCCTTATTTTCTCTTGCTTTTCTATTTTATTCTTATCGCCTTTCTCCCCAATTTCTCAAGCAATTTGCTAACGTTTTCATTATTGTACATGTAGACACCTTGATTGGCTCGTAGTATTTTGAAATAATAACAGCTCAATTTCCAAGAGACGTGATCAAATCAGTTATGATTAATTAATGGACATTTGACACCTGGAAGTATTTAGTAATATCAACAACCCACTAGTCGATAAGGTTTACTGCATCTTCAACGCTGAGGAGTTCCAAGCTTCTCATCTTCGTGTATGTACACTGCTGAGACCCGAAAGGTTCTGATGTTTGCAAACAAGTTCTCCTGACCGGTAACGGGACGGTAGCTATGACTCTCATTCCTATCATTGACACATTTTCCGCCATCAACTGGGTTATGTTATAATCTTGTACTAATAACATAACATGTATAAACTTGAATGTCCCGATGAATTTCGTTTCCAAAGCAAGCCATGTTAGGACTGTCCTTTTAAAGGGTTAATGTTGGTTTCTGTGAATTATTCATGAAAGAGAGACACAAGACATAAATTCATAAATTGTATATCCTTACCCAAAGTTTTTATCATAAGGTTCTACGAAGAGAGGAGAGCTTTAAGGTGTCTACTTAACAAAATAACATCACAACCAACACACCGCTTGTTATTTAACTAAGCTTTTCCCAGTGTCTCATGTTCGCCCAGATTCGACCGATCGGCACACAGTCATACAAGTGCAACTCGCCGGATCGGCTAAAGAATTCGAAGGATTAATCCTTTACCTCTCCGACACTTATCTGCAATTATTGCACGTATCTACATTTGTTAACCCCCTTGACGCTTCATAAAAATAACGTTGGCGCTATCCCCGTTCCAGATAAGTTGCCGTGACGTCAAGAAAAATTAACACCTTTTCGAATTTCAGCTGTAACTTTTTTGTCCGGCAACCCTATCTTGTCAAATTACACAGAAAGTTTAGAATTTAAATTAGCTTTCAACAGATGTAAAATAAATGTAAATACTGGTATGAACAACGATTGTCGTTGGTGTCAAAATGGAAGTTTGTGTTTTTCCGGTAAATTAGCGAACCACGGAATAGTATCACTTTTTTCATTGCTAGGAAAAAAATCCTTTTCTAACAAATGTTAATCAAATGTTTATTTTTTAAGAGAGGAAATGTCAGTGATCACGTTGGTGTGTTTACTTCTTGCATGCTACATTTAGGCCCGGTCGTATTGCAAGTTATCTTTTTGTCGACAATTTGTTGAACATTGTTGATCGTGGCGTCATTGACAAACAATGCCCGTAAATTGTACTATTCGTTGGAATGTTTCGTTCGTTGTCACCACACATGCATGGTGACTGAAATTGCATCCACTTATTGATATGGCTCCAATCTTGAACATGATGTGAAATTTGGCAACATTAAAACGGAAATTACCATTGCCTTCATCAGTCCATAACCGTTAACAGTTTCCGACGAGGAAAAACTGAATCTAAATAACATATTTGCATGTACATAAACATGAGTCTGTAAAGTATGTATACAATGAAATTAAGACATTTTCAAGTATAGACAAGCAATCAAGAAATCAGAGACATTCACATAGTATAGTTTCCAAACGACGTTTTATGTTAATTGTTTTTCTATCCCTCGTATAGAATCCGACAAAATAATCGAGAACGGCTCGCGTCACTTTCAAAAGTACGATTTGCCTACATTACTTATGCAAATTCATTATATCATTTCCCCGCTGAAAAAGCGTTCATATCGAAGCAAGAACACAATTCATCTAATGATTAGCATCTATGACAGATATCCTTCACTAAACCATGAATGATTCAAGCGAAATGAGCACAGTCCGATGTGTATTTCATCTAGGCTTACTTCGAGGTCGAAAACAATTTCCTGAAAGTGATCAGTGGTCACCTCGTTGAGCTACTGGAAATAAATTGACCGCACAATTTCAAGCAAATAAACAAAATATAATTTCGAACCAAATTGTATATCAAGTGGACTTAACATTCTAACTTTATTCGGAAGAATATGTCTTCATGTATCCCGAACCCGGCTAACTTGACTGACATCTGTCCATGACCGTATAAGCTCCGCCCCCTTCACGAGCTAGCACGATGACATTCGCGCAATAAATATGGCGGGAAACTTGTCTTAGTTTAATATATGTAAGTATTATTCTCCTGTGGGCATTTAGCCTAATAGATCGAACACAGCCTTTCAGTTATCGAGAAATATGAAATAAACAAACTGAACCTCTTCAATTTTGCTTTATATTAGCCACGCCCCAATCACGGCAAGTAGTCTCCCTTAGACTATGTTTGACGATACACTGCCACAGACTATGCGAGAGCTACATGACTTGACAAAAGAATCAAGCTGCTTTTAGCTGAAGTATTAATCAAGAGGCGCTTAACAGTAACTCACTCACTCACGAGGAAACATCATGGGATATTCCTTTCTGCATCACAAAACATTTGTTGATAAAGCAGACAATAAAGTAATTTCCAAATTTATAGTTAAAGATTAATAGTTATTTTTAAAAAATAATAATTAATTTCATGATAATCGATCAGTTTACGTAAGCGTGATTTGAAAATATATGGTGATGAAAACTTAAAAAGAACTAATTGGTTTTCAAAGCAAAGTTAGGACAGGAGGCTTTCAAGATTAATTCAACTTGAAGTCAGACCTAAAAAAAATCATTAGGGATATGGGTTAATACAAAGTAAATATATACCCAGTTGATGATTTGATTAAAACTTTATGAAAATCTATGAATGTCTGACAACTAAAGTGCCCTTCAACAATACAAGGTCAGATAACAATATTTCTTGCCTCTCAAAACTTAGATGTTTTTTTTCAAATTTGAGTAAATTCACAAAAGGACAAAATGT
Source organism: Phorcus lineatus (assembly GCA_921293015.1). NCBI lineage: Eukaryota > Metazoa > Mollusca > Gastropoda > Trochida > Trochidae > Phorcus > Phorcus lineatus. Next base: position 6,138,756 of record OV121095.1, on the reverse strand, counting down.
TTTGGATGATTACAACTTTACATCATAATTTTTTCCATATTAAATGAAATTATTTAAATCTCTTTTGTGTCTGGTATAATCACAGTCTTAATCAGGTATGAGAAACAAGTATATGTAAATAAGGTGGAAGATAAATACAGGTAAAATATGATAATTTCAAATTTATTCAATAATTGTTTACAAAACAGAATGAAACCTTTTATATGGACAGAGATAATTGAAAGATTTAATTTTGCTCTCAGTTTATTCTTCCTCTTGAAGCTAATGAATAGATCTTGAATCCAAGAACCAGTTTTACAGAACAGAAGCTAACATCAATCTCCTGTCATCCCCTCCCTGGAACCAGGAATTACTGTAAACCTACAAATATAGAAATTAAAATTTAATTTCTCTGATAACAATTAATTCAAACAAATCAGACACACAAATAAAACAAATTATTGATATCAAGGTATTCACACATCAGTACATTAAAAAACAGTACATTGAAATCATGATATATATCTCCTTTCATTAACTTAATCATCTGCCATTAACTTTGGTTACGCAACCCAGAAGTTGAGTGGAATCAGCTAGGATACATGCATTTAAAATCTATTATAGCATGATTTAAACTTTCTCTTTGAGTTATGTTCCATTTGTTTGAAAGATCATTGCTGCATTTGCTGCATTAAAAAGCAGTCACAATGAACTTATTTCAGCTATATATATCCTTTACAAACTCAATGTTTGGTAGTGTAGGGATTTTTAAAAAATCAATAGTAAAAAAATAGGGTATTTGGGGATGATAATAAAATCAAATGTGATGATTCGAACATGAACAAGCATATCAATCATAAAAAACTCATCTCTACACAATTTTCACACAAAAACACATAGAAAAGCTATTTAAGTTACAAATTGCAGTGACATTATCAGTATCAGTCAGCGTTTAACTTATTCCACAACAAAATTCCATGTGATCAATATATCTGAGAGAATGTTTCCATGTTCTTATCACTTAATTACCTTAAAAAGAGTTTAATTATTATTGGATTGAATAAATACTCAATCATGGAATAAAGAATGATGTTACATAATGTAATAAATGCTTTTCAACTTTCCACTAATTGACAAGTGGAATACAGAGAGTACAGAACAGATCTATCTGTTCAAAGCTGATGTTGAATATTCATAAAAATCTTTTTCAATTAGATGAACATTGCCATTGGATGCAATTTAACAAGAGAATACTCACGAAAAAACAAGCACTGTCCCAGCAGGGCTTGACACATTGGCTCGCAGCGCATCTGAGAGGAGCGAACCAGTTTGGAACGTTCGTTTGTACCACGAGATTAATTTCCAGACGACACATTCGGGCATGCAAAACAGGCTGTCGGATCATTCAAAATATAATGCTCGTTTTATGATAATTATTCCCCAAGTTCATTATTTCCATTACAAAATAATATGCTCAATGCCTCAAAACAACAATATGTTGGTATTTAGTCTTACGAGTTTAAATTAGTTAAAACATTTGACTATATAAATTCTAATAAATTGCTTGTGTTTCATCACATTTCAAACGACATACAATGACTGTACATTTTTTACTAGCTCCATCAGCATCACAAATTTGCATCAATATAATCTGAAATAAGATTTTATAGGTAGAGAAATAAATCTGACAGTGTTTCAAATTATTTTGCCTTTCACTAAACGTAAATTTGCTGTACTACAGTACTAATTCCGCGTATAAAAATTACCCTCGTAGACTCTAATTGAAATAAGGTAAACATATCTAATACGACAAAAAAATAGATTTTTCCCACAATAAAAGAAAACCATTATAATTAAAGTTTCCTAAATGAACAATGAGTATACCACGTTGGCCGGTGGATGATTGATGCCGTACAAGAACTATTCTAACAGTCTTTAGGAAACGTCAATTAAGGCAGTGGGTCAGTGACACCACGACCGCCATATTTGTTCACTGCGGAGCAAGGTGCCCGATTTAATGTCTAATGTTGTGGACGTTCAACGACTACAGAGTCATGAAGATGCATGCATTTCCAAAATAATGAAGTAACGGGTAATTATCTCCAAGTGTTTCTTTTTTTCGCGGGACAATTTGTCAATCGGTTTTTTGGACAGGATATTTACACGACATTACGAAAGAGCCGACCAGTCATTTTTGATCGGATATCAAATTTGTTTACATGATGACTTTCAGTTACGTGCCATATATCTGATAATAAAAATTGCTATTAAATGTTATGGACATGCAGTTGAGAGACCTAGGAACAATGTTCAGTCAATTATTTTTTAATACTTGAAAGGTAAATAACGTAACACGATTTTCTCATTGGAAGTACACTTTGCCACTGTATCAGAAAGTTAAAATGGCGGCCACTTCAAACTGTTTTGTTGATGTATTGTGGAAAAATAAGTTTTACTCAAATAAGAATGAACCAATACTAATGATTTTGGTACCACATTAATGCTTAGTAATTTTTCAATGCAAATAATACAAAATTTATGTTGATATATCAATTAAATAAATATTTAATAATTCTGATTGGGGAATGTCATGGAATGTACATTTATGTACAACCCGGCACCTGCATGGCGTTTCGTGTATGTACATGTATGTCCTGGCTGGCAGCAAGGGAGTTAAGGATGGGCTGACCGACAGACATATTACTTATTTACGTCTCACCTCAAATGATAGATTTACTGCTTGAAACCGGGCAAGTCAATTTTTGAGTAAGGAGAAACGGTTAACTTTACTAAATTCCATCAACAACTTCCTTGATTACAAATATATAATTTGAAAATAGAATACACGGCTTGACATTAAAAAACATGAATAACTATATGAACTAACCTTAAAGAGCTGTTGGAGTCATAGCCAAAGTTAATCAATGGTGTCATTTGATCGCGAAGTATCGACTGTTTCCAGAAGCACACATTTTAATTGCGATCGAAAACCGGACAGTGGCACGGCCAGCAGGGTAGTTAGGAGTTCATAGCGTTCATGAAAAGTTAAGATGTTTTTTATATCACCACATGTGACATTATGGTTCGTATCAAAGGTAAATATAATGCTATGAAAATCACGGAGTGGCTCTTTAAGTAAATTAAAATAGCTTTGCAGGTTTCAGGGACTTATGTGTACAACATTTTGTCTGGCCAGGATAAAGCAAAATTTAACACAATCATTATGTTTATAAAAGTATGTCAACTGATGATTACATTTAGTTAAAAGTTCCTACGAACGTCATAACAAACTGGACATTTTAGTAAAACAACCATCTCATATTTCACATTCAGTACAGTTAAAACGCACTCTCTTATTAACGGTTATATTTCCATATTAATAACTGTATTACAGTTGTCGAAGATGGACATGACAGCTTTGAACGTTCAACTGTTCATTCATCATTCCAAGAACCTTTGTATGGTTAAATGTTGAAGAAAATCAAATACACTGTGTGTTTTTTAATTTTGAGTTTTAATTGCATCAAAAATATTATAATATTAAATGTTTTATTGCATTTGTTATTTCGATTTAAAGAGACCATTTTACATTTTACATTTTATTCGACTTTGTTTTTAATGTAATTGTATATTTGTTAGGGGAGGAATTTATATAAGCATGTATTTGCTTGTTTGCCCATTCCGTTTCAATTTTGACGAAAAGAAATATGTTTAATCCACATTCCTCTCAATTTGACAAATGTGTATAAAACTGCAGCCTTTAGCGCCCCTTGGTATAAACATGTCTCCCTGTCACGGACTGAATAACGCAGGTGTCTTCAGAAAACGATAAACATGTCTGTCCCTGTCTCGAGAACCCGGTTGTGTATTGTAGATTACACTGTCAATGAATATGAATTATTTACATACTCTCCTCGATAGTTAACAATATGCCCTTATATCCTATATGGCTAGCTTCGACAATATAATTACACAGTAAGGAAAGAGTTTCTCCCCTTCCCTACCCGAACACCCGATAGGTGGCCGAGCCCCGGATGATCATTCCTTTATTTGTCGGCAAGCTAATCAGACGTGTTTTGATAGCTCTCCAGTCTTCGACTTTGTTGATTAAATTGCTTTCCTCGCTCACTCATTAGGATAATTAGCTGAACTGTGATTCTTTCTCCTTTGTTGTCCTATTCTCGCGGAATAGAGGATAATTTGAGTTAAGTTTGGCAGTTCTGATTGACTGAGTCGACAGCAAGCTGACTAGGTGTCAACTGTTGTCGATTTCAGCACGGACTAGTCGTGCACGTGCTAGCACGTGCTTCTCGGAAGGTCCTTAAGACTACTGCCAGCGGTGGTCGGCTTCTCTTGCGCGCCTATTCCGCTTAGCGCTTGCCGCCGACTGCTTTGGGCGGCATTTGGACTTGACTTTTATGGGCTAGGCGTTCCGCCTATCCCGCATACCGCTTGGCGTTTTACCTTTAGGCATTGAGACCTGCGCTAGGGTGGGTTAGGTTTGCGCCTGCCCGCTGAGCGCCTACCGCCTGCGCTCTCAGGCGGCATTTCGCGCCTATCCCGTAGACGGCTTGCCGCCTACGGTCGAGGCGGCACCTGGACTTGTAGGTGGAGGGGCTTGCCTGACCCATAGCGCCTACCGCTTGTCAGGCGGTATACTCTCTTTGAGGTTCTAGGCGGGTCAGCCCTACGCTACCGTTTACCACTCCCCGCTGGGGGTGAGGGGTGACGGTATGCCCGGCCAATATTCTACTTACTGCGGGCGTTGCGGCTCAAAGAAGTCAGGGGCCTACGACCCCCACTCTCTCTGTCGCCTTTGCCGCGTCCTCTGTCCGGAGGCGGACAGATGCCAGGAGTGCGCCAGCCTGTCGGTGGCGGCACATAGGGAGTACCGGAACTCCGTCAAGAAGAGCGAGTCTCAGCAGAGACTCAGAGCCTCTAGGCGCTCTTCTACGGCGTCGGCTACCGTTACAGCTCCTAGAGAAGATTCACCGGGGTCCGACTTTGTCATATCCGAGGACACGGGGGAATTTGACTTTCCTGACGTGTCGGCAGGTTCTGACTTCAGGGACGCCTCTCCCGACGTGAGACGCGAGCCTGCCTCGACTGGGGCGAGTGGCGGGGAGGCCTCTCCCGTCAGAGGCGCTTCTCCCGAGGGCGCTTCAGCGCGGGATCGACGCCACACGCCCAAGAAGAGAAGGAAACATAAGTCAAAGAAGAGGAGGGCGAGGGGCTCCTCGCCGCCTTCTTTTGACCCCAAGGCACTTACGGCGGATATCCTATCGTCAGTGAAGGACATGGTGTCCCACATGTTGGACAAGAGGTTGACGCCACCTGTCAGGGAGGAGGAGAGACCCGCCTCGGTCTCGCCATCCCCTTCACCGCCTTCATCTCCCAAGAGGAGGAGGGTGGTGGTAGTGTCTCCAGCCGCCTCTCCCTCAGCTCGGGAGGTCTCTCCCTCCCAAGATGCGGGCCGTGCGAGCGAGGGCTGAGGGGCACGGACGGCGTTACTTCGTTAACCCCCGTCGCCCCTGGCGCCTCAGCTGATGACGCCCCTGATGGAAAGGAGCGCCTGGCGGCCATCGCAGATTGGTGCCAGGTCGCCTTGCATGAGGTGGTAGAGGAACCTTCTTCTACCAAGCAGGCCAGAATGGAGACATTCTGTGCCGAGGAGGAGTCGCCCAACCCACGCTTGGTGGCGCTGCCTTCTCACAGACTGCTACAGGCGGCGGGCAGGGACTTCCACGCAAATATCGCCGCAGCGGCGCCGGGTCGCCTTTTGCCTCCGCTTGTGCTGGCTGACAAACAGCGTTCCTCCCTACTAGTTTTTCAGAGCTCAATCCCACTCTCTCCTCCCGTCCTTGACGACGACATACGTCGGGTAGGCGCCCCCTCTGTGCCCCATCAAGTGTCAGACATGCATTTGTCACACTTTGATCGGGAGGCCAGAAGTATCTTGGGGCTGGCTAACCATGTCGCGCACGGTTGTCAGGCGATGGCGGCATTCGCTAAGGACGCGGGAATGGAGGACGGGGCCAAGGCCTTGTATCGTGGCTTCGGATCGGTCGCAGGGAACATCGCGCAGATGATGTTGTGTGCCTCCCGTATCTCGGCGGGGGTCACAAACCTCAGGCGCGATGGGTTCTTGGGACGGACAAACCTTCCGGCGGAGATCCGGAACAACCTGCGGACGGCACCTGCCACGTCCTCCTCACTCTTTGACGGGCAAATCGCCGGGGCCCTTCGACAGCGGCAAGAGAACCAGCAGCAGGAGCTGACTAACAGACTTGCCGCTGGCGCGGGTAGAGCCTCGTCCCAGGCGACGACGCCCAAGAAGAGGAGGGGAGGCACGCCCGTTTCAGCGGGTGATGCCGGCGGGATCGCCAAGACCGGTGGTGTGTCCTTTCGGGGAGGGGGTCGGCAGGGCAGGAATCGTGACTTCAGTGCCGGCCCCTCTCCAAAGCGCACCCCAAAGAAAAGTTTCCAGCGGGGGAAGGGACGCTCCTATGGAGGTACTCCAAGGAAACAGTGACTTGTGGGCCCCTCCCGAGTTGCCTCCACAGGTTGTCCCGGCATGGGACGGCCCAGTGGGAGGGCGTCTCTCCCGCTTCGTACCCAACTGGGAACAGTTGGGCTTGGACAGTTATGTATGCAAGGTTCTGGAGCAGGGGTTTCGTATTCCCGTGACACACCGCCCCCCCCTAACCTGTTCGCCAGTGGAGCGTCCGTTGGAGCCAGATCGGCTCGCGCTGACGATGGAACAGGTGGAGGTCCTTATCGCCAAGGGGGCGGTGGAGGAACTCCTGCCTCACAACCTTGCACCAGGTTATTACTCTCCGGTTTTCGTCCGACCGAAGCGAGGGTCGAACAAATGGCGGCTGATCCACGACATGAAGGTGTTCAACCACTCCTTCCTAGATCGGCCGCCATATTTTCGACTCTTGACAGTGCCGTCAGTAACGCGATTACTGGAGCCCTAGATCTGCAGGATGCGTATCTGCATATCCCCATCTATCACAGAGATCGCAGATACCTCCGCTTCGTCCTGGCGGGCCGTCACTTTCAGTGGAACGTTCTACCGTTCGGGATATCATCGGCTCCATGGCTGTTCACTCGTGTGACCCAACCCATAGTACAGTACCTGCACCAGCAGGACATCCAGTTCGCAATGTATCTGGACGACGGGTTCGGTCACAACAGATCCCCATCTGTTCTGGAGGCTCAACGGGACTTTGTCATAATGTTGTTCAGGCGGCTGGGATGGCTTGTCAACCTAGACAAGTCAGACCTTCAGCCAACGACGGAACTGGTGTTTTTGGCGCCCGCCTGGACACCGTTCAGTACAAAGCATTCGTTACCACGGAGCGGATGGGGCGGTACAAGGACCTCCTAGATTTGTCCCTTCACGGACCACTTCCGCTCAGGGAGTGGCAGAAGCTGTTGGGGTTCCTGAGCTCAACTCAACATTTCACCCGCAGGGGAAGGTTGCAGCTCAGGCCCCTGCAAATCTTCGTAAACACCCACGTGAGGGAGAAGACGTGCAGGCATGTCTTCTCCATTCCCCTCGAACTAAGACAACACCTTTTCTGGTGGCAGCAGGAAGCCAATGTGCTGGTGGGAGTGCCCCTCAGGCGGCCCCCAGCGACTGTCCAGCTGTACGTGGACGCCTCCACTCAGGGGTGGGGAGCCCATCTAGATTCGGAGCAAGCGGCAGGGGTATGGACGGCAACTCAAGCGAGTCGCCACATCAACGTCCTGGAACTGGACGCAGTGAGACTGGCAATCAGCCACTGGTCAGGGCGCCTGTCGGGGGAAGTCCTGTGTGTCCACACAGACAGCTCGGCGGCGGCCTGGGCCATAAACAAACAAGGCTCTACGAAGGCAGACTCTCTTCTGCAACTGATGATGGAGCTGTTTCACCTTGTGGACAGACTCGACCTCTCGATTCGCGCGGTGCACATCCCGGGAGCCAAGAACGTCCTTGCAGACGCTCTGTCTCGCCCGGACAAACCTCCGTCCACGGGGTGGATGTTGCACCCGAGAGTGTTCGAGAATCTATGCTTGAGGTTCGGCAGACCTCACATAGACCTCTTCGCAACACGGCTCAATCACCAGTTTCCGACGTACGTTTCTCCTGTTCCAGACCCCATGGCGTGGGCGATAGACGCGCTCGCATTAAGTTGGGAGGGGATGGTTGCTTACGCTTATCCCCCACCCGCCATCTTGTCCCACGTGGTGGAAAAAATACAAGAGACACACGTTCTTCAACTTCTGTTAGTGGCACCGTCGTGGCCAGCCAGGACCTGGTATGTTCCCCTCCGGAGGGCATGCTGCCAAGACCCAGTTCCCCTCCCTCTGAGGTGGGACCTTCTGAAGAGCAAACCAAGCGGGCGGGTTCACGAGAACCCCCAGGCTCTCCAGCTTCACGCCTGGTTTGTCTTCAAAGGGGTCTAACGGGAGCGGGCTTCTCAGAATCCGTTGCCAAAGTGGTAGCAACATCGCAGAGGGCCTCCACAAGGAAGTTGTACGACTTCCAATGGGGATCCTTTGCGACCTTCTGTGAGAAGGAGGGGTATGACGTGCAGGCAGCCACGGTTCCCCAGGTAGCAGACTACCTGGTGCACTTACTGGAGAAGCGGGGGCTTAAGGCCTCCTCTATCAACACCAATCTGGCGGCGATCTTGTCCGTCCTTCGGAAACGCGACCCCCAGGTCGACATATCAGTTCTGAAAGAATTGATCAGAACGTACCGTAATGTGGATGGGCGACAAAAACTCAGGCCCCCAGAGTGGGACTTGGCGGTGGTTCTCGACCATCTCAAGTCAGACCATTATGAACCGTTGGCGGAGACGACTGTCCTCCGTCTCACCATCAAAACGACCTTTTTGGTGGCTATGGGGTCCGCAGCCAGGATTTCGGAGCTTCACGCTCTCCAGGCGGACCTCTTACGTTTTGATGTAAGAGACGGGGGATCGGCCACGCTGGGACTAGCGCCCGAGTTTATTTGCAAGAACCAGGCCGCAGACGAGAGGGGTAGGACCTTCTCGTTGCCATCCATTACCGGTTCGATAGACCCATCTGACGAGGAGAATCGTCTCCTCTGTCCGGTGAGGGCCCTTCGGTTCTACACCGAGAGGACCAGAACACTGCGTCAGGGGAGACGGAGGCTGTTCTTACCTCACTCCCAGACCAGTGTCAAGGAACTTGACAAAAGACAACTTGGGGTGTATCTGCGCTCGGCAGTGTTGGACGCATACAAGGCTGCGGGGTTAGACCCACCGGCGCGTTCCAACCCGCATGAGATAAGGGCCATCTCGGCTACGATGGCCCTCCATAGCAACTTGGCAGTGGCGGACATTATGGCAGGCTGCTTTTGGAAGTCAGGCCTGGTGTTCGCCAACCACTACCTTCGTGACGTATCTACAGAGGATCTCGAGGGGATTAGCCGGCTGGGGGCGCAGGTGTATGCGCAACAGCTGGCTCCAACGGCTCCACATCGAAGGAGTCGCCCACCCCTTCGTTGACGGTTTCCCTGGGAAACGATTTCAATAAACTTGAGATCTTTTTTTCTCTTCATGGTAGTCACGTGTTTGTTGTCTTTTAATTCAAGATAGCCAGTATGGTTTAGTTCAACCCTCCTCGCGTAGCGGGGTCAGGGCTTGCATTATTCTGGCCATCGTTACTCACTCAACACGGTGAGTTTCGGTTGTGGCACAGGCTGAGTCACCTAATCACCTAATTCCCCTGGCGGGGGAGAGTATCTCACCTTCCCGGAACCCCTTCGCAGCCCGCCCCCTGCTGTGGCAATCGGGCATATTGTTAACTATCGAGGAGAGTATGTAAATAATAGTACGTTTTTGATTAAACGTCATTATTTATACTCACCGTCGATAGTTAACAATCGTTAGCTCCCCCCCGGCCTCCCCGCTATGCTTTTCGGGGTTTTTTCTCTGGCCGACAAAAGGGAGGAATGATCATCCGGGGCTCGGCCACCTATCGGGTGTTCGGGTAGGGAAGGGGAGAAACTCTTTCCTTACTGTGTAATTATATTGTCGAAGCTAGCCATATAGGATATAAGGGCATATTGTTAACTATCGACGGTGAGTATAAATAATGACGTTTAATCAAAAACTTACTATAATATGAATAACCTATCACAAGTAGTAACTAAATTATGATAAACATTCATTTTCACATATAGATACATGAAAATGAAAACACTATTCATTTAGAACATATTCAATTGTAATTGGGTGAACATGTATAAGGTTTAAAGCATCAACTCCGGATTTAGGGAGTCGTGGAAGATACCACCTTAGTATTTCAATCAAATGAGGAAACGATGCATGTGCATGTTATATATGTTATGTATATATTGATTAAAAAGCGTTGTCATTTGATCTTTGGAGATCTTTATTATTGTTTAAAAACAGGCTGATAGTGCTATTCAATTGACATTAAACTTTTTTCTTGTAATAAGTAACACACCATCCCAATATTAAAATCTGGAGAAATAATGAAGTGTTTAATTGTTGCGATATATATATATATATATATATATAGATATACAAACAAGACAATTAACATCAAACTTTAAAAATCACATTAATAATGATCCAACGTCGGTTGATTTCATTACCACTAATAAGAAAATAATACAACTTCTGTCAATAAAATCAATGGTTTTGATAATTTTCGACCTCCCACTAAGCGCAAGATATTATGTTTCCATTGATAAGGCAGAAACACTCACTTATATTTTTTCCCACATAAGCCACACATAAAGATCATTATAAACTTTTGTGCCAACATCTTTCTCTAATCTCCTACATGTCAGATTGTGAGACATGTGAGAACGAGGCTGGGTGGGAGAGGACGTTGAATTTGAAAGCTGTGTCCAAATGGTGACTATTTCATGTTAACTAAGTGATCCTGGGTCTGATTGCTATTTATTCAGGTATACATTGTACCTTTATGATCTGAGATAGATTTGTGTGTAGAAAAAGTGAATTTTGAACTCTTAAAACATTATTTAGGATGGCACAAAAATCAGACGAGGACTTCGTCTCGGCCGTAATGGCGTCTCAAGTCCAGGCGACCAGTGTGGAAATGGATCTGGAAGATAGTAGCCGCAAACGACGTCTTCAACAACATAAGGACAAAACAGACAATTCTTGTAAGAAAAGCAAAGTTGAGAGAAGTGTGAACATTGTTGAATCTAAACTTGACCTACATGATGATTCACGACTCAGTGACGTTGTGAAAGCCATGAATCTTCTCTCATCAACGCTTACCTCACGTATGGATAGCTTTGAAGAGTGCATCCTTAAGAAGATAGAAAGCTAATTTGATAGAAAACTTAATGAGGTTAAAGTAAAAGAGGTTCATGATGGAATCGACCGTCTTGAGCAGACGACGTGTAGAACAGACGACAGTGTAAGACAGGAAATCAGTGATATGCGGCAGAATATAGATGACTCTCTAAAAAGTTCTATCAAACTGAACATTGTCCCTAAAACATTCCAGAAACAAAGAGTGAATGTGTTATTAACAAAGTGAACATTGTCATCAAGGAAGGGTTGAAAATACGAAACATTACACTTGACAGAGCTATTAGAAAGGTGTCTACAAACTCTCGCTACCCTGGTGATGTTGTTGCTACTTGTAAGTCGGTTGCAGACAAGGTTCAAATATTGAAAGCAAAGGTTATGCTTAAAGATACAAGAAACTTCAGAGACATCTTCATATCCTTTGATAAGACAAGACTGCAACGTATTTATGAAGCTAATCTGAGATCGATCGCTGCAGCCGTAGGTGAGGATAGACTCACAGTGAAAGGTGAGCGTCTGGAGATACCCAGGTCACGTGAGCACAACACACACCGTGGAGGAGACTTAGAGAGGCTGACGACCCTGGTGCAGAGAGAAATGCATTCTAAGTTAGACTAAAGGACCTATGTTGTTTTGGGTGGTAAAAGAAATAAAAAGCGTCATGAAGAAAGCCCTCGTGGAATGGTTAGTTGCGTGTGTTGTGGACTGAGATGTGTGAAGCAGAGAGAAAGCGGTGTAGGTGTAAGAGGCTAGGGAATGAGCGAGTATATTTAAAACATTGTTTTGTCAGCAAGCTCAAACTGTTTGATAAAGGGGTGCCATCTGCAAAACGAGCGTATGTAAGAGAGTAAAGTAAACGATTAGATGAGATGTGTGATAATAATGATAGCGAGTTCTGGAAGAAGATTGGTGAGATTGGTGTTGGGAGTGAAAGGAGAAAGCAGATTCCTATGAAAGTGAACATGGAAGATGAGTATGTGTCTAAAAAGTGTGTAGATGTTTGAAATGAATGGAAGAATGCTTATAGTAATTTGCTGAATGGGAATGCAGATATGCAAAGTGTCCCTACGAGGCGTGACAACGATGATTCAGACAGTGTACATGTGATATTTGACGCTAAAAGTACACTATTTGAGGTTATGTCCGCTGTTGATAGAAGCCACAACAACGAGGCCCCTGTTGATGATGGTATTCCTATTGAATGTCTTAAGACTCAAACTGTTATTAATGCATTACATCATGTTTTTATTGTCTGTTTTAGTACGCGTAAAATACCTGCTTCCTGGGCTAAAGGCATTATTAACTCGATACCCAAATGTTCAACTTAAGATCCTATGGATCCTATGTCTTATCGGGGTTTAACACTCACAAAACCCAATGTACAAATTATATTGCAATGTTTTGAATAATCGTTTACAGTCCTGGGCTGAAACTGCCGGTGAGTTGAGTGATGTACAGAATGGTTTCCGAAAGAAGCGTTCCACCACCGATCATGTTCACTCTGTTTGTTCCATTATTGAAAATAGAAAATGTAAAAATAAAGATAATTTGCTGCTTTATTGATTTTAAGAAAGCGTATGACTGTATTCATAGAGGTGTGTTATGGGTGAAAGTTATGTAGTTATATTGGTGTGAAAGGAAACATGTTTTTAGCTCTCCAATCTTTATATGATAATGTAAAACACAGTGAACGGGTTAATGGCATGTTAACAAAATGGTTTTATGTTATTTGAGGTTTAAAGCAAGGCTGTCTACTTTCTCCATTGTTATTCAATTTATTTATTAATGATTTACTGTGTCAGTTAGAAGATAGTGGTATCGGTATTTCTGTGGATGGTACCAATATAGCAGCCCTAGCATATGCTGATGACCTTATTCTCACTGCAGAATCGTCAGAGGATTTAAATAAATTGTTGAGTATTTTAAATAATTGGTGTGTTGAGAATGGTATATGTATAAATAATGATAAATCCAAGATTTTAGACGTGTAAGCACACAGATAACGATTGCTGTTTTTACTGTTGATAATTCTGTTTTAGAAATCGTTGATTGTTACAACTATCTAGGCATATTGCTCACTGAGCATCTTGATTATAATGTAATGGCTAAGACAGCAGCCAAGTCTGCTAATAGAGCTCTAGGCCTTCTTATTTGTAAATATAAGGCACTTGGAGGAATGGAATCCAATACTTTTGCGAAACTGTATGATACGATGGTTTGGTCAGTTCTAAGCTATGGGGCATATATCTGGGGTCATCGGAAGGTTAGCGCTGTAAATGCTGTCCACCATCGGGCTTTGAGATTTTTCCTGGAGTTGGGTAAATATGCTCCAAACGTTGCTGTGAACGGAGACATGGGTTGGATTCCTCCAATTGTCAGACAATGGGTGTGCATTGTTAGACATTACTGCCGTTTTAAACAAATGCCTGTAAGATTAAATAAACATGTTTTATGTGGTCTGAGAGATGTGCGAGTAGAAGTGTGAAGAATTGGAGTTTCCAAGTGAACGCAAAGTTAGAAGAATGGGATGTAAATGTGGAAGATATAAGTGTTAAGCGTGTGTGTGAACGTGTGCAAGATATATGTATGAAGAAGTACATGAATGAGTGGTGTGATGCGTTTCATAGGCCAAGCGGTAGATCGGGACACAATGAATGACGAACGTATCGAATGTTTAAGAATGAGTATGGATGTGAAAGTTATGTGAGTATGAGTATGCCCCGTTCATACCGTACTGCTCCTCTAGATCTGCATTTGGAAACCGGCAGATATACAGATAAGGATGTGAGTGACAGAGTATGTTTTCAATGTAGTACAAGCTAAGTGTTGAGGATGAACGACATGTGCTTTTACATTGCCCTTTGTATGATGAGTTGCGTGAGAGGTTGTATGAAAATGTTTGTTTTAGCTATCCTTGAGCTTTAAAGCTATAACTTAATGCAGCTCTGTGATAATGATAAATCTATTTTTCTATTTAAAATTAATGTCTTTTACCGCCAAAACCTGCTTTTATATCTTACAGAAAATATATATGTATATAACCTTTATGAAAAGTATTAAATTGAATTGTATATTCATTGAAATATCTATTTAACCATAGTCTCGCATAACCTTTAAAGGGTGGGTCGCTTTTATGTCATTTTATATTGTCTATTAATATGTATTTTAGTGAGGTGAGACTCCGTCAGGCCCGTCCAAGCCAAACGCTTAAGATAGGGATACATTTATTTCCAGGTGCAAGGAGTGAATGTTTTTTTAATCATTTTTATCCATAATTATGCAAAGTACCTTTCAACAGTTCCTCATTACAACAAAATAGTTTTCTCTTTTATCTATGAAAATTTTATTGCAGGCATGTTGTCATAAGCTGAAATTCCAATATGAATTGGACCATCTTTCTGTACAGTTATCGTATTATCATATAAAAAGTATCAGTGTACTCACAATTAACGGGGTAGGTTATATGGAATCTGTATTTCTGCTTGTTGGTAATCTGTAGAAAAATATAATACATGATAAAAGTAAAAAACGTAGTTGTTTAAAGTATTGAAATGTACAAAAACCCTTGTATTTAAAGGTTAAAATGTATGTTATCTACCACTGGTTATTCGGAAATTCAATTTTAATTAGCATTCTATGATCTACAAATCATTGAGTTGGTATATGTTGTGAGTAGTTTCTTAGTAGTTTAGGCTCTTCTGTACATATAAATGAAAGTAAAGTGTTTTCTGTAAGACAAAATCGTAATTGTAACAGTCAACATGTTGTTTATGTCATCACATGCTCTGGGTGCAATAAAAAATACATTGGAAAAACTGAAATGAAGTTAAAATTACACAGATCTCAGATTAATCATCCAAAAAAACGTACAATTCCATTGAGTAAACATTTAGCTGAGTGTGGAAACGGGCATTTTTCAGTTTTCCCATTGTATAAATTAAATTTTGATAACAATAAACTTTTAGAAACAAAAGAAAGCAGATTTATCAAAATGTTTTCACCAAGGTTAAATTCTAGAACTTAAATGTTTTGCTGTACATGTATCATATTGTAACCTATATTGTGACGTATTAATGTAATGGCGTCATGTTGTACACGATGACGTTGCTTGGCAACGCATTATCCGTTGTATGTATTGCCTGAAGAGGCTCGTTGAGCTGAAAGCGCTAGCCATTAAAATGGATTGTTTTTACTTCTGACTTCGTATTTTTCAATATATAACACCTGGGAGCTGAAGATCAATTTCAAATTGGCAAACTTTTTTCATATATATATATATATATATATATATATATATATATATATATATATATATATATATATATATATATATATATATATATATATATATATCCATTTTCGAGACGCAAATAAATCATAACAACTTTTTCTCATAAATGCTATTGCATCTCTTAATAAGCACGTCATAACACCCTACTACTACCCAAATGACGGAAAGTGCGGCTGGCTAAGGCACGATGTTGTGAGGAGAAACTATAGAAAATATATACAAAGAATGCTTGGAACGAGCATGTATGAACTGGAGCGAATCCGTCATTTGACGTATGTGACCTGCACGTTGTTAACCCATATGAAAGTAAATAATAGTTTCTTCAAGTAAAATAAAAATGTTTTACCTCTGTTCCTCTAAGTAGAGGCGACGCTGACCTTTTCGTTTTCTGATTTGACGATATACGATGACAATCACAGCAATCACAACAATCCCAACAATCCCAGATAGAAACACACAAAGAACGATTACGGCAATTGTCAACCTCTCCTCTGTGAACAAAAGAATGCAACCATCAATTATACAAGTCAATCATTAAAATGTCACAATAGAACATGTCAATTTTTTATTTTTTATTTGTGTATGTAATTTTTTACTTCATATATATATTTGAGTCCCTTTGCCTCATCATAACTTTTAGAGATTAAAAAAAAAGACTGGAAGAAATAACAAGACTCTTATCAGTATGGAGAAAAAGAAATTTAACACGCATAGGTAAAATTACTGTAGTAAAAACATTAGCATTTTCAGCTCATTGCCCAATCCCCCTGATGACTTTATTAAATCTTTAGAAAATATCTTGTTTATGTTCATTTGGAATGGACAAAATGATAAAATAAAGAGAACATCAATGAAAAGACTGAAGACTGAAGGAGGATTAAGTATGGTTGATGTAAAAACATTTATCACATCTTTGAAAATATACACTCTTAGACTTTACTGTAAAAAATCATTTGACCTAAATCCCTGTAACATACCCTATCAACAAATCTTGAATTTTGGTGTAAATATTGACAACATTTTCAAATTTGACAATCCTTACTGGAAAGATGTCTTTAAAGGATGGAATAATTATTGCAAAAAACTTATATATGAATTTGATTCAAATAATTTTGACTACATTCTTGCTGAACCTTTATGGCTCAATCACAATTATAAAAATCCATGCTTTTTTATTAGACATTGGGCAAATGAGGGTTTATTGAGAGTGAAGT
The DNA here is from genome assembly GCA_921293015.1 of Phorcus lineatus. Taxonomy (NCBI): domain Eukaryota; kingdom Metazoa; phylum Mollusca; class Gastropoda; order Trochida; family Trochidae; genus Phorcus; species Phorcus lineatus. The sequence continues at coordinate 6,121,942 of OV121095.1, read as the reverse complement.
ATTTATGCGATGAACACGACATTATATCTTTTGAAACATTACAATCTAAATACAAAATAAGAGGGACAATATTAGATTATACCTATCTCATTCACATCTTAACATATACTTGGAAAAATATTATTAACCGCTCCAATATTATACCTTATAATGAATGCATAAGTATATACCAAAGGAATATTTTTAAAATTTCAAAAGGCTCTAAAATATTTTATAACAAACTTATTTCTAAAAGTGATCAACTTGAAATATGTATCAAATGGGAAAAATATTCTCTGATTGTGAATTCAACTGACACATTGTTTTTAATCAATATAGACATGGTTTGAAAGATGTTAAACTTCTCGATTTTCAATTCAGATTCTTGCATAGAGTCATTAATACTAAATAAGAAGTATTGAGAATGAATTTGATTGAAAAAAATCTGTGCAGCTTCTGTGGTGATCATTCTGAGAGCACTTGTCATGTATATTGGGAATGTTGCGAAACAACCAAATTTTTTCAGGCTCTAAAAATTCTACCAGATATAAACACAACAAGCAGTAAAGTTAGCGTAACTCACTAACCCCCACTTTGGCACTTTCCTTGATAGGGTAGAAGACGTGTGCAACATTTTAAATTAATCGGATAAATAGTCTCTCTGTAAACGGTCGGACGAATTTTTTCTTTAGGATATGACTAATTGACTGAAATTTGGCACTGCACCCCTTCTTATATGGCGAGAAGGAAGACATATACAAAATTTGAAAAGAATCAAATTAATGACTTTCCTACTTTCGGATGGAAAAAAATGTCTTAAGACAGACAGATGTTATGGATGATATTACTGTATACCATCGACCATTGACGAATGTTGTAAAAATATAAATTCCATAACATAAATTACCTGCAGGAGAATGTGCACAGGGTTTGTTTTCACAGGATTTGTTCACACATGGCTCGTTTTCACAGGATTTGTTCACACATGGCTCGTTTTCAAAATCAAATGCACATGATCCATCGATGTTGTTGCAAACAAGTTGTGAACAATTTTCACAAGAAACGTTGCAAAACGGTGTATAGAACCCGGATTTGCAACCTTCGGAACACTCTCCCGTCACCTTGTTGCAGTGAAGATCTCTGCCTAAGAGTAAACGACAGTTTGTGGAGCAGTTCAGGGAACAGTTTTCGCCGTATATGCCAAACTCACACTCTTCTGTTATACCTGTAACAAATAATGTAATGTGATCGTGTTAATGTTTTCAAATATTTTATATAACACTGAAATCAATTAATCATCGTCAGCATCTGCAGCAATAGTTTAGGTTGAAGTTAACTGATCTTGTCCATGTATGACAGAAACAAATGGTATACAATGTAGTTCTGAGCAACAAATAGAGACAACTCTTGAAATTAGTTTTTGGCTACTGTAGATAATTTCTAACATAATTTGCAAATTATCTATACATCTGTCATAATATAGACGTTCTTGGTATTATCTAACCTTTGATATGATGGCACATGTGAAAAATTATAGCAGACGACTTTTTCATAAGTGATGTCATGTTGAATTCTCGTGTTTTATTCTGAATAGTGGGGAAAAAACTTGCTTAAAACATAAGTATCAGCTAGTGTTATCTATAAAAGACGTATAGTCCGATTTCCAGTTGCAGGTAGTTTGCTTTGCAAGTCGGGATCTAATTTCTCATTGTCTGATATTTTTCTTTGTAAATGGGGCTTTCGCCCTTCATTGATTCAAGGAAGAACTGTGTGAGTTTATGTGATGGGTTGCTGGATTAAGTTATTGCAACAGGATAAGGCCTGTATTTACATATCACCTACAAAAAGCATGGCTTCCTCAAACACACGTTCACATTAAACGCACTAGTGCACACCAATATTTTAAAAAACACAACCAATGCACAGATATTGCATTTCCCCTCGATATAACTAACGATATGCACTCAGCCAATCCACCTCGAAAATATTAACGGTTTTAGGTGATAAAGTTTATTTCAAAAGACCGGTAGTATTAACTTCAACGTTGCATTTAATCCGCTTGAAGTATGATATCAGAAATATCAAAAGTTTGCTAACAACCAGAAAAGCGGAAACGACAGCAACTTTGGTCAACCTAAAAACAATGCTAATACTATTATCAAATTGGTTAATATACAACATTGCTTTAATAATGCGCGAGTCAAATTTCAATATTTATACGTTCAAACTAAGGTTGTCTCATTTTCTTGCAAGGAAGGACAAACACGAAAGACTATCCTTAACATTACAAAAGAAACAGAATTTCACGAACTATTGAACAAGATTTAGTTTCAGCGATGTGATTATTAAGTGAGGTCATCGCTTGTTACACATAAGTATATATGCTTCAATCAAAATTGAGAACCCTATTATCTAATATTGGAATCCCTTTTTCGCAATTATATTGCATACACATGCAGTCAGAGCCATTGAATAATTATACTTTGAAAACGAAACGTATAAATTTTTATACGTTTACCTGTTACAGAGAATGAGGGGGGTGGGATAGCGCAGTGGTTAGCGCGTTCGGCTTCGGATCGGGAGGTCCGTGGTTCGAATCCCGCCAGAAGTTCGGCAACTTTGTCTGCAGTAGACAACTGTTCTACACGCAGTCAGGTTTGGGTGCAATGCTACACTGAATTTCAGCGCAGTACCACCCATGGTTCGCTAGTTCCAGCCGATGCTCGCAGGTTTCACCGCAATGCATAGCCAGTATAATGTTGCGGGCTTTCTCCCTGCAATAATACTAGCAGCCGCGGTATAAGTGAAATAATCTTGAAAGCGGCGTTAAACCCCAACTCACTCACTCACTACAGAGAATGAAAGATCCATGAACTTATTTTCAAAATCTCTTTTAATTCTTCTATGCATTACAGTGCCCATTAATCAAGGATTCAGTGTTTTTCCACAAAACCTCAACTCCAACTGAACCACATGTGGCTTTGCAAGGATAGTACTTTATAAGAAATCTGTTCACAAGATATTAGCTTTCTACGCTTCTTTGCTTACAACAAGACGAATCTAAGTCTATAGGACGTTGGCCCTATAACGCATATTGGGGGGTATAAGCTCTCCAAACCTAGAGCCGCATGCCAAAAGTTGGTTCACATACCTGAATATACTAGGGCAAATATCATGTTATTTGAGATGCCTTTGGGGTATCGTAGCGTTGCGAAAAAATAACGTATATTATTGAATTTCCCAAAAAAAATATGCAGATTCATTCTTCTTTAAGGCAAATGTTTATCGTAACCCAACAATTAAACCTAACTGTTTTGGCAGGCCATTGAAATGACCAGGGGTCAAAATTACGAAAACTTTTTTATTTATCTCCATAAAATCCTTTACAAGTTATCAACGTCTTTAAAAATTAGTCACATTTGTTCCTTAGCACAAAGTCAATGTGGTTAGGTTTGTTTTAATCTCAGAGAGTCGATATGGAACATTTCAATTGACATTTAACAAAATCGCAATTTCAAAAATATAATCCCTTCTCTCTAAATATGAATTTTAGCACGAGAGACTAGACGATCCAAAAATGCGTTGAAGAATCCCTATGTCACACATTGACAGTGGCTGATCCGTTGTCAGTTTTGCTGGAGTTTTTCTATTGACGTTGAAAAAAGACCCAAATTACATGAAATTTGCACTACGATTCAGTAGTAAGTGAACAAACTTTCGGTAAATCATAATTATCATGAGTTTAGGAGTTTCAACAGGGTTTCAGCTTTCAACTTGGTATGTTACTAAGTATATTTGGGAGCGTAGCCCCTGTAACCCTATATAGGGCCATTAGGTCACAAAACTAATCATGGTCTTCATTAGTAGACATATTAGTTTACATAAGATTTCAGCTTTTAGGAACTCTACCTCATGAGAAGAAGACAATGATAGTTGTTTTAGTAGGAGCAACAGGTTCACCAAATCTTTAAACTACGTATCTTGTATGTAAAGGTGTCTGTAAGAAATTGTCCATCTTTCTAGGCTTATTGCGTCTGGAGACGACGATGGGAAAAGGTTTGAAGAGAGAAGCCTGTGTGACCCTTATTAAGGGCTACTGGATCTATAAATTAAAATCTTCCATATGAGACAATGGTTATTCTGAATTCTGAATTCTGAAGATTTTGGTACAAGAAATTACAAGCCGACAGTTTCCAGACGCCGTACACCATGCAATGTCCAAAACCAATATGGCTCTGCAGGTTAGGAGAGCAAATAGTCAACGTGTGTCATCCATCATGCAAGAACACTGTCATTATGTTAAAAATCCAATACTTGCACGGAATACACAATGCAGAAAAGAATAGAAAAACAGTTTTTACGACAACATACTTCATTTGTTAGATAATGTGAAAGCACTAATTTGAATTAGAAAAATATAAGAATTACTTTACGCATCAAACCATGTATGCCTATTTCCGAGGATGTGTCAAATATTTTCCATGTAAACATGATTAGTTCTACATATATCATATATCAAATGTCACATTCACAGTGCGAAATATCCAATTCTGATTGGCTGCTGGCACAACATCAGAGGGTATATACTCTTCTTATACAGTGTTATTTTGTTGAATGCGAAATATATCACTACACCATTCTCGAAATGCTCGTATGTCAGTCATTTTCACATGTTAACATGTTACGACATATGAATCCGTTTAATCGTAGTATGCAAACACTTAACCCGGTCAAATCCGGCAAAAAAACCCAAAAGTTTAAATTTCACGGGCCCGTCTGACCGGAGAGAATAACATACTGGAAAATTGCAAAATACATGAAACAAATGTGAAACAATCACATAAATCATTTGTCTACCTGGCTTAAGCTGAACTATTATACTAGAAGACAAACCTTTCTACAATCAGCTATCTACTTACCATGAACGAAACATAAGAGTGATATTAATAAAAGCATCACATTTGGCAGCAGCAAGCCTTCCAATCTGAAACAAAATCATTATCACAAACAATTATTCGTTCAATAAGAAAGAGCACAAAATAAACTTCGAGCCATAATTTTACTTATTAAAATGTTTGAAATAAGATAAATCATAACGATAAATATATTTATCATTGGCTATGAATGATGTGAAAATACGTGTATTCAAATTCAATCTTGTTAAAACTAGTTGTAACTTGATTGAATCAATCTAAATATGTTTAGTGCATTTGCATGTTAAACCAAAAAAACATTCAACATTCGATAATTTTTTAACACCATAAAGGAATTCAATTTGGATTAACGAATTTTGACACAAATTATAAATCGAAAATAACAAGAAAGATTTTGAGTTTAAGATGAAGAACATCGATGAGATACAAGGTTTTGTTTTTAATGACTTACAAATTACTTGATATCCAACCATTATTACACAGTGAATATATTTGAAGTATAAAAGACGTTCCAGCTCTTTCATTCTTATCTGGGTGCTATGAAGTTGGTGACTGAAGGTAAATGCTCATATGTGTATGGTTATTTTTCGCACGTTACAAGTACGTACAGATCATACAGTAATAATAGATTTTCGAAATTGATCCAAAGTACTTCAAGCTCACGTTTAGGACTGAATGACAGCATGCACTGAGACGATAACGACAATATATTCGAAATAAAGTTAGGGTAAACAACAACGTAACAGATTTGAAACATACATTAATTAAAAAAATAATAAATTTGTCTTCTGAACATTTACAAGTAAATCATGTATTTATTTATTCTTACAATGAAAACAAAAATGACCTTTGAAAACTCCTGCCTGACCGCCCAAGACGGCCTGTTTTCAAGTTTGACAGTCAACTTCTAAAGCAGCCTGGCTGTGGGTCTGGCGGATTTTCGTACGCTGAAAACATACATTTTCTCGTTAACAGTCCCTTAATCGTTTCAACTGAGAACGATATACAACATAATAAATAAGGTTTATTACAATTGAATATTTCTTGTTACTATAAGTTTATCGATATTGCATCCAAACGACCTGCACATGTACAGGTTACAGTACGATGCCTCAGTGGATACAGTTTGCTAACAAATCAATGGTATGTGACGTCATACAAAGAACTGTTACCTTATTATTGAAAGTCGTTCTGAATATACGACTATATAGTGCAGATTGGATACATGTATAATAAATTGGTGCAAAGGCGCTTGAAACAGAGGTTACTTAACATAACAGAATAATCAGGTGCATTCATGGTCCAGGAAGAACAACGTTGGTGCCAATATACGATGTTTTTAGCCTTGTTTAAAGAAACGCACACGTACGTACATTTTAAATCAATATTTATGGAACTTGTACCATAATTACTTTCGTGAATTTAAACTTGCTAAACATTTTCAAATTGTTGATTTTGTCAGATTGGATTATTAGAATAATCAACAAGATGAGGGGAATAACGGTTTATCTGTCCTGAGTGGATTATTGTGATAAATTCCGAGCTTTAGCGAGGATTTTATAACACTAATTCACAAGGGACAGATAAACTGTAATCTGAGCTTCGAGTTGGTTATTCTTTTCTTACCCAAGTTATATTTAAGAATATTTTCAGTACTTTTGAAATGTACCTTCGTGAAGGTAAGATGAAGATAATTCGGTCTTTATATTAATACGCAACGAGTAATGATTACGTTATTGTCTTCATTCGCGTAACCAAATGTAATCCCAGCAATTCCTAACGTGTTTATTTATCATATGTTTAGTAAGACAAACTTATTTGAACAAAATGGTAAAACAAACCACATTTAAACACTTGACATTTCATGTTATTCCATACAAAATGAAAAACAAAGTTTGTTTTGAAGTCGGGTTGACAAATGTTCACTAGACGCACTGATGAAGTGAATAGAAAGTAAGTCAGTCAGCCAATCAGATCGCGAGTTATTTTTAGAAAAACTGTAATTCCCATGGCCATTATGAAAACATTAATACCCGGCATATTTGTTCCCGCTCGGGTAAGAATAAAACTTACTCTATACCGCCAACCCTTTTAAATGTCAGCTTCATATCTATGGAACATGGCCCCTATGCAATGCAAGCACTTAGTTGGAGAAATTGAAGTTTATATGGTTTGAAATTGTTCAGAATGTCTCTAAATGGGTAATAGTTTTTTGAAAAGATTAAATAAATTTTACAAAAACATCTCCCAATATTTCATTGATATTAGAAGGAATTTCAGATGTGACATTTTTAGATCGTTTCCTGGGTTATGTTCCTGGTGACGAAGGAGGAAGTAATTTTATATTCAACTGAAAATTCAAACTTTACACCATTAAATGAGGAAGCGTTATCAGGGAAATGTATTAACTTGAATATCCACGTCGGGCAAATGGAGTATAGTTCGACATTGAAAGGATTGTATCTTTATATGATTTTGAAACGTTTTTGAAAATTTTATTCTTTGCAAGATGAAGGCAGTGATACTGATCATAAATTTATTATTTTTACAATCATGTATTGGTGAGTTGATGTTAATGATACGTTTATTTTCAAAATTTCTAATGAATATATAACAAAATATACAGTGATTTATTATGTTCCAGCACGTGGTTGCTCTAACAACAAATGTTTCCGATGTGATGAGCAGAGCGGCAGTTGTGTTGAGTGTATAGCAGGACTCTTTGGTCCACAATGTCATGACAAATGTCGTCCAAATTGCAAACATGATACATGTATATTAGTTGCTGGAAGAGACGTATGTACGGATGGATGTAAACCAGGATTCTATGGCACCCGATGTTTGGTTCCATGCCGTTCGCCGGGCCAAGATTGTGTGAAATGTCATAGTGGCTGTCGAGCTGGATTCTGTCTGGACAACCAAGCTTGTTTTTCTGGTTGCCATGATTCACACTATGGATCAAAGTGTTTAAACTGTTCTCATTTCTGTAAAGAATGTAACCACGTGTCTGGTGTTTGTAAAGAATGCATTAAAGACTATGGCGGGTCTAACTGCAGTGTTTCATGTAAAAACTGTTTAGGATCCTGCAACATAGGAGGATGTGATAAAGGGTGCAAACCCGGATACTATGGGACGTTTTGTAACGATGTGTGCGATGCCAACTGTGTTGACGGATGTGATCAGGTAAATAGCAATTGTAATCACTGTCAGGAAGGCAGATATGGCCCATTCTGCAAATCTAGGTGTGGCACTGGATGCGTCAATAAGACCTGCACATTGGATGGACATTGTTTACACGGATGTAAGGATGGATATTTTGGTCGAAACTGCGCTTTCTCATGCGAGGAAGTATGTATAAAGTATACGTGTCAGGGAGAAACTAAACTATTCTGCCTCGAGCTATGCAACACGTGCAGTCAGTCATGCAGACATAAACCTATCAACTGTAGCGAATCGTGCCTAAATACGTTACTGAGCAAGGTGTGTAAGGAAACAACCACACCAACCACCTCCAACGTGGGGATTTCAACTACAACGGGTACGAATGAACAATATGTAATAAGAAAATTCATTTACTTTTATACATAGGAACAAATTTAAGCTCATGTCAACGGTCCTTAAGAGGATTGCGAATAATTTTGTCAATCACATCCTTAAACTTTATTAAATGATGTTCCTTTCAGAGACACCCCAAGAAAAAGATGATTCTCTTGTGATCTATCTAACCGTGAGCGTGACTGGACTATTGGTCATGATGGCGGCTCTGTTTATCTACTCCTGCAGATTTCAGAGGTAAATTATATTTGTTTCAATACACGGGAACAAGAGCAAAATACCTTGATTTTTCATAGTTAATCATTCGTTTTAAGAACTACCAATATGTTACATGTACCAGAATTTCCCTGGAAATGCAGTAGTTTTCATAAATAACATTTATCATTTCAAGAATTCGCAGAATCACATACGGCAATGTGCGCATGCCCACCATCCCAATGACTCCAAATGTCGAACCCGTTGACCAGTCACTGCCCAATGATGCTCATGAATACGACGAAGTTGAGGATACCCCTTTCACTCTCGATCTGACCAATCTGATTATTGCTGAAGTATTTGGCAACGCAGGTGCTTCAACACGTCAAACAACTTCCTTCCCTCGCATAGCCAACTATTCTACCATAAGTGACGTCAGCGGGGAAGGGAAATACCTGACACCCCAGGCCTACCCATTACAACGACCATTATATCGACACAGTGTATAATTCCATATCGACACAGGTTATTAGTGACTGAAGGTGTTAAATGAGTTTGTGCAACTAAAAACTTGCCGGTGAGATGATATCAATTATTCGTACCGGGACACCGGTAAGTGATAAACCAGGCGAAGAAACACTTTATTGCAATTATTTATGTGTTATTATTCGTAATTGTACCATAGAAGGTACTGGGAATTAGGGGAGAAAACCTTATGATGAAATGGATGCTGAGTCTGAATATTTGTAACATTATATTTGATAGGATTGCAGAGGTTACTGTTTATTTCTACCTCCATTTGCGCTAGAATTAGTCGGTGATTCAGGAAACGACCCATGCAGGTTCGTGATTCGATTCAAACTGCCTCAAATGCACACTACTTATTGAATAACTCTCAACAACATGATTGTGAAATCCTCTATTAATATCGAGTTATGCAATTTTTTGGTGTTGATTGATTTACCGAATTATGAACTTTGAAAATAATTGATTTTTTTGTACCAAGTCTTTTAAAAATGTTTTAAATGAATAAAAATTTGGGTCATAGCCTTTCAGTGAGCACCATTGCTCCGTAGAATTTCAAGCTATTGAATGTGATATTCGCCAAAATACTTAATAAATTTTAATCTTTAAGAGCCTTCTTATTGGTCTATTTGATGATACCATAGACCAATAGATTTTGAACGGTTAAGGGATGATGACCTGGTGACTTGGGTATATACATTTTAACCCATATGCACCAAGAGACCCCAATCGATTATGATTTGTTAAGTTTTTTTTATTTAAAACTTGTTGACTACTTAATGCTTTAGTTTACTATATGTTTAAAGCATACTGAGCTTAAGACTCACATATCATTTAAGTGCTTCATACTCCTTTTGTATTATTATTGATTAATAGCTTTCAATGCAGCTTCTTTGCTTGTTTCAACATGGATAGTCAGAAATAATTCTGTATTATTAGCTTGGAAATAAAGATGAAGCCACTCCAAAACTTAGTATCATGTTTATGGTTAGGTACTCATTTTGAAACGTGGTTGAGGAAGTGTTGGATATGATTTAGGAGAGTAGAGTATCATTTGTAATTCCATATGCATAAAATTGCTATATTTTAATTAAAGAAAAGAAAAAGATTCGTCACATGTGAGTGTACAGCCATATTTTTTACATAATTTTGAAAGATCCAACATTATCTTTTAATCGATGTGTTCAGGAGTAGGATTGATTTGCTCTCATTTCTTTATCATGTCAATGAAATTTCACTTGCATGATGAATACGACGACTCCTTTTATTGCTAACTTTGTAATTACCAGGATTCGAGTTTCTTTTATAGATGGTGGTTATATTATTTCGTTTTATCCCGTAAACTCTTTGTTTTTTTATAAAAAAGGCTTTGAGATTAAAACCATCCTCGATCATCCAGGGTAAATGTTTCAATATATCTTCACCATTAACATGGATAAAACAAATCGGCCTTTTCTGTGTATTTCGTATACACGAGATTCGCTTGGTCTACGCTTGGATGTCAAGCGTACCAACATAAAGACCAACACTTCAGCGTCTTCAGTAACATAACAACAGGGAACCCCGTTCAAAAGCGCTGGTTTAAAAAATCAACTCTGAATGGCTACTGTCAACAAGCGTAGTCAGGCCAGAGGGTTCATAAATTGTCTTTAAAATTTGTTCAAATATTTCAAGGATCTTCTGAATCCACCAATTGGCAGTGATATAAATGAATTTGATAAATATGTTTATGAGTTTTTAGAAACACATTCATGTCACCAGTACAATGAAATACCCTTCAACGACCATCTCTTGTCAGGCGAAATTACTGAATCTGAGATCAAACAAGCATAAGAGGATTTAATAGGTAGCGAGGCAGCAGGCGAGGATGGTCTTCCGCCTGAATATCTTAAATGTATCAAAAATTTTATCAATCCTTATTTGAAACAACTGTTTAACAAAATCTTAGATATTGGTGTATTGGAACATAGGAATGATTATCTCTTTCCATAAATCTGGAAACATATCTGATCCGAATAATTATCGAGGCATTTCCCTGTTGAACATATTTGGCAAAGTGTGTTCTGCTTTAATAGAAAAACGTATAAGAACATGGCTAGATGCAAATGATTTGTTATCAGAATCCCAAGCGGGATTTAGACCATCCTATTCACCATCAGACAATATTTTCATTCTACAAGCCTTATGCACAAAATACCTAAGTAAACCGAAAGGCCGCTTTTATTGTGCCTTTATAGATTTCAGGAAGGCGTTTGACTACGTTGATAGAAAGAAAATGATGTACCTATTAATAACAAAAGGATTTAGTGGGAAAATATCAAATGTTTTACAGAGTATGTACTACTCAATTAAGGCATATATCAGGACAGATGTCAGAGTCACAGAATGTTTAAAAACTTCAACTGGTGTGACAGGGTTGTGTTCTCAGCCCAGTATGAATTCAGCGTATGAATTCAAATAGATTACCCCTCCAATGTTATTATATGCTAAAAAGATTAGATGATAATGGTAAAGACTCATGGGTGTCTGATGTGAGAAATATACTATTTATGTCTGGCTTTTCCCTTACCTAGATTTTTCAAGATGTTGAAAATGATAAATTATTTACCGCTATTCTTAAACAAAGGTTACCAGATATATATTCACAAACTTGGCATAGTCAAGTATCATCTTCACAATTTCTTTGTCATTATTCAAATATAAACTCTGTACTTGCTCCTGAAAAATATGTATTTGAAATTCAGGGTATAACTTTAAGAAGATCCTTTTGTAAATTACGAATATCATTACATGATTGTAATGTAAATATTCTTAGAATGAAAAGTGTGCAAGATAAAAAACAAAGTTTATGTTATAAATGTAAGGAAGGCTATGTTGAAAATGAATTTCATGTACTTCTTATTTGTAAACATTACCAAACTCTGAGAGATAGATACCTTCCTACGGTTGCAACTGTGTATAAAGATGAGCAATTAATGATTAATATGCTGAATTCAAGAATTATTAATACAATAGTATCTATCTCAATGTTCCTAAAAAAAGATTTTTGAATTACGACGTAAATAATTTTATTCATGTTTTTCCACGTGACTCTAATATTTCAATGTAATCCACTACTGTCATATGGCCTAACATTACTGAATAAAGCTTCTATCTATCTATCTTTAAAATATGCAGTCAAAGCTCTGTTTGAATCGAGGTTATGAGGTTATGAGGAACGTATACCCGGTATCATCAAGGATAGAATGAAATTAACAGCTTTAATTGCGTTAATGTAAGCAGTTCTCAAGTAAGCATTTTATCAGATGCAGCAGGTATTTTTGTTGCACTACATTTAAGAAAATACTAACCAATGATTACATCTGGAAAAAACACAAGTTGTAAATTTTCGTTGGAATGGTTGTAGTAGGTTTCCTGTTCTATTCAGCATTTATGACAACGAAGTGTTTCAAAATATAAAAGCTTTCTTATACCGCGCATATATCCATGATAAAGCATGCTCAAAGCGTCATGAGTAGTATTACCCTGGAGGGATAGTACTTTCGGTGCTGCCGATTAACAAGCGCTCCGCGCGACCGTATAGGTCCGTACTTCCCCCTTGTTTAGGTACCCATTTGTACAGCTGGGTGAACTGAGTGCAAATTGGATGAAGTGTCTTGCCCAGGGACACAACACAGGATGAGACCCAAGTCACAAATTTTTGGTGTCTCCACCGGGATTCGAACCCGGATCTCTGGCTTGAGAGACAAGCAATGTAACCACTACACATTCAATTAAATATGTTTTGTGTGGTCCCAACAGAAGTAGTTCCGTCATTCCAACTTTCATACTTTCCAAACTCTGTTCTAAACGAGCTCATCTCCAAGTGGCAAAATGTTGCAACTCAAACTACCTTGCAATATTTCAGCTTGGTGAAAACACCATATACATGGATACCATATTGTCGTTACGCAGGCCTTTGCAATGATGCACTTTCTAAAGATGGCAAATGCGCTGTGTAGAAAAGACTCAGGGCTTAATTTCAGAAGTCTCTTAATTATAATCAGTTTACTTTGACTACAAAACTTTAAGGACACATCTTCAAAATTTCAAATTCAGTTAATGATTGTAATCTACAGTGAGATTTTGTAAAGAAGGAAAATGCGCTGTGTAGAAAAGACTCAGGGCTTAATTTCAGAAGTCTCTTAATTATAATCAGTTTACTTTGACTACAAAACTTTAAGGACACATCTTCAAAATTTCAAATTCAGTTAATGATTGTAATCTACTTTGAGATTTTTTAGATACAAAAGTCAGGAGTCCCTTGTTCACTAAATTTACATACGTTTAGATTTGAATTCATAATATTTTTTACACACAGGCAAATAATATGTTTATCATCTTCAGAATTGTTGTTACCGTTTTCCGCTCGACTGTGTCTAATCAACTTGAGCAACATAATGTTGTTAACAAACTTGTACAATACAAAAGGTTGATAACGATGTTAAGGAATTATTTCGTTAGTTAGTATTATCATTAGCATTTGAAACAAAGGCATGAGAAAAAGGGGAATGGCACATTGTTTGACAAACTATCATCACTAAATTTAAGATATGTATATGTGTATCATCCTAACTTGGAATGCTGTCCCAACTTCGAATCCTAAGATGGGAAGTATTTGTTTGTGTATGCCGTTTTTGCGTTTAGATAGTTTAGAGTTTAGGAGATTAGAAATTAGTGTATCCTCCAAAGAAGCGGCCCAGAAGTTTAAGGTGAGTTGGTCCCTTCTGAGTTTGAGGGGTATTTCACCAGTTAGGGCTTGAAGCGCTTCTAGTGAGGTCCCGTGTTGTGTGCGTGTTGCTAGTTTAAGTGATTGGTATAGTATAGAATTAAGCTTAGGAGTAAGTTTGGTGTTGAGAGTATTATAAATGGGGGCGCCGTATTTCAATTTGGACCTAATAAGTGATACATATAGGTTGATAAGGGTTTGCTTATTTGCACCCCACCTTGTGCCGGAAGGCACGCAGGACATTAAGGTCCTTTGTGCACCTAGTGATTAGATCTTTGACGTGGGCATCCCATGAGAGGTGTTCGTCAAAGATTAGCCCGAGAAATATGGTTTGTTTTAGGAAATTTATTTTGTTATTTTTAAGATATAAGTTTGGGGAAATAGGGCGCATTCTTTTATGTTAAAATACTACTCCAGTGGTTTTTTCCGAGTTAAGTTTAAATCCCCATCGCTCGGCCCATTGGTCAACCTTATTTAATGCGGACTGGAGTTGTTTTGTATACGTTTTAAGGTTTATGGTTCTGGGGTTTGCAAATTTGGAAGTATTTACTTTACTGGAGATTCCCTCGAAGAGGCCGTCTACCATAATATTAAAAAGAGTAGGGCTAAGGATGCTGCCTTGTGGGGTGCCATTTTCGAGGGGGAAATTTTCCGAAAGTTGGTTGTCAACCCCGACAGTTATTTGCCTATTGTGTAGGAAATCCTGGATGAAATTAATTATGTTGAAATTTAGGCCTTTATTTAGGAGTTTATGGATTAGGCCGTTATGCCACACCATATCAAAAGCTTTGGAAAAATCCAGGAAGAGTACTTATGTGTAATGTTTGTGTAATTGCCTGGTTTTATTTCTTGCTCGAGGCGAGCAAGATTGTTTAGGGTAGAGCGACCTGGAGTGAAGCCACTCTATTCCTCATTTAATGGGTTAATTTTTAGGTGGTGCCTTAGGCGAATTTTTACCATTGCTTCCATTACCTTATATAGATTAGAGGTTAGAGAGATAGGCCTATAGGAATTTGGATCCTCAGAGGGTTTATTTGGTTTAGGGATTGCTATGATTAGTGCTTCCTTCCAGGAGGAGGGAAGTGTGCCTAATTGCCAAATGAGGTGATATAGCTTAAGAAGTATGCTGGTGGTATTTGAGGTAGCTTTTTAATTAGTTGTTAGGAAGTATTATCATTATTACCTGCTTTGTTCAAAATGATTCAATCAAGACCTTATTGATAACAAAAACATCTTCAATTCATTGTAACAGAGAACAAACCAAAACAAACACTATATTCCAATTCCCATTAAAATTACTATATCTCTGTCTTAATTCAGGAGTTGTTTCGATATACCTATTTGAACGCAATAATTCTGAACCGTTTTTCTTCACTATTATTTAAATGTAAACTCTCATGTCGAAAATTCATTGTTAGCTTTCACAATTATTGCTTTAAACGTTGTATTCTGCACAAAATATTATCTCAAATATCTGATAAATTCTAAATTACACAAATGTATTTTTGGATTACTTGTAAAAGGTAAATTACAGTATCAAAATAATATAGGAATGATTGAAAGTTAATTCGTAAGTAATATAATATTTGTTAATTGGAACATAGAGAAATAAAGATATCGAAGATAGAAGGGCATAGGGCTCTCTCTCCAAACAGAGGTAGCTCCGTCTTAAATTCCTAAACAACCTCGGTCCTCACTTAAACGTTTCACCACCACTTGACTCTATACCTTATCGTGATGTTGTGGATTGCGTGCTTCAGGTACTCCAAGAGCTATGCCAGCCGGAGCTGACATGCTCCTGGTAGGGTCACTCCCTCACTAAAGCGTTTCACGGTTTAGAAATGTAGAAATCTGATTGCAGGCAATCAAAGTTAATTGTGCGATCAGCGACGCCGTTTCAAAAGTTATCTTTCCAAACGCCTCAGATATTTCAATATAATTGAGCTAAACTTTATTTGATTATGCACTTTGCACTTCGAGTCTTCATAACACAGCACATTCGCAAATGAATATCATTTCACAGTTCACTTGTTACAAAACTTTCAGACTCTAACAACATTTGGTCATAATGTGATCCAACATGTAACAATTTTAAAATTATCACTATCCAAATGCATGTTTGATTATGAAATTATTATGAACGCCATCAGTTATTGACATAGTATATTACTGTTTGAGTAAAAAATTCATCAAGCTCAGGACGGAACAAATGAATGAAACAAACTTTTGTTAAGTAGTTGTAGATACACATCATGTTCTCAAGACGACAAAAAGAAGAAGATTCGAGCTTCTATCGGAGTAACAATATAATCGGTATGCACAGGTTGAGAATTGTCAGCTGTGGCCTGGCCCTTCCCTCGTCTCCTTCGCTTACCATCGATACTTTACCATCGTTTGTACTGACATGTTGACTGAAAGTAGGACACACGGGAAACGGTCTATTGGTTCAAGTTCAATCCGATTTTGTGTAACGATTGTATCCTGATCGTACAGTAATCGTACAGTGATTTCGTGTTCTGTTCGAGCTGTCCGATCATCGTAATCCAAAGTTTAGCACTGTAAGATTAATTTAGCCCAACTCACACTACGCACGATCGCACTACTGTAACATTACGATTTGATCGTACTGGTATCGTACTGTGGTTTTTACGATCTGTTGTGCGAACACGATTTCTGTGCGTGATGGATACGATGTGAGTACAACCAATGCACGAAAGGTAACGATTCTAACACGGTCAGAACACAATCAACACAACGCTTTCATGATGCAATCACGAATGGTTTAATAATAATGCACGATTTTAAATATTTTATGCAAAGGCAAAACAATGTTTACCATAAAATAAAGACATGAGGGCATATATATTACTAATTCAAACATTGTTCTCTCATCTTCTGGCTTCATGCAAATAACTACCGATGTTGTTTCATACGCATTCCTTCTGATTCAAAGTAGTTGAATTTTCAGACCACGTAAGGAAGCTTACATCTTGACATCGAGAAACTTGCCAAGTTGATCGATAATTGATGACATTTTAATCCGTTCTCTACAAAATTATGAAACATCCGCATTTCTACATGGTGATCATCACATTCCCTTGATCTATATAAATATTGAGCGCCACATATACCATTTTCGAATTATAGGTCATTATTTGTTATCATTCCAAAAACGTGAGACTGTGGTAAAAACTTTACAATTGGCTTGCGAGAACAATGTCGCATTAGTCCAGCCCAATATACTTAGGGTTATAGGTCTACATACCTTTTATGGTATCTTTTATCATACTTTGAATCAAAATCATGCAGCAGTAATTCGTAACCTTTTTCTTCCCAATCATTTAAAGGTATAATTCCATGTCGAAAATTCATTGTTAGTTTTCACAAATATTGCCCATTTATGCATCTTTAAAGTTTGTATTCTGCACAAAATATAATTTCATATGTCTAATAACCTCACAAAGTACACAAATATATCATATCTAATATGCACTTTGCCCACTGAGTCTGCTTTACACAGCATAGCATCTCTGCATAGGCTTGTGTGACGACAAATATGTTATTCATGCATGCGGCGCTTCAATTGGCTGAAATTTTGCATTGAAGTTTATGTTGCAATATTTTGCCGTCAGGGGAACCTGCTGGAAGCCCGAGAAGAGCTTGTATTAGAACATTGGTTTTGTCGAAATCAATCACGGAGCTACAACTGAACAAAACAGGCGGGATTTGTCGGCAGTAACGTGGCGATTCTCTCGTCTCCCTCGCTTACCATCAATACCTTACCATCGTTTATGCTGACATGTTGACTAAAAGTAAGACACGCGAAGCCTCGTGATGAAACGTTTTGATGGGAAACGCTTTTATTGGTGCAAGTTCAGTCCAATATCGTTTAACGATTGTATCGTGATCGTACAGTAATCGTGTGACTCCGTGTTCTGTACGAGTTGTAATCGTGGTCCTAACGTTTAGCACTATAAGGGTTAATTTAACATGAGTACGATGATAGTACGATTGCAAGAGGGACACTTTATCGATCGTGTTGTGGTTGTGTTGTGGTTGTGCTGTTATCGAGTCCTATGGTTGAAGCACGATCAACACAACCACAACACATACACCACAACACATACACCACAACACATACACCACACATACACTACACGATCAACACGCCCACAATACGATTTTCAGAAATCAGGAACATGTTTGCGATTTGAACCAATTGTGTTCGAAAAATAGCACGATCAGTTCAATCACTGTGAGATAACCACACAATAACAACACAATAACCACACACAAACAACACGATTATTACACGACACTTTCGTACAGCGATCGCGATCGATCTTAGTAGTGTGAGTTGGGCTTTTAACATGTGTACGATAGTAGAACGATTGCAGGAGGTACAATTTATTGTTCTTAATGTTGTTGTGCGTTTATCGTGCCTAAAAGTTGAAGGCCGATCAACACAATCACAACTCATACACTACAAAATCTCCACACAATCACTACACGATAGACATGTCCACAACACGATTTACTGAAATCAGGAACATGTTTGAGATTTGAACGAATCATAGAATCATACCACACACTAACAGCACAGTAACCACGCAGTAACGATACGTTGACTTCACGACGCTTCGAACATCGATCATAGTCGATCGTATGTAATGCGAGTTTGGCTCATTGGATTATTTCGAGCCCTTTTGTTTTTGGGAAATGTGATTTCATTTCATTAGGGCGCGAGACTTTGAATGTAAATTTATGTATGCATGTATTGCCTAGTCTAACGACTTGGGCCCTTGTTGACATTTCGCCCTTGCTCTAATATAGACATTACAAAATTTTAAGTACGCAAAAAATAAAGCTTGCTCTTTGCGCAGGATATTTAGGTATACGTTGAACGATCTTATTGAGTTTTCCTGCGGTCGGTCAACCTTTATATTACTTCGTTTGCAAATGATCGCGATGATTACATAACATGTTATATAGAATATAACAATTTTGTTAAACATTTCGTAATTTACATTATAAAATAAAAACACCATCTGTCACATACTTTCTTCTAAAGGCGGAAAGTAAAAGAGGGAAAGGAATATATGTTAAAAGGTAAAATAATATTTCTACCTTGTCCAGCAATTTCGCTTGTTGAAAAACTAATATGCTCTTCCACTCAAGATTCGTTGATATTTTGACTTCTCGTCGACGGGTACTCTTTAGAAAGGCAGCTGAACCTGCAGTGTATAAAATCTATTCAGTCCGATCAACATTCTTAAAAGGTTACATACCCCATTCCACTTTTCATTTGGAAATTGCTTTTGTGATATTGAAATAAGAAAAAGTATATGATCTTTGAAGAAAGTAATCAAACATGAATATAGTCATACACTGTTAGAGAGAATAACTGTTTTAGTATATTATGTATAATAATGGTTGATAGTGTACGTTTCAGTGTCTGCAGACATAAGACAATAATGCCTTGAATGTACTATCTATGTCTTTGAAAATATATTTTATAAAATCATAAAGGAAATGAAACACACCAAATGATTTAGCATTTAGTCTGCTAAAGTTGCTCTGCGCATGTTTAGTTCTACGGTACACAGCCCCTAATCCTTTATTTTATCTTTATTCGTATAAAAACCATGTGATATCTGATTATTTTAGAGTGAGAAAGTCATGTCTGTGCATGGCGTCCAGAGCGCGGTAATGTTATCACCCCTTTACATGGTGACAGTCAGCCTCTAGCTATATATCATAGACGCAATGTACTAATACCATGCATGCATTGCAACTCAATTGTCTTGGTCAAAGTCAAAGTATATGATATATGAATGATGATATAGATACTCGATAACGTTTAAAGTGACTCAGCAATGTTCAAGAGGTAAATCAATAATAAACCTCAATATCAGCGTGTACTGAGTATTGCGTTGGTATAAACGAGGAATCATTGTTTGAGCTACATGTGTATTTCACGTCTGTATTATGAATAAATACATTTATCGGTTGAAGGGACAAGTTCACACATATCTACACTTTGACGTGTACCTGTTGATATTGGCAATTAAATGAAGATAATACTTTTCATAACAGAGAAACTAAAACTCTAAACTGATATGACAAATCATTCAGATAAGTTTTGCTGTCTTTAATCTCAGTGCCCGTTTAATGTTCGGATGATATTCAGATTTAACAATAATCAAATGCTCTTGCACATGTTTAATGTAGAATATATGCAAAGATACATTGAATATGTTTCAACAATAACGGAAAAACAAACCCTTTGCAATCGATTTGTCAATTGTTTCAGTGACCCGAGTATAAGCCATCTGAACTTTACATTGAGCTGTGTTGAATTACATTATATATATTTCATCGCAAATTATTGTATATGTCGAAGGCAGAGTTGAGGAAACGTTGATTTAGTCAATGAATGCTGTAATGGTTTCACTAGGAACTATAGTTCGTACAAAATCAAGCAGCATTAAAAAACCACAACGGCAAATGTATGAGTATAAAACTCCTGTAATTTCGGAAGGCGCGACATAGATTATCATATTGTTTTTTTAAGCCAGAAAAGAACCATGATGAGTATCATGTTTAAAACGTTGCATGTCCAGATATAAATGCACTAAAATACATTATAAATAAACAAAACTGCAAAACAGTTACCAACGAAAACATGAAGTTTTGGTTTCAATTTCAATTCGATTTGTAAGGAGATGCCATAAATCACAAATAAGACCGTACTTGCTATTTTGACACTGCCCTTTCCGATAAGATTTGAGTCAGACAATTAGTCACTGTCTCGTTTTCGAATCATATATAAATAGATATTACGCAACCTTTTATGTAACCAAACGTTCTGCTAAGAATCTTACAAATGGTGTAGATGAATTTACTATAAGCACTTACACGTTCGAGCCTTTATTTTTCCTTATTATATTGAGATAATGATATTCAACTTTGCAATGAATATACGTACACTGATATGCATAATTAATGAGAAAAGGGAATGTGTGTTCACTTAAACATCTGACAGTTTTTCAAGATTTAAACAGTATAGACATGAAGATATCATGTTCATACCTTGTGTAATTTGTAACATATGTGTCTTCGTTATATACACGCAAAATAACAACAAAAACAACCAACAAAACGTAATGCGTATTAATTCTGCATCTCGGATCCCAATTCAAAGTGGCAGTAACACATTTTTTCCAGAATAATGTAAAATGGATTAAAACGATTTTGCTGTTTTCTAAGTTTGCTCGTCTGCAGAATAGTATAACATAAAATTTAATTTTAAACTGCTTCATCATGAAATCCATTAATATTTTTCAACACCTAATGATTAATTTGGGAATTTTCAAATAAACTTTAAAGATAATGTTGAAAATCTTGATATGGTTGTGTGTCCTTACTCAATACTCATATGTCTCCCTATAACCATGCCTGCATCATTGAAACACTTCTCCACTAACTCTGGAAAACAATTTATAAATTATCAACAATGGATACATATTAATATGGATATGCTTATTATGTTATGAAACAATAACATTTTCCCTACCTCGCCAAGGAATTCCTCCCGCTTAATCACTTCAAACAACTTCTTACATGTAGCAACAGTTCAACAGGTAGCGCTTAACTAGACAGCTATACCTATACCTATATGCAAAGGATATAAAAAATTGGGGTAAGGGCATGGCAAGGGTATACGCGATAACAGTTTGTATAGGTAGGACGTGAGTTCCATTTTTACATTCACATGCACAGAGTAATATATCCTTTAATAAATCTTTCCTTTGAATCGAAAGTTGATCAATTTAATGTTCTTGTGCACGTGAAACATAATCTTTAATTATTACTAGTATGTAGAATGCCGTTTTGGTCATTTCTTGTAGTTTGTTAATATATCTCTCTAGATACTCTGTTCAGATTAAACTTATTCCGTGGCTGCTTGACATGTGAATAGATAAATAACATTTTGAGTTTAATAATTCATATTGTGATAAACAATGGACTCTGAAGGCCTTTCAGAACGCTGTATCTTAAAAGTATCCATCTCCAGATTTAAAGACAACTATATCGATATCAAATATCAAATATATTCAATGTAACTTAGAATTGAATTGCACTGCTGTTGGTAAGTAAACAACTGTGTTTTTGGTACTTTGACATATTTGCAACATGACCCTTTTTTTATTAGGATAAACGATTTCATAAAGCTAACGCACAGTTTATAAATCGATGGTATTTTTTTTCTTTTCTGAAATTAAGTTATGTTTAAAGAGTAAAATGTGTGGCGATTCCATATGTGTAAGTCACATAAACATTCATATGTAGAAGATAAATTTAAGGAAATAATACCTGCCCGTTTTCATTTCGGCTTAATCAATATTGATTTTAAATGCTAGAGCAACACAGAGGACAAACAAGGGCACGTTAAACTTCAATTTACTTTCTGAGGAGGGGTCATAAATCACTGATCAGACCATACTTGTCAGGTTAGTTTGACACTACACTTCCCGATAAAGATTTGTGTTTGGCAAAATCTCAAGTAAGCAAACAGGTATTGCCTTACATATCACTGTATCATACCACCGGCAGACTAATTTAAGGATTAGCATAACATGTTTGTTTGCGATTTAGTCTCTAGAAAATCATGAATATCTATCATTTGACAGACCTAATTGATGAAAACAAAGAGACTATTTTCCCCGTATAGTATAAGCTATGTATTTTTTGCTAAAAACGTGTCTGCGTTCAAATTTTACAACATACTTTTACTACAACGTAACAACTACAAACTGACTCCTGTATCCATCGTGCATTTACATCAGAGTTATATCTGTATAATGTCTAATAACACGATAACATCCACTGTGTTCAAAGTAA
The DNA here is from genome assembly GCA_921293015.1 of Phorcus lineatus. NCBI lineage: Eukaryota > Metazoa > Mollusca > Gastropoda > Trochida > Trochidae > Phorcus > Phorcus lineatus. Next base: position 6,099,082 of record OV121095.1, on the reverse strand, counting down.
CTATTTAGGGTAACCGACATGAAAATATATTTTTCAAAAGCTAAGTTATTTACTTTGCGTTTTCATGTTAAAAACGGATATCTACACCCATATATGTATTGATATATTATATACTTACATATATAATTATTTTATCTGTACATTTTAACATGGTGTGTGCTTTGCCTTTATATTCTCTATGTTACCTATGCGAATTATAAGAAATAACATTCTATTCTGTTCTGCAATGGTTGACAGGACCAGCGTAGGGGAGGTTTACTTGGATAGAGGATGGTTCAGGCTTCGAAGGTTGCTGATATTAGCGTTCAATTGTTGTCTCATTAATACTCTCAACTACTTTCTAGGATGTTTCACGTGTTTTTTGTTCCTAACATCTTTCGAAAATCTTAATCGTGAAACCGATTGGCATAAGAAGTCGGTATACGCAGATTTGATGTTATAATAAGGATTCACATTTGATGTCTGTAGCACTAGTAATAGGCAAAATATGAGGATGAACTCAACTAGCTGTAAAGTAACCAATGTGCCGTAAAGGATGGTGCCCCAGCTGAACCTTACCACTTTGCACGTATTCTATAATTGCATAAGCATTCATATCGAATTTTTGTGAATTGAATTAGAATTTAATTTGGAGGAGGGGTTATTAGGGGGAGCAAAAGAAGAATGTAAGTTGAAAATTATATTTTGAATAATTTCAATTATTGTTAACGAATCTATTGATTTCAAATGAAATATATGTTTGTGAGTAGCTATACAAAAGTCACTATGTCCAAGTCATATAGTTCACTTACTTTGAAAGCCATTTGAAGGGCAAGCAGTTGAGTGCTGAAATCTTGAGTAGATAATCTTTGACAATAATAAAACACTCTAGCTTTTGTGCTTTCCTGATAAATTACATAGCAAAACAATAAAGCATTGTTGAATTCGGTCATTATTAATGGACTTGCTCATAACATTATAGGATTAGGAACACACCCACTGATTTAGCATTTAGTCTGCCACTGTGCGTGTCAAGTTCTACGGTACACAGCCCCTAATCATTTACCTCATATTGATAAAGTATAAAAATCATGTGGGTCTCTGGTTATATAAGAGGAAGAACGTCATGTCTGTGCACGGCGTCCAGAGCGCGGTAATGTTATCACCCCTTTACATGGTGACAGTCAACCTCTAGCTATCATAGACGCAATGCACGTAATACCAAGCTTACATTGCAACTCAAGTGTCTTGGTTTAAGGCAAAGTATATGAGAAATGATATATGATATGCATCCTCAAAACGTTGACTCAAAAAGGTGACTCAGCTATGTTCAAGAGGTCTTGCGTCAATCAACAATAAAACTCAATGTCAGCGTGTACCGATAGTCTGCGTTGCTATAAATGAGGAATCATTGTTTGAGCTAAAAGTGTATTTCACGTTTCGTTGTAATAATTACATGCCTCAGTTAAAGGGACAAGTTTACACATATCTACACGTTAACGTGTACCTGTTGACATTGGCAACTGAATGAAGATGATACTTAGGTCTCAGGTCTTCACGTTGATTGTTATGACCTTCACATTCTATCAGAAAATGGAATGTTTCTGGGCTATTTGTAAAACAGTTGATACATAACGGGAATACACCTTTGTCTAATATATGCCTGTAAGCATTCAAACCACAATAGCCAAGTCTCAAACGAGTGAGGATGATTTCTTCTCTTCGATTTTGTCGTCGGAGTTTAATATCATTCCTAACCATTGGGCAAGAACTGTACATATGCCTGGCAGTGCTGCCACAGTCCCAGTCATTTTGCCATTGTTCATCAATTGCCTTATTTATGGTGGGCTAGATGTCTTTTGGGATTGGACAGATATCATCGATATCAATTTGAAATTTGGTTAGTGATGACTTGGCAAGATTATCAACCTTCTCGTTTCCAACCAGTCCAACATGACTCCATACTATATCACAGCTTATATAAAGTTCATTCAACATTGTGTCAAGATGTAAAATGTCATATAAAATGTCACTGCTTGGGCTGCTGCCACGGAATCTGTAAATACAATTGATTCGTGTTTATGTTTTTTCACCCAAACTAATGCTTGAGAAATAGCAGATTATTCTGCAGCTATTACTGAGATGTGATCTTGTAGTCTGAAAGTTTCCTCAATACCTAAAGATTGGATATAGAAAGCAGCGCCCACATGTCCTGATGCTGGATCTTTGGAGGCATCTGGGTGATATGGGTGAATCCATAGTTATTTGTCCTTTATAAATCTTCTGATATTGCTTTGATGATGTTAGGGCCCATTTTTTTATTGACAATTGATGCTAAATCTTTGTTTATCAATGGTTGTGTTAAGCACCAAGAAGCTGATTTTGGGAGACTGAATTGGGCGTTAAGTTTAAAATCTTGAATGTTGCACTCATGTGCTAGTTGTTGGGTTACTTACCCAAAAGGTAGTTTACCATGACTCAATGCAATCACGTAACACGTCTCTAGCCAAATGATACTCAGAGGAAGATGCTCTTTTGTCTTAGTCAATGAGTTCCGTAAAGATTTCCCTTAAATTTATTTCGTACAAAATCAAACAGTATTAAAAAATCACAAGGGTTATAAAACGTCTATATTTTCGGAAGGCACGACATTGGTTATCATATTGTTTTTTAAAGCAAGAAACAATATACTATCGAGTATCTTGTTTAAACGTTGCATTTCCAGGATTAATGCACGGAAATACATTATAAATAAACTAAACTGCGAAACAATTATGAACGAAAACATGACGTTTTGGTTTCAATTTCGATGCGATTTGTAAGGAGATACCATAAATCACAAATAAGACCAAATAAGAGCTTTTTACATGTCCTTATACCATTAAGATTATATTATTCAACATTGGCAATGACTATGTGTAGACTGATGTGCGTAATGAGTGAGAAAGGAGAATGTCTGTTCACTTTAACATCTGACAGGTTTTCAAGACTTAAACTGTATAGACACATGTCATGATGTGTTTTTAACGGACATATGTTATCGATAATATTATTTTCATACCTTGTGTAATTTGTAACAGATGTGTCTGTGTTACATAAACGCAAAATAACAGCAAAAACAACCAACAAAACGCAATGCTTATTAATTCTTGATCTCGGATCTTCCATGTTCTGTTAAGCTATGTTGATCCTTTTCCTTACTTTTATGATTAAAAGATGTTCACACAAAAATAAAAATGAGTGGTTTTTGGCTTGCCTTTTGATGATTTCTTCTATGACTACGAAAGTCCTGGTCGAGTAATGATATTTTTCATCCTCTGGAGATAACACAATTGGCGTAAACTATTGTATGTTTGGGCAAATTTGAAATGAAAACTGTCAAAAACCGTGCTTTTGCCCCTAGTTGGTAAGAAAGTTATGACATCAGTAGAATGTATAATGGATTAAAATGGTTTTACAGTTTTCCAAGTTTGCTCGTCTGCAGAATAGTAAAACATAAAATTTAATTTTAAACTGCTTCTTCATGAAATACATTAATCTTTTTCAACTCCTAATGGTTAAGTAGGGAATTTTCTAATAAACTTTACTTATGCACATTATAACCCGATGCTATTATCTTCGATCCCCATTTACAGACTCACAAAACAATAATGTTTGATCAAAGTTGTTCTTATTAATGGTAAATAATATCTAGTTATCATCATCAATGTGTGATTAATGAACCAGATTTTCGGGAATGAGAGCTAGAAAAAGGTTTGTATTGAGTGTATAAAGGGAAATATATACATTCAAACATTTTAGTACAATTTAAATCGAATACTGTCTGAACTGAAGGAGATGATTTGACGACTTGAGAGGGAGGAGGAGATAAAAGCTAATAATTGAATACAAATGTGGTTGGAGTGTAATGTGTCATGGAGATACGATAAAGTTAAAGATAATATGGAAAAATCCTGATAAGGTTGTGTGTCCTTACTCAATACTCCACTAATTCTGGATAAAAATGTATAAATTATCAACAATTGATATCATAATATTAGTATGGATATGCTTATTAGGTTATGAAACAATAATATTGTCCCTACCTCGCCAAGAAATTCCTCCCGCTTAATCACTTCAAACAACTTCTTACATGTAGCAACACTTCAACGGGTAGCGCTTAGCTAGACATCTATACCTATACCTATATGCAAAAAATATTTAAAAATTGGGGTAAGGACATGGCAAGGGTATACGCGATAACAGTTTGTATGGGTAGGTTCCATTTTTACATTCACATACACAGAGAGATATATCCCTCGAAAGCTGATAAATTTAATGTTCTTGTGCACGTGAAACATAATCTTTATTTATTATTTAGAATGCCTTTTTGGTCATTTCTTGTAGTTTGTGAATATAACTCTTTAGATACTCTGTTTGGATTAAACTTATACCGTGGCTGCTTGACATGTGATTAGATTAATAAAATTTTAAGTTAAACAGTTTATATTTTGATAAACAATGGACTCTGAAGGCCTTTCAGAACGCTGTATCTTAAAAATATCCATCTCAAGATATAAAGACAACTATATAGATATCAAATATCAAATATATTCAATGTAACTTAGAATTGTATTGCACTGTTGTTAGTAAGTAAACAACTCTAACTGATTGTGTTTTTGTAACTTTGACATATTTGCAACATGGCCCTTTTTTTATTAGGATAAACGATTTCATAAAGGTAACGCACAGTTTATAAATTGATTGTTTTTTATTCCTTTTCTGAAATTAAGTTATGTTTAAAGAGTAAATGATGTGTCGATTTCATATGTGTCACATAAACATTCATATGTAGAAGATAAATTGAAGGAAATAATACATGCCCGTCCTCATTTCGGCTTAATCAATATTGAATTAAAATGCTAGAGCAACACAGAGGGCAAACAAGGGCACGTTAAACTTCATTTTAATTTCTGAGGAGGGGTCATAAATCACTGATCAGACCATACTTGTCAGGTTAGTTTGACAATACACTTCCCGATAAAGATTTGTGTTTGGCAAAATCTCAAGTATGCAAACAGATATTGCCTTACCTATCACTGTAACCACCGGCAGACTAATTTAAGGATTAGTATAACGTGTTTGTTTGAGATTAGTCTTTAGAAAATCATGAATATCTATGATTTGACAGACCTAATTGATGAAAACAGTGAGATAAATTTCACCTTATATTATCATTGTAATCATGTATCATGTATTTTTTGCTGAAAACGTGTCTGCGTTCAAATTTTACAACATTCTTGAACTACAACTTAACAACTACAAACCGACTCCTGTATCCATTGCGCATTTACATCAGAGTTATATCTGTATAATGTGTAATAACACGACAACATCCACTATGTTCAAAGTAACTATTTAGGGAATTCGACATGGAAGTAAATTGTTCAAATGCTAAGTTATTTACTTTGCGTTTTTATGTTAAAAACGGACATCCACACCTATATATATATTAATATATTATAAACTTACATATATAATTCTTTTATATGTACATTTAAACATGGTGTGTCCTTTGCCTTTATTTTCTCTATGTAAGCTATGCGAATTATAAGAAATAAAATTCTATTCTGTGCGATAACTGACAGGACCAGCGTAGAAGAAGTTTACTTGAATAGAGGATGGTTCAGGCTTCGAAGGTTGCTGATATCAGTGTTCAATTGTTACCTCATTAATACTCTCAACTCATTTTTAGGATGTTTTGTGACGAAGGTGGCTCTCAAGTGATCTATTTTTTCTCGTAGACTGCAGACATTTTTGGTGTGGCGGGTACGTTGGGCAAATCTGGGGATGATAGTTGGAGTTATGGTTTGGCCGAATTTTTGTGAGTTGAATTAGAATTTAATTTGGAGGAGGGGTCATTAGGGGAGTAGACGAAGAATGTAAGTTGAACATTATATTTTAAAAAATTTCAATTATTGTTAACGGATTTATTGATTTCAAATGAAATATATGTTTGTCAGTAGCTATACAAAAGTCACTATGTCCAAGCCAAATGGTTCGCTTTCTTTGAAAGCCATTTGAAGGGCAAGCAGTTGAGTGCTGAAATATTGAGTAGATAATCTTTGACAATAATAAAACGTTTTGTGCTTTCCTGATAAATTACATAGTAAAACAATAAAGCATTGTTGAACTCTAATTTCTAATTGCTAATGATATTATTGACCTCTGACTTCGATTTTCACCAATATTGTTTTGAATAGGTAAAAAAGCATGTATCACTCTCACCATCAGTAAATAATTTATGTAACGTATTAACTTTTTCAAATAAAAAAGTGGTACATTGACTCCGGTAGATGAACCACAGACGCGCAATCTTTTAACTTGTACCTCTTAGAACAAACCCCCCCACCCCCAATAATGTTACAGTGGTATTGCGTGTTTAGATAGTAAACATATCAGTTTATTAGCTAAACTAGTAATCAGTTTCCGTGTGATTCATGGCTTAATGATATCCCGTTCTGTCGTTTTGATATTAAAAGATGGGGTAAATAAAACTTAAGATTAGTTTTGTGATTTCACAGCATTGTCTATGTATGTCGTGGATACCAGGTATGAATGTTGTCTAACTCATAGGTGTCCAAACTGTACATAAGGCACTATTATAACTTAGAATAGGATCTTAAGATGGGAAAACAGTTTCATCTTATTATTTTGATTAAAAGAATTAACTTTATAAGGTTTCAACCATGAAACAAATGATTTTAATTTATTTGGGGAAAATATTTGAATAACTATTGACTTAAGTTCTGATAAATAAAAGTTATGACAATAAAAGTATGACTTTGATGAATATATGACCTTGATAAAGAATGATAAATGTGACAAAAATACTTCATGCAAAATGTGGCATTGATGAAATAAGTACTCTAATCAATACGATAATTGTGACACAGTATTGAACTTTCAAGAAGAAAAATATTTTCATTGATAAGATATTTTGATGAAATATTGACGTCAATGATAAAAGTATTGTGTAAATGCAAAAGGTGAATGAGATAAAAGAATAACCTCAACTAAAAGTATTTAATTCTATGAAAGTACATTAGTTCTTTACATTAGAACTGTTGTCAAATACATCTAGAATATGTATGTAAGCCATGTACATGTACATTCACGAAGTGCAGAGAGTTGTAATGCAATAACCCTTAAACCGTAACAAAATTCTATATTCTCTATTCACCACCAACGGTGGTGGAAGAATTTTGATTTTTGTTCGGTTTAACTTTTGAAACATGTATAGTAAAATCCGTTAGGGCTGCTAGATACATCACATTGCCAGCTCTGTAAAATTTGATCAATTAATATAGGGTCAATCATTGCAACAATATAGTTAATATGATAGCACATTGGTTGATGAAACATCAAAGTCAATCCACAATTGTTGAAAGGCATCAAACAGTAACAAGGCTTAATGGAATGAACTGATCAAATGCTTTGTACAAGGTTATACATATTAGTTGAGAATTTATATGGAGCATCCGAAGTTTCAAGTTTATACCAACATTTTATAACTTTTAAAGCTACACATATTTTAAGAGGAAATCTTCCGAGGTGCCCATACATCATAAAGTTTGGGATTGATGGACGTAAACCTGAAGCTAATTTACTAAATTTTAAATGAACCTTTTCAACTATGTCTAGATTTTCATATCCCCATTCTTCGGCGCCGTATATTAGAATTGATACGATCATTACATCAAAAGCTTTCAGGAGACAGTCTAAAGATAAATTAATGTTGCTTGATCTTTTCAAAAGTGGAAACATGGCTTTTGTTGCTCTGGTTACAAGATCCTTTATAGCATAGGTCAATCTTCTATATCTATGGAAATTGATTCCAAGGTATGTGTAGCAATTTGACAATTCGATATTTTCATTTCCAAACCGAAATAAAAACTTTAAATTAGATGTTACTTCCTAATACAACAATCTTAGTTTTAAAAGATATTTACATCTATTTTCCACAGTTTACGATATTTATGGAAACTGTCCAGTGACAGCGTTTAGATCTGTCAAAAAGAGGTAGAACTGGGATTGGATTCTTATGCCAGTGAATTGGAATAGTATTGGTTTACATGCTTTATGTTTTGGCCACTATAACGTTTTGATTAAATCAATTTAAATAGAAATTCCACTTGACGCTACAAATAAAATATTGTTATCAATGTTTGTCAAATAATAAAAAATATGTTATGAAAAGTTTATATTTCATCCATAAGAATAAATATTTAAGTGTTCAAGGTAACAGTGCTATGGCATTTCCTTATATAACCATTATTATATGAATAGCGGAATGCTTACATCTTAGAGAAACTGAAATCATGACTTTTTGTTGTTATTTACAGAGTCATGTTTTTCCTAGGCAATAATTAGTTTTGTAAATGTACACTTCACCATTTTTGACAACGTCAGCTTTAATATACATTGCATAATTTATCTACAATTGCATTATTTAAGAAGAAAGCAAAAAAATTACCAACGCAGCCTGAAACTTTTCGGGGAGAGTTTAACCGTAGAATTTCACTAGTGAAGGATGCCAATAGGGTTGTGGTTAGTTTAGCCTGCCTCCTTTGACAGTTCAATGCTTTCGTGACATGACATTGTCCATAAGGTTCATTGAGATAAATTAATGATTGCATAGAATTACAATTTATGAATTAGAGTGTACTGAGATGCATGTATAAAATTTAAGTAAAATTAAGTAAATCTTAGAATTTATGAAAATTTATAAAATGAAACTATATAAATTCTTAAAATATTCAAACGAGTTTGTATTTGTTATAATCCATTCTTTATATCAAACCCTCTTAGCATTCATGGTTTCAGTTAACGAAGTTAGAGTGAAACAACTCAATATTTCTTAAATAAAAGAGAAGGTAACAGGTCAGGCAAGTTATTAGAGACTGGATAGTAAGTTGAGGAATGTGTCTTTGATTTACATCAACGGCCTATATGACACCTCGCTACATTTTTATGTGTGAACCTGTCACACTTGTAATGTTACTTTCGTAAAATACCAAACAAGTATTTTATACTTGTATTGAAGTTCTAGTGTTGATTAAGTTTAAGAGCAGTCATGCCATGCTTAATATTTAACAATCTATTTTTCTATCTCCCTTCTGTAAGAAAGTACAACGTGTTTAGTTATATAGGCTATAGACAAAGGCCACCACTGACAATCTCTCCCGTATAAGATTTCAATTTGGGAGACCCAGCTAGCTATTTACAACAAAGGAATCACGAAACTATCTCCTATAAGGGCTTTGAAACTTGAAACACTAGATCTACAAATATTTTAATTTGAATAGACCTTAAGTTGTAATACAAGACAGAAATTAAAACTAAAATGCTTCCTTAACATGCAATAAAATGTGATCTGAATATGAATTGTTCAGCAGTTGTTATCAGCTGATAAATCACTCAGTTTCAACCTTTACTTCCTGATAGAAAACAGACTGAAAACGTGACCAAAATGACCTGTCTTCGGTGGAAAAATCTCAAATTAAATGAGAACACTGGTATGCTAAAAATGTATTCAACCTACTTATATTGGCGCAATATTTGACTTTGAAATTAATACATATAAATATTTATTCTTTGTGTTGTCAAGAAGAGAAATATAATGTTATAAATTTATTTTCATGGGTTTTTAACCCGTTTGGTCGAGCACACACATATGTATATCTTAATTTCATTAAGGTAGGGTTTAAGAATCGACTCGTGTGCTTGGACTTTTCTGGCTCTGTTTCCACAATATTTTATGATATAACTATATACAGATACAAGTCCCTCGTGAAATTCCCTGTTACCAGCACCTAATAAATTAAAACCAAGTTCATTTCTAAGATTGTACTATGATCACATCATTACATATAAAAACATGATCAATCAAATGACATTGCATATCGTTGATATCATATCAATATCACGTATTAGGAGTAAGGTTTTATCGTGCTAGCATAACAGGTTTCTTTTCCTAACAAGGTTTCTTATACGGAAACAAAGGAGGAAATAATGATAATTTATCACGTAATTTCATTTGAAAAAATAGGAATAAACATTCAAATCGTTTCTTTTACATTTAGTGATATGACTAAGAGTATGAGTCCCTTCATGTTTGAAATACAATGCTTAAGGACATTGGGTCACAATGGCGACAATAAATATGAACTGCCTGCAATTCGAGAATGAAGGGATCGATAAGTTTACATATCTCACTAGGTTAAATGAATGACAGTTACAACATTTAACTCGATCTATCAATCATATTAAGAGCATGTTTGTATATGTTATATAAAATGATAGAAATACTTTATGAAGCTTATAAACTAAAACGTCTAATGTAATTTGACTTTATAAAGTTCAACAAGCTTAACATGAAATGTTATCACAAACACATGAGTAAGGAAAACATGTATATACGCCTGGAAGGCAAACTTAATCTATCATTAAAATAATTGTAGAGGGAAGAGTGATTTTTCTTATTTCGCCTTGTTTAAAACTCAATTGAATTGTAAACACAATTGACGTAGAAACCTTCAATTTGAAACAATCAAAGACACAACAAATACCATGAATAAAAGTACAAGTTTATTATGTCATTCAGTAAAGATTGAATACAAAGCTGGAACAATCAGGTCGAGTGTTATACCAGCTTGAAACCCAAGCTCATACAACAAGGAATTATACCGTATTATTTAAATTTCATGTTTAAAGTTAAAAATGTATTTCATGAAATGGAGTTTCATTTTCATGAAAAATTATAACACGCATGATAAAATATCAGGCCATTGTGTGCTTTTTCCTTTTAAAACTAATTTTTAATCGACAGGTAATTTTCAAGATCACGATATGAAGTCAACGTGTTATTTTAAAATTCATCAAGATATAAACTATAATAAACTCAACCCTTATCTTATGACTATGGTTAAAACGATATCATTTATAACCAAATTAATGTTTACCTAGTTAATAACGATATAGGTGTCAGGATGAAAACAATTTTGCAGGACCAGTTCCTGAGTAGGAAATAATACGTATAAGGCCTTGACTTTACTCACTTTCGTTCATAGATTTTGGATAGATCTGGTATCTGTATTTTGATTTTTTTTCTAATAGCAGTTTAATTATTCATATCACATTTCCATATCATTTCAATATTTGTTTTATCTTTTTTTATGTCGGTTTTGTTATTGGTATAGATGGGATATCTGTGTTAATGGCACTTCTACAAAATTAAGATGTTATTTCTCTGTGTTGTAATACGATATGTTAATCTGTTTCGTGAGACATATACTTATTACTTTATGAATGAGAGGGATCGATGTTTGTGTTGAAACTGATGCGACAAAACATTTGTTTATTTAAAAAAATATTTCACCTCTGTCTGTTTACAGAAGAGAACGTCAGTGTAAGGTGTGTAGATCACAGGTAGTCGAATGGTGCCATATGTAACAGATGTTAATACCAAAATGAGCATCAGTAATTATACTTCTTAGGAAATAGTTTTACTGCCCAGATTGTAATGAGTTTTCGGCATTACATCGAGCAGTGGTGTAACTACATGTATACTTGGCAATATCAATACTGCCAGGTAGTAACGAATCTTCCTTGAAAATCAGAAAGTGTTACAACAGCGATGATAATGATATGAATCTTTTCAAAAGGAACATTCACATTTTCACTTGTTGAAAATTGGTCAGAATAGTTGCATCAACTGTAGTCTTGACGCCTACTATGCATTCAAAATTGATATACAGTTGCATTTATAAATTCCCTGTCATTAATCAAGTTATTAAAAAAAAACTATTGTCTGCCAATATTCATTGTTTTTCAGATTTATTTACTAACAAACAGTGTAAACATTGCCTAACGTGAAAAAGTTTCTCACTTCATCGGAATCTAAATAACTAAAATCTGTCACGGCAAAGTGGTTTTAGCAAATTTTGGACTAGGCATCGAAACAGGACGCTACAAAAAATAAGAAAAATATAATTAAGAGTAAGTATATTGAAGATTTCCAAATTCTATTTACTGCAAATTTAAGAACAAGTTTTTACTCCATGATTGTACAGAACCAGACACAAGCAAAACTTAAACTACATTCTTAACAGTTTAGAAATTTGCTATATGTTACAGGTTCTTTTGAAAAGATTAAACGTATACGCGAGGATAAACGCCGAGTGCAATAGTATTTCACTTATATTACGATTGCTCCTTTTAATGCAGGGGAAATCCCAAAACACTATGACAATGAAATGTAGTGGAACGTGACTGAAACTAGCAAACCATGGATGGTACTTTGCTGTCATTCAGTGAAGCATTGCACCAAACCTTAATGCGTGTAGAACAGTTCTCTATTTCAGACAAAGTTGTTCGTTTGACCAAACATTAATTTAATATATCTTCATAAGTAGCAAAAAAATCAAACTGAATTGAATTGAAATCAGAATTTATTGAAGGTGGGCGAGATATTTTTTTATCAATTGGAATATATAAAACTAAAAGTGATTCACAAAATTAAGAAATTGTCCGCTTCAAATTACCCTATATTTATTGTTCAGTAGACTTGTTAGAATAAGAACTGTTTTTGACCTTTTTGTTTTAGTTGATGATTGAAAACCTCTGATGTACTACTAGGATATCTCCCCCATGTTGTCGTTGCTCAAATTGTAAAGAATAGCTATATTAGAATGTACAACTGCATGCCAAAGGTTTTTTCACATACCTGAATTTACCAGTGCAAATAACATGTAATTTGAGATACAGATATGCAAATTCATTCTTCTTTTAGGCAAATGTTTATGTACCCCCACAATTAACAGTTTTGGCAGGCCATTGAAGTGACCAGGGGTCAAAATTCCGAAAATTCTAATTTTTATTTTTCTCAATAAAATCCTTAACAAGTTATCAACTTCTTTAAAAATTAGTCAAGTTTGCTCCTTAGCACAACATCAATGTGATTAGGTTGGTTTTAATCACAGGGAGTCGATATAGAACATTTCATTTGACATTTAACGAAATTGAAATTTCGATAATATGACCCCTTCTGTTTATATCCGTATTCTAAAATTCGAATTTTTGCACGATAGACGAACCCAAAAGGAGTTCATGAGTGGCTAGTCACACATGGACAGTGGGTCACCCATTGTCAGTTTTGCTGAGTTATTCTATTGAGGTTTGAACGAAACCCAAATTACATGACATTTGCACTACGATTCAGTTGTAAGTGAACAAACTTTCGGTACGCAGCTGTATTGTTATATAAAACATGATGTGAATGATAGTGTGATTACAGTTTTTATGAATGAAGTAATTTCTCCTACCTCGTTCAATAATCTCCTTGTTGAAACTACAGCTTTCTACCTTCACCAACACCAGTTCAAGATACGTCGATACGTTTCTCCTCAAGTACTGTGTAACGTATGTGTGACGGGTGTTCCTGTGGTATATAATTATATCTACCTTTTTCTACATGTACAGTGTTGTAAGACAGAAGGCTTCAGTCATGCTCAATGTTTTACATGATACCATCTTTTCTAGGTAGGACAAAAGAATCATATCAAAATTGTAAGCTTAGTGCCATGTGATCAATTCCCATTCTATCGACTTAACTTTAAAAAAAGTTTTGTCAGTTTGAATGCATATTTGGACCATTTTTCCTTTCAGGGCGAAAGGCATTCGTGCACTTGTTTATTTCTTGTCATGGAGATATATAATCAGATCGCCAGGTAAATCTACAAACTGTAGATATCCTTTGTAGAAGAAGCACTAGGGCATTTCTTTTAACATAGATAGACATTGATTGCTCCAATGCAGGTTTTAGAACTACCACTGAAAATATATCTATTCAATCTAGCCTAAACTTATACCCTATTTTGCAACTCAAAAGGTGTTTCAATTGTTGTAATATTTTTTACTCTAATAATGATGAGTGCATATAATAATACAAAATGTTCTAGAAGTTTTTAAAAACCATATGCTCAGATGAGATGAATATGAGAGTTTTGAGATACTTGACCGACTTTGAACAACTAAAGCCGCTGAAAAAGTTTGTGTTGCTGTGGAAGAATTCTTATGTAGAATAATCATCTTTTAAAAATGTTGTCGCCATTTCATTGGTGAATGTGATTACATCTCTTGAGACCCCATCCTGCCTGAAGTGTTTCTAGAGTACTATGAGCATAAACTCTTAAAAACATATCCTCATGTATCTCCTCAGAATTGTGTTACTTTTGGATGAATGAAGATTAAAGAAGTTATTCTTAAATGAACACCAATTGTCATGATATTTGCAAGTTCCAAAGTAGTGAAGGAAGCTTTTGTTTAACAGCTGTACTTAACTTTTTATTTAGTAAAAAGTATATCTAATGCGCCGCTAAGGCCTTGTCTCTTCATATCACTATGTATCTCAAATGTGAAGATATTGTGAGGTTCTGCAATTAGATATGTAAGCAGTGTGTTTGTGTGCAGTCGTGCAGAGAATTCAGACAGTCAGCTACACAATCTACAATAGTTAAGTTTAACAATGTTGGATTATATTCTGTAATCTGTTGGTGTAAGTATAAGGGATTGCGACTCACGAAATATGCATGTGCATATTCTTTTACTGTAAATTCCATTTATATTCAATTTACGTTTCCTAATCTTCTCCCTGCTGAAGGATCCATTTGGAGCCGAGCAAACTTTGAAATATTGACATGTCAATGTTATTTGTCCCTTCGAAAGACATTTGACATAAGTGAGTGATAAAGTCTCTATAATCCTAAAAAAGTAAACATTTTCTGAATCACTATTCAATGGGCTTTCATTTGAGGAAAATATTATTACTCTCAAAATTTATTTTATAAAAAGGTGATGAATTAAAAATTGACAACGGGTTTGTAATCACAAATCAACGGGCAGGTGCTCGTTTTATATCCTAACAGTGTTTTTACCAATCAAGTTCATAGTGATCAGATGCATTTTCAAGTGCGTGAAATGTACATAGTTGTTGTATCATTTTGTTCAGAATATTCTATTTTAGCTTTCTGTCAAGTTGTGAGAGAAAATATGTCTTCGTTAGAAAGGTGTTGGGATAATATGACTGTCAGTAAATCGAAAAATCAAAAGATCGCTTTTTGATAAACATACATAAAATAATCACAATATTTCACTTGCGATTTTAAGGATCTCACATTCTTCCAAAATATAACATCATATAAATGAATTCTTTATCGATTTTTCTTCCGAGATATCACAATAATTCCAAAATGTCATAAAAATTACTGCCACAATATGCAATTATTTATTAAAAAATACATTGAACTGTTCCCGCCATTTGCTGTCAACACGTTATTTCCATGACGGCAGTGTCGTAAATAACTTTCTGTATTTTGAACAGTTCGTTGAGGAAAATAACGCGATAATAAATTAATACAATTTCATAAACTTAAACGAAAAGCAGTGAAGTTTCCCCCTATAAATCAAAAATTAAGACCGAATTAAGGTAAATCCTACCACGCTCAGTTGTAAAAATGTATGCTTACTATAGTTTTAAATGGATTTTTTAAAAGGTGAAAGTGATTTCTAGATACCTTGACTTGATAAACCCTGTGATCCGCGCGCCTACTTGCGCGTTATAACGAGGACATCAAGTCTTTTTGATCCGACTTGTTCACTATTACAATGAAAGATGGACGTTAAATAATAAGAAATAAGTGATGCTAAATACTCATGTTTTGAACATAGAAAGGTAAATAGATTTCCTAAAATTGGGTGTAAATTTCTTAACAATTGATACGCTATTTGGTAAATTATCAACACGAAATTAAATTGCATCGTTCAGTGAGAAATGTTCATTGCTGCGAATTACGTAGATTTTTTATCATTTCAATGAACGTCGCCCATAACAAGTGCTTGCCTTCTGGAACGAAATCCCAGTCATGCACCTTAATTTTTTTCTGGTGCAAAATTAAACCTAGCAAAATGGTGTAAAAAAAAATCTTTTAAAATGGTTATTGACGAAATAATCTGACTTAGAACATGTAGTACAAAGTCTTTACCTGTGAATGTTTCATTTCATTAATCGACAAGTGGATATAAAAGCTACTTGAGAAAACTATTAGAATAATTAAAAAGAAAAATGACAACATTTAGTAAGGAAAATATATCATTCATAGAAATATTTTGTTTTTTGATGAAAAAATATTATAATAAAGTAGAAAACAACTTTACATGAGGAATGCCCATGTGACGTAATTGTTAGAATTTTATAGTTTTGGTCCTCTCTGAAAAAAACTCCAAACTATCCAGCAGGGAGGAGTGTTACGACGTAAGATGTAATAAACGCGGTAAGATGTAATATTGCGGTAAAATGTAATAAAAATGCGGTAAAATGTAATAAAAATGCGGTAAAATGTAATAAACACAGGTGCGGTAAATTGTAATAGGGGGGTGCGGTAAAATGTTACTAAAAGGTGCGGTAATTTGTAATATAATATGCGGTAAAAGGTTTTTGCCCTTGACGACGGGCTGATACAGGTTATCTGCCCCACGGGCTGATACAGGGTGTTTGACGGAGGGTCTATCGTTCATTCAAAATATCTGTATTTATAAGCAAGTATATGATAAATGGATTTATATTATGTTTGGGGGAGATACATCTAGATCTATAAATAAAATTAAATCGTTTTATCAGTCATTCTAGTTTTGTAAGAAATAGAGTAGCCCTGACCATCATGAGCTTTGCAATAAATTACACACCTCAACTATGATAGTTAATGCTCGAGATACCAGGGCCGTTCAAGTGACGTCATAATGTAGTTTTTATAATGACGTCATGTCTATCCTTTCTGCATGACGTCACTCAAAAGCTAAAACGGTCTTATAAGGAGCGCTGTCTTTGATTATTACAAAACGATATTAGAAATGGTTGAAATCGGTGATTGTTCCATGCCTATTTACTTATAAAGAAAGAAATACGCCTTGTATGTATCTTTTTTCTGCCTATAAACTGTTTTAGTAAAACCTTTGGTTCTGTAGCTTATCAGGCTCAAGATTTAAGTTTGCTTAAGCGTTTAACCAATGTTCCCTTCAGGATTATGTACAATTTCGTTAGATTTCCAATTAGAATAGGAGTCTCTTGACAACATGTTATCATTTTATGCCTTGTGCTTCTGGAGACGAAAGTAGCAAAAAGATGTAGGTAGGGGTCAAAATGTCACGAAGGCTATAAACTATCATTCCCATTAGTCAAGGAGTTTGTACACCAGATTTCAGTCTTCCAAGCCTATTTCTTTAGGAGAATGAGTCTGATGGATTGACTGACGGATGCATGGACAGACGCCGGACACCATGGCACCATCGGGACTTTCAGGACTGATGACATAATAAGACATACACTACAAAAGAAGATGTATAAATTTAAATCAAACGTTCTGCATCCATGATAAGCTTCGTAGTTTCTTTTTAAAATTTCATTCTTAAAAAAAATGATTTAATAGGCTTATTGTTTCAATTCAGTTTTTAATGTTAACTTTGTAGAATGGACCAGCAGTTCAAGAGTGTAAATAGTTGCAGTTTACACAGAGTAACAAACGAGGATTAATACCAAACCAGGATATTTGCAAAGTTTTAGACTATATATATTTATGAAGTAATTCGTATTTTCAATATAAGCACATGTGCACACATCAAGTTTGTCGAGTAGAAAATGTTGTAAAAATGCAATAGAATCGGTAATACAGCAAATTATTAAGCACAGAAACGTAACAAATGACTTTCACGGAACTCAAATATGTAAATATCCTCGCTCTGTTTATGCAGAAATTAATTCGTATCCTTATGTATCATATGTCTGTCTTAGGCAATAATCTCTTTACATCCAAGGCATGTAAAATTAGAACACCATACTAAAAAGAGAATAGTCCTGAACTTTATTAACGAGATGTTATTGAGTAGTCAAGAGATTCAGAAGAGAATTGGCATTGGCAACAAGAAATGTATGCAATGTTTTACGAAATAAAAATGATTTAAAACGCATTTATATCAAATAGGCACATACCAAAAGAGGATTTTGTTAAAAGGTTCGTGTATGTATAAACATTTGTTGCAGGATAAGAAACTCATATTCATGTGAAACAAGAAGAGAATATGCAGATGTTAAAAGAAGATAGAAGTAAAATGAGTATTTGGAATTAGAATATATCTAATATTATGCGCTTGTATATATACATGAGAAATGAATATAACAAAATGTAACGTGTAGCCAGTTTGTACATGCATAATTAAATCATATTTAATCGTTCTGTATACGATATGGTAAATAAACTGTTCTGGTCATTTCGATTTCAGTTCATGCATCAAATGTCAACCAAGAGACATTTCAATCATGCACGATGTCTGTGTAAAGATGGGTACGCGTATGCAAGAAGCAAACAGATGCAACTAAACATTGAAAATACATACATGTTCATGTACATATGACCAGAGGTATTTTAGCAGTTGATATGATGAAGGAATATATCTGTATTTTTTCATTAAACAAACCTCTAAAATGCCACAGAAATAAGACTCTTACATCGTTTAACAACTAAGAATGAATATACATAACCTATTAGCAATTTAAGGTCTGTTCTTATGGTATGAAAATGTTTATTCCAAAACAAAAACGACAATTTTGTATTTTTGATAGTTGTCAATCTGTGTACAAAACACTTTTAAGTCCTTTTTTTTGCATTTGAGTGAATATTAAACACTTGTGTATATTAAATTAAACTTGGAAATATTAATGACTAAGAGTAGACTTTTCCTATGCCTGGATGACAAAATTTAAACTGCTTTTGATAAAATTGAAACATCAAGTAAAATTGTGATTATTATCTTGGCAATTTGGGTTATATTTACAGTTATTGTTATCATCCGTTAGACTTGATAAATTATATTGAGGCCTGAGAGAGTGTAAAGCTCATTGAAAAAAATGGAGCCTCCTTAAATCGCAGAGCGATATTAGTAGGAGAGAGCATGTGCACAAATAATTTTTGCCTAGCAACGCCTTCTCGTATTTTCGTATCATTGTGGCGTCATAAAAGATACTCTTCGTGACATAACTGCAGTCGCAAAAGAGAGAGAGAGAAGTGAATGGAAGAGAATAAATAGTAAATAACTCAATACCTTTAGTCTATACCAAGTGTAGATTGTAGGAAACACATTGGTGGCGGAATTGCACTCAAACAAAAGGACGTTGTACATATATAATCAAAGTAATGATTCTATCATGTTATGAGAAACCACACTCACAATCATTTCAATCATTTATATAAACCAATGTTATTACAATTTACCGCACATCGTATTACAATTTACCGCATATCAAGTGCTAACATTTTACCGCACCCCCTATTACAATTTACCGCACGTATGTGTATTACACTTTACCGCATTTTTATTACAATTTACCGCAGTATTACATCTTACCGCGTTTTTATTACAATTTACCGCAGTTATTACATCTTACCGCGTTTATTACATCTTACGTCGTAACAAGGAGGCTAAAGAAAGAAAGGCACAACAATATTGTTTTCAAGCAGACACCCTTGCAAGATGATGTGAGAGTGAGAAGTTATGACCCACCTTACGACGTTATTCAGTGTTATCAAATCTTCGATCATTCGGACGGCGATGTAATTTATATGGCATTATATTTGTCTTTCTGTCACCTTGCTTTTTAAAACCATAATTGCTTTATCAAGAAATGTTGGAGGAGAAACCCAAACGACACCTTTGCAACATTTCTTTTTGTAGTTTCATTTAAACGCTAAAAATCATTTAAAATTCGTTCCTTTCTTTTGATTATTTATTTAGAATGAAAAGATATTTGCTTTAAGACATTGTGGGAATCTGATATAAATAGCTGAGTCATGTGGCTGCAATCGTGTGGAGCATTGTTGTGTTTTGATTAGAATACAGTCTGCAAAGTGTTGGTCCAAGGGAACATCCATGTAAAATGTATGTGCCAGAAAAACGCTATATTACCCATATGGGAAGATGAGCACAGGTACATATTTTTCCTGTACTTTATATGGGAGTTTTCATGGCATTTGATTTGTTGTTGTGAAACAATGAAATTGAACGTTGGGACTATTTTATTATCATTGAAAATGTTGTCGATTGGTAATTTGTTTACCCATATTCTGTATTTTAACAATGTTTATTCATTTGACGTCGTTGCCCATCTTCATTTCACGGAGGTGACATTGAAAGGAAAAAGATCGATGTATCTGAATATTGTTTTGAAACTTATTTTAAAACTTGTTTTTAAAGATGAAGGCACTGATACTCATCGTTTTTACATTCAAGTATTGGTGATACACTTTATTTTCAATATTAAAATGTTATATGTATAGGTAAAAGGGTGAAAAAGGCCGCACGTAGAGTAAATGAATATTCAATATATAAATAAAACGACCATTAACTAATGTACAGAAGAGTAAAAAGAAGGTAACCTCAAATAAAGGACACAATCATCTTCTTGAAAACAAGGTCCAAAAGGATAAGACGAAACACGCCAGAACAACGCTCTCCTCAATTGATCGAGAGCAACATTTGGAACAAATTCAAAATCAAAACCTACCATTAGATTAATATTTTTAATTGTAGAAAATTTGAGTCAATCGAAAGACGTTTTATCACCCAAGGACTTTCCCCGATACAAAACAACTTTATCAAGTGGCTCAAGCTTATCACAATTGTAAAAATAAGTAATGACAATTCATTAACATCATCCCAAATCACCCTTACAAAAAGCTTTTGGAGTAAATTTAACTTAATTAACAAACGCTTAAACATATACTCCATGAATACAAGTAATGTCAATTGTGTAATCTACACAAAGCATCGATTGATGAACTTGGGAGCAAACTGTCATTAAGTATGTATTCTCTATTATTGGAACAGAATGAAAAACATTACTCATGTCCTTGGATTGAATTTGTTAAATCAACTCTAAACGGCTGTGAATTATCTGAGATTTTCCACAACCCGTTCCTATGTACAACGACCAACCTCTCGTTTAAGATCGAACAAAACCTCAAAGACCAATTTCTACAAAAATGGAATACAACAGTTTTACAAAGCCCCAAATCTCTGTTCTATCGTATTGTGAAAAACAATCTTGACTTTGAAAGATACCTTCTATTACCAAAAAATATGTACATCCCCGTTTTAAGATTTAGAACAAGTAATCATTACCTGCCTGTGGAAGTTGGTCGTTGGGCAAATGTTCCAAGAGAAAACCGTATGTGTAATATATGTATCTCGTGTTGTCGGAGATGAATTCCACTACCTGTTTGTATGTGAAATGCTAACATCATACAGAAAACTATATCAACCTGCTTACATACAGCACATCAACTCTTTCAAAATAAAAAGACTATTCAATTCATCTCAAACCAGTGACATAAAAAATCTGACTAAATATATCAATGTTATACTTCAGGTAACGAAAGAATGTTAATCATTGCTACTGTCCATCTTGACTATCTATATATATTTACCATGTATGTACTATGTTATTTTCTCATGTACCGCCGATGGTGGTTTTTCGGGAATAAAATTGAGATTGATTGATTGATTGGGACCGACCAGGAAGAGGCTACTATAATTACCAAAATCTTAATCCCTCATAAATAGCGCATTGAGCGCTAATAAGCTAACCACTTGTCACTTGCTAATTAATCAAAGTCTATCGTATTTCGTTACATTGTAAGCATGTGTACTATATATTTGCCATATTTGAAGAACTCCACACTTTTGAAAAGACTTTTTATCAAGGCGAAAAGCGACGCATGCAGTTATCATTAAAATGATATCTTCAGTAAGTGTCATATGAAGTATTTTATTTTTTAAAAAGATATGCAAATATATAAACATTGGTTTAAAGAATATATATATAATGTAATATATGTATATGTGAAACCATACGCTGGTTGTTGTGAAGAGAATGTTGGTCAAACGGGGGATACATTTAAGGCAAAAGTCCTGGTGCATAAACAACGTTAACAGACTAAAACACCATACAATAGATGCATACCCCTCAGCGCACATATATAGATATATTGTACTAATGTACAGAAATAAATAAATCCATACATATTTTCTAGCTCTTGGATGCTCTCATAACAACAACTGTTTCCGGTGTGATGAGAAAAGCAGCAATAGTGTTGAGTGTATTGCAGGACTGTTTGGTCCTCAAGCAAGCATGATGACTGTATATTAGTAGCTTGAAGAGACATATGCAATGAAGATTATGGCACTCGATGTTTGGTTCTATGTCGTCAGCCGGGTCAGGAGTGTGTGAAATGTCTAAGTTGCTGTCAAGATTGTTTCTGTTTAGACAACTAGGCTTGTGTTTCTTAATGCCATGATTCACACTATGGATCAAAGTGGTTCAACTGTTCTCATTCCTGTAGTGAGTGAGTGAGTGAGTTGGAGTTTAACGTGCTTTGCACAATATTTCAGTTATTAAGCACGTGGATGACAAGCATCCAAAAAGAGAGTGGACAGATAAGGGAGAAAGGGATCGAAAGGACGAGGGAAAAGACAGAAAGAAAGGCACAGTGAGAGATAGACAACAGGTTTCAGAAGGACTCAAATTTAGTCAGGCTTCTACCCGTCGACCTGTCCAGCTTGGGTGTCCCTACCAGGAGCATGATAGTTCCAGCTGGCATAGCTCTTGTGGTCGCTGAAGCACGCAAACCACCACACCAGGATAAGGTATTGAGTCCAGTGGTGGCTCATTCCTGTAAAGAGTGTAACCACAATCTGGTGTCTTGTCACGAATGTATTCCTACTATGGCGGTCCTGACTGCAATGTTTCATGTAAAAACTGTTTTGGATCCTGTAACATAGGAGGATGTGATAAAGGGTGCTTTCTAATGTATAACAAATACATGTAAGGTAGAAAATGTACTACTCTGCCTCCAGTTATGCATAACTTGTGGTAAGTCTTGTAGACATAAACCTATCAACTGTAGCGAAATACGTTACTCAGCAAGGTGTGTAAGGAAAGAACCAAGCCAACCACCTTTAAAAGAGAGATTCCAACTTCAACAGGTACGAAAAGACAATATGTCATTAGAAAATTCATGAAGTTTTTACATAGGAACAAATGCAAGCTCATGATAAAGGGTCTTAAGTGGATTGTAAACAATGTTTCAATCATGTCCGTAAAATTGATTCAATGATCTTCAAAGACACCTAAGAAAGATTATTTTCTTTCTATTTAGCTGTGAGCGTGACTAAACTATCGGGCATGACGATTCCTTTGTTTGTCTACTTCTCCTGCAGATTTCAGAGGTAGATTACTTTCTTTACACTACACGGGAACAAGAGCAAAATACCTGGATTTTTAATAGTAACTCCTTCGTTTTACGAACTATTTATATGTTACATATACCAGAATTTCCCTGGAAATGCAGTAGTTTTAACATATAACACTGAGCATTTCCAGAATTCGCGGAATCACATACGGCAGTGTGCGCATACCTTCCATCCAAAAGACTTAAACTGTCGAACCTGTTGACCAATTAGTGCCCAAAGAATACGACAAAGTTGAGGATACCCCTTTAACTATTGATCTAAACATGCCGATTATTGCAGAAGTATTCGGCAGCGCATGTGCTTCCGCAGGTCAATCAACTTCCTTCCCTCCTTTGGCAAACTATTTGACCAATATACCTGACACCCAAGGCCGACTTATTACAATGACCATCATATCATTACAGTGTGAAATTCGAGATCGACAAAGGGCATCTCTGTCGGAAGGTATTGCATGAGTTTGTGCAACTGCAAACTTGCCGGTGAGATGATATATAAATAGTATACCAGGACTCCCTGTAATAAATGAGGCGAAAAAACAGTATTTTGCAATTTAGAAATATTGATGTGTTAATAATTTCGTAAATGTAGCATAGAAGTTACAGGAAATTGTGGGGAAAAAACCTTACGTTGAAATGGTTTCTGAGTCTACAAACGTGTCGAAAGAAATGCGTTGCCCACCTGCTGTCGAAAGAAATGCGTTGCCCACCTGCTGTCGAAAGAGTGCAGAAGGTAACTGCTTATTTCTTCCTCCGTTGCCCAAGTTAGTCAGTGATTCAGGATACGACCCAAGCAGTGCCGTGATTCGATTCAAACTGTCTCAAATGCATTGCTCTTTTAAAAACGGGAATTTAGGGGAGAAAACCTTATTGTGAAATGGGTGCTCAGAATGAATATTTGTAACGTTATATTTTAACAAGGATAAATAGTTGTCTACTAAAGTGTCACAACAAATGCGTTGTCGACCTGCTTTTGATAAGATTGCAGAGATAACTGTTTATTTCTACCTCTGTTGTTAAACCCATTTGCGCTAGAATTAGTCGGTGATTCAGGAAAAGACCCATGCAGGGTCGTGATTCGATTCAAACTGCCTTACATGAATTGCTACTTATTAGAAAACTCTCAACAATATGTTTGTGAAATCCTTTCAATATCGAGTTATGCAAAAAAGGTATTGTTGATTGATATACCGAATTATGAACATAGGAAATGGTTAATCTTTTTGTACCAAGGTTTAAAAAAATGTTTTATAAGAAAATTTGGGTAATAGCCTTGCACTGAACACATTTGCTTCGTAGCATTTCAAGCTTTTAAATAAGATATTCACCAACATAAGGTATTATCTATTAGAGCCTTTACATGGAATTATATTGGTCTATTTGATGATATCATAGAAGAATAAACGTTCTATTATTGATATTAGAATACAAATCATCGGAAACAAAGCGTCAACATTGCAAAAGTGAATAGTATCTTTGACAGATTCGTTTTGACGTTTGGCATTGGCTGTTGCATGTTCTGAGAGTTCCCTTTGGTTTATCGGATTTAAAGCGAGGAAAGGCGGGAAGAAACGTCGCATTGCGTTGAATTCACCTACGATTACGACAGCCGGGGTTCCTCAATGGTTCATTTCTTTAAAAAATGATACCAAACGCATTATCCATTCCCCCGAAAAGTGTGGCTTGACTTCTGATCCTTTTCGTTAAGCTAATATATTTTTATATTATTCATTGCTTTGTTTTCACAATTTGCAACTGTAGCCCTTTGTAGACCATTGTTAATCTGATATAACCGTTGGCAGTTTAAAAGTTATTTGCTTATTCAAAGCAACGTTCAATTATTATTCATTTCTTCAAGAAATGAAGGTTTCGATGGTAAATTAACTTTATGCTTAAAGTCTATTTTTATAAATCTCTTTGTGAAATAACTCATATAATTGCTCAATGATCAAAATCAAGTATTGAATCTTGCGTGAGTAACTTGACAACTTCCTATCTTCTTATCCATATACTAATAAATTGGTTTGTTTTAGTTACTGATATTCTGAGAAAAGTTTTGCATCGCATCGTTTAATTGATGAAATATAGATGAGAGAATCAAATTGCGAAATGCTCACTTTAACCATTCTGACGTCATACTTAACTATTATGACGACATACAAATAGAGAGAGTAGATGGGCATTTTTGCGTTTGGCTCACTATGTTCGTTTTGAAAATCATATACTCTGATGAAATTACATTATTCGGGCATTTTTATCATTTGGTATGAATTACATGGTGACTGAATATTTTGACAAGATTCAATTTTTTTCTGTATTGTTGGTAAAGCAAATGAAAACAACCTTTTTGGATATAGAAAATAAGAACTCGAAATTTCTAGAAATTGCTAGAAAGTTTCTAGACCTGTTCTAGAAATTTTCGAGAAACTTTCATTTCTAGATACTTTGTACTTTGTATGTTGGAGTAGTTTACGTATGATAGAAGATATATTTTACATAATCCAAATAATCGTCCTATATGGTTCTTATATACCATTTCTCACATCAATTATAGTTATCACATCATGACTGCAACAAACTTATATCACTAGAATAAATGTCAGACAATCTCAGTATGAATTGGCCACTGACTCATCAGGTTTAGTAAGTCACCCTTTGAATGAGAGATATAGCAATACAGTTTCTCCGTTGAATTTACAGATAAAAGAAACTTACCTCTTTCCAAATTACCATATAGAAAATATTTGGATAATGACAGTTAAAACAGTTTACACAAATGATAATTCAATTGTGGTAAAAATCATTTGATCTTCTGTATGTTTCTATACCATTGTTTTATCAAAGCCATTAAATTTGGTAAAACGTTTCTCTTTCCTGTAATTCCATATTTAGTACATATATAGTATATATATTATGGATAGTAAACGTTCCAAAGTTTTTTTAAGAGACCGGCAGTTTACCTCTTTCAACTGTTTTTCAAAATGCTATGAATGTTAACTGATCAGTTCCGCTGGTACATTGTAAATATCTTTTCTGATATGCAAATTTTCAACGGTGATTCCTTTTATCGCTCAATTAGTAATAACAAGGATTAGATTTTCATTCATAGATGCCATTTACATAAATGCTTATCATCCCATACTTTTTTTTATGTCTTTACATCAAAGGTTCTGAGGGTAAATATCAAACGGGGCTTTAAATGCGTCGCTGATTGCAAAAAATAAATTTGTATGCATCCAATCAGATTTCAAGACCATATAACAATAATGAAATGTCACCAAAAAAGTTTTTCGGAAAGAACAGCTCAACTTAGTATTTTAAAATCATATTAATTCGCACATAAATTGTTACCACTTGATAAATATATATTGGCTCGTAAATATATGTTTCAAGATATATGATGTACATGTCTCAACTCTTTACTAGATTGGTATTCTAGTGCATGTACATTACTTACTCTACAACCACTGCATAAATCAATGCTTACTATGCTAACACTAGACTTGTACTTTTCATGTTTATTGCAACCTATAAATGTGTCAAAATATATTACATTGTTGAAGAGGCAAACCTTAAAACATTGGGGTTTGCTCAAAGCTCTACAAATAACCCTTGCACATTGTCTTATTTATTTACCAGCTTCACATACATATTAGGTATTAAGCAGTGCCATGCAGTGAATATGTCCTTTACCACTGATATTTAACATTGCACATTGTCAAGACATGTGCATTACAAAACCCCAAACAATGCACATGCTCACAGCTAGATATATTGCAATTGAATATTTACCATTAAATCACTTCAAAGATCCTCTGCATATCAACGTAGCATATGACAGATCTATTTTATATATTTTATGCAACCGCTGCATATGAACTTTACACGATTTGCATCAACTGTTACTTGTACAATTCTTTTCAACATGCACATTGCATAATATAAAACTATTACAACAACACACTGCATAACGCTCAATTACTGCAAATTCACACTTCTTTACATTTTCAACCCGTCTCGGTAATGAAAGACAACCACTATTTAAAGAACGGATTTATATCCTCGTAGATAAGTGTTGATGATTCATGTAACATCATGTATCAGTATTGGATGATTTGAAAGAATTGTAGAAAGTATTGAAAAATAAACTCTTTCAGTTCATTCGTTCTTGGTTTCATGAAGAAATAAGCATGAAATGTTGGTATGTCGTCCTGTCAGTAGCCCAGTTCAACCGCTATCGGTGTAGTTCACCAACATTGGGGGTGGCTTGCCGAATTGGTTGGTAACCTCATGGCCAGATAAACTGTGAGTATAAAGAGCAGTACCTACCAAGTACAGATATATCAGTTGAAAGACTAGTAGTGTCACCTGAGTAAGTTATTTTATTTTGAGTGTGCCACTCTTCACCCAGCGATGCTTTATTAATGCTGTTAATCTTTATCATCAGTAGTTTAAATTGTAGTAGTTAAATCAGTAGTTATAACTGATATTAAGATTGCTCCTTCAAGACGTTATCTGTAATAAGTTTATAAATTTTACCATATAATTTTCTTCTCATATAAAAAGCATGTCAATTTAATATTTAAGGAGACCATTTCCGGCTGTTCTAACTTAAACGAAACCCACAGTCATAACTATAAATCATTTATTATTAATGTTTTTTAAAAACTTCAATTTGACACAAATTTGGCTTAAATTTCCAAGGAGGAACCATAAATCAGAAAAGAGAACATATGTCCTTCCTAAACGTCTTAACCTCGACCTGAATTAGGGTTGAGAAAGTAATAGTATCGTTTTCGTATTTCAAGTACTAATAAAGGTATTTCATTAGTGATAGTTTTATTTCTACTGTCATAGAGCTTGTAAATCAAGCGTTTTTTCTGCATCATTGATACATTGCATCGCTTTGGGATTATATAAAAAAATAAACAAAAATATAGCAATAAGCAGTAAAAAGTAATATTTTAGCGAACATGTTTCTACAAGTATTTTATTTAAAAAAATTGCAGTACGTGTCACAACCCTTACAGCAAAACCAATGCGAATTTGCAACGATATTTTGTTTTTGTAATAACATATAAACATACTCTGGTTGGTGTGATAATGAAAGATATCGGTGACATTAACTGGGAGGCTGAATGAGCTTGAATGACCTTTAAGGATCCAGCCCCTAAATTGAAATATTGTTGTAATTGGTGTGGTTCGTTAGTTTGTTTTTTTATTCAACCAATTTTGTGGAGCATTTGGTTTTATTCAAAACGGCTGATGCTATCACAGCCAAACTTTCTATGCAGGTAGACTTTTTTTTAACGAATTGAGAAACTAAGCTTTTGGGCCATATAAGTTATTGCATTAATGCAAAGTTGGAACCATAGTATAAAAAATGAACATTGTTTTTTTTAAAATGCCCGTGGTGACCTGAAACCCTTTCTAAGAGATGTGTATCCTGATGAAGTCGTAAGTGCAGTTCGGCGCCATCTTGATTTTTCATACTTTTTGACTCCATGCACATTTAAGGAATCCATTCTTTGCTAATACTTGCAGTTTAGAGTCGATTCTTACACTTTACAACTTTGGTTCAGAATCTGCAAATTTTCATAAAATTTTTCACCATGGCTATTCAAAGATAACATGTTTACCAAAAATCGTAAACTTCAATGGCAGACATATAGACAATAATTTGTTGAATATGACAAAATTGTATCTCTGACAACGGGTTTATGAACAATCATTTGAAATAATTCATTACTCTATTAATTAAATTGTTTTATGATTCTTATTGATACCCATTGTTGCTAAAACAGGGGATAATTCTACATCAATTAACAATATGCGTTTCAGGTGATCTGCCTGTTTACTACTGCCAATTGTTATTAGACTAAACGGGGATGATTTGCAATCACCTGGAAACACCCTTAAACCCACGTTGTCTCTATCAAAGATAGTTGCTTTGCATCATATGGAGTTTTGGATGTTTTTTTAAAATGTCATGAATGTGACCCTATTTTCATATTTATCTGATTTGAATACCAAAGTATAAGAAAGCTTTATTGAATTGATAAAACCTTTAATTTTACCATATAAAAAATTACAACTATTGTGGATCACAGTTTTTATGATTAAGTGTTTCAGTGTCCTTTTCCCGGTGAGAAAAATCACAAAACCGGAAAAAAAGTCCATAAATCTATCTGGTTTTTAATTTGGGGTAGTATGGCGTGCATTTTTCACTCCTAAATTTAACTTCAAACTTTGAAATGCTAATTTAGGAGTGAACATATTAATTTCAAACCGAGATCGCGAGGTTTGAATGTTAATTTAGGGGTACAAATGCACGACATACAACTCCAAAATAAAAATCAGAAAGGATTTATCTCCTTTCTAACATGACTAATTAGAAAAATAATGAGGCCTTGCGCAACAACAGTGTAATTAGGTCGAACCAGTACAGACAGGTTCCACTTGCTTTTGAAATAAGTTCCAGGTTTGTAAATAAAACCCCTTAATTATCTATTTCATTGAGTATAATATCAACAAAAGACAGATTTTCTTATTCGACTTACGTTTTTCACGTAAATACATAGGTTAATACCGACACGGACTGACCCAATCACGGGACGTTACTCTAACGCTAACTCCTCCCCCAACAATTGAACTGATTGAATAAACGATCGTAGTTTGTTATGGTTGAATACACTGTTTAGAAATGTGGTCACTTCTAAATGAGAGGGGGGAAGGGAAGCAGTTTGTAAAGTTGTAGAATATTGTACGTTTCCTCTGTCAACTTTAAGAATCGCAAATGGTACGAAGCGAACTCGGTTTGAAATTAAATTTAGTGATAAAGAAACAAACCACTTCGACAAAAAGTAAACCACAGAATGGATTTATCTTCTAAATTTCATAAAAATATGGTACTCTCAAAGTCTGTATATAATTGATTTAAATTCACTTTGCTGTTGTCTACAAGGCGATGAAAACAGTAAATCCAGCGAATGGACTTTGAAACTTACGCGGAAGAATGTGAATCTGTCGTAAATATTTAGAGGTAATTAATAGCGACATAATCACTACTACTAATGGTAACCAATCACAAAGCAGTATTTTCATTCTAGGTTCGTGTCATGTGAGAATTAGTGATATATATAAAAGTAAACTATAATAAATACATTTGTTTTGTGGTTGACAGTGAAAAACAGCTTTTGTTAAGCGGAATAAATTTTCTATCAGTTTAAGACAAGGCTAATACTATTCTTAAAACTATTTTGGGTGCAAATAACATGATATCATCACTAACAGAGTCAAGATTTCTCGTCATGTAAGAATGGTCTGAGAATGCAAATAAATATCAAGAGATCACGTTATCAGTTTGACGACGCCTTGTTTCCGGTCGACCTACATACAAGCGACTTTAATTCAACATAATAACAACATCACATTACGTGATATATATGACACAATAACAGAATGTTAACTCATTTTTAAAAACTGTATATAATAGTGAGTGAGTAAGTTGTGGTTTATCGTGCCTCAACAATATGTTAGTTAATAAACACGTGGATGACAAACATAGAAAAGAGAGTGGACCAATCAGGGAGAAAGGGATCGAAAGGATGAAAGGAGTAAAATGACGGAAAGAAAGGCAAAATGAGACAAAGAAAGCAGGTTTTAATCCTTCGCCCTATCAAGCTTGGGTGCCCTTTCCAGGAGCAATTAAGCTCAAGCTGGCATAGCTCTTGGGGGTCTCTGACGCATACAACCACACCACGATAAGGTATCGAGTCCAATGATGCGTATGTAATAAACCCCCAACTTGCCATATGAGCTGAGAAAAACATGTAAACTTGATATATAATAATGATATTCAGTTTTACTTAATTCTGATTAAACAATAATGCATAGTATCTGTATATCTTTTAAGGCAGTGTAATGTCATACCTTGTCGAAAGTTATTTTGACACTTCCAGCCTTCTGCCTGCTGAAACACCAGTCAAGATTCAATACTTCAATAATAATTCAGCATGTTCCTTCAAACAACACAGTTATACCTCTAGCTCTGACATTTATATATGCATATATATACATGTAGGGGACGGTACATGAATATGCACAATATCCTTGAGTAGGTAGGACGAAATACCATAAAACTAGCATTTCACTCGTGTATACTTCAGTGTTATTACTTGCTCATTGAGGACGGATGGTAAATCTCAAGAATTCTTTTTTATCCGTCATGACAGGATTAATTCATGTTCAGCTAGTTCATTGGACATATCTTCAAATCAGAATTTTCACAAAATCGGTATTGTTTTTCATATCAACACGCCTTAATTGTATTTTCCATTGTGTTAAGAGGGTAATGTAACCCTTCGATATATCGTTGGCTTATGAATGATTTTTTACAGTGTTAACACATCATTGCAACGATGGTGAGTTTTGAAAATTGAAATCAATTAAAATCGGCAGGTAATAGTGATTAAGAACTTTTAAAAGATAACCATTGACAAATTGAAATTTTAGCATATCAATAGATGCACGAGCAGTAACCGTGTTTTGAGGAAACTGTCAATCACTCAGTATCAATGGCAATACAGGTCTCTCATGCACGTGTCAGGATGGGCCAAACGTTTTTGTTGCCTTCTGATATTAATGACTACCCATGTAAAACATTCTATCTAACATTTTGTCTTGTCCTAACATGCACAAACAAACATTACGGATAGTTAAAAAATACTTTTGTATTGTTCATATTTGCTCGTTTTACCTCCATAAAAAGATAAAGACTCTAACGATGCCTTAACCAATTCAGAAGAATAATCATTGGCGAGATGACGAAATTGCTTGTATTTAATATATGGAATATTGAATTGTAGGGTTGATATATAATTTTCGTTATATTTAAGTTCATATAGTTTAAAATTGTAATATCATTTGGAATTAATTAAAGTTGATATACATGTATATTTTTCATTAATACCCTGGATCCCAACAAGGTTTTGTATTATTTCCAAACTACTTAGCATTGGCTTTAAGTCAATTAAGTATCTACGCTGGACACTAATTCTTTCACAGTAAAGACATTTGTCTGATCGGAACAACGTCAAGGAGGCATCTTGTATTTGGACTACCATTTTTCTGTCGTGTTGTTGAAAGATCATTAACTCGAGGAGCTGTAAAATACACAAGTCAGTGTACAAGCCGAGTCATCCAACACTGTCGTGTAACTAAGCTGAGTCCGACTTGAGTCATATATCACGGCTAAAGTATTTTAGAAGGGTGAAGGGCCGCAACAATAATGTCGCTATGCATTTCGTTGAGCAACAGTGAACCATGGTTGGTTCTGCGCTGAAATTCAATGTAGCAATGCACCCAAACCTGACTGCATGTAGAGCAGTTCTCTACTGCAGACAAAGTTGGCGAGAGCCTGGCTGGATTCGAACCACAGACTTCCCGATCCGAAGCCGTACGGGCTTACCACTGCGCTATCCCACCCCAAACTTCTAAGGAGAATGCTTAACATTGTTAACTTTTCATACTTGTCTGAGTTTCAAATATATTTTTGTGTTGAGTCACATAATCAGTTTTTCTTTTGTAATGGAAGTCTTCATGAAAGGGTTGGTAACTGAGTTACCATTCAGAATAAGTTCAAACAGCAAGAAAACAATAGAGTTGAATGGATATACTTTTTTTTACTCAGATAAAGTTATTGCCTTATTACAGGGCAACACAGCTAAAATGATTACAATACATTTGCGTCAGTTAGCAGATCTTTCTGGCTAATAATACTTGAATAAATAATCAAGTTGTAATATTTTTGTGTTATTTGCTAAACAGATAAGACAAAGTTGATATAAAATAAGGATATGTCATAACATATATTGATCTAACAAAACTATGATTGAATTCATCGACAAATATAAAAAACTAAATAGCTGTAGTGGGCCTATGAATACGGAAAACCAAGATAACTCATACTGTTGAATGAAAAACAAATGTAATTATGTTACATACAAAAAAACACAAAATACTTTGACAAAATGCATTATTACTGAGAAACATACATGTCTTTCAAAATAAATTACTCCATTTATAAATATATCAGTTGTTATTTTCTCAGTATGAACTTGGCATTTTCATTTCACAAACAGCAAGGAGTCCTTCATCTACATGAGCAAATTATTTCGGAATGCCTTCTTCTTTCCGCTGTCGTCACCCCTACAACAAACAAGTAATGATAGAATGTGTTATTTCTCTGAAATCTTAATATCAATGGGATCACAATCTAAACAACAATAAACATAGTTTCAAATTGAAATTGATGTAAACATGCTATACATTAAATATATTGAACTTCTTAACACTAATTGATACAGATATTGCAATTGTTGGAATCAAGAAGAGTTATTTTTTAAAAAAATGTAAATATAGAGTATGATTAATCGCTTCCAGTTATTATTTAACTACAATATAATTTCAGTGTTAAATTTAATGCTTTACATTTTTCAGATTAACACTTTAAAAGATGAATAAATATTGAATGAAATATTGTTGTCAGAATCTATTTTATAATTTGTTATCAAGAACTTACCATGTTGCAATTGCGTGAAATTCATCCACAACAATGACTGCTACTGACAAGTTTTCTTGTAAGGCCCTTCTCCCCTCTTGACTACCAACAGGGGTCTCAGGTGATGCATAGATCACATCGATCTCCCTAGCTTTTATATGTCTGTCAACTGTTTCAATAAAACATATAATTGTAATGAAGGATTTGATTTTACACAGCAAACTCATGACCCAAACAGTAACATGTTACATATATACTTTATAAAACAGGATAATAACAATGAATGGCTTATGAAAAATACATGACATAGTATACAGAGCCGTACTATCAAATGTGAACTTTGGACCGGGTATATTTGAATACCAATACATTCAACATGTTTTGTAGAGTAAGGTCCCAGAAATATAAGGACATAATTGCAAATATTCCTTACATATTTTCAGATATGAGGAAAAGTAATTAATTCAAAAAAGATAGAAGCATTGTATTTGTAAATGTGTTTATATAAAATTATATAAATTCAAGTTAACGTATTTCACATAATTGGTATTATAAATATTATACTTATTTACAATAACATCTTATAAATTTATAGCAGAATGAACTTGCTTGTTCATATTTGAACTCATTTGTTTACATATCACTATTTGGCTTATGAATGAGATTGAAAATGACTGACAAGAATTGGCAACGGTAACTACTATGTTATATATGTCTCAAACATACATTTATAAATATCTGTCACGTTTGATATCTTAGAGAGTTTAGTCACTTGTACATCCATCAGACTAATTATGGGACAGCGCACAAGATGACTCTGCCAATGTCCATTGGATCCGTCGATTTCAACTCTCTCAACAGGGGTGCCAGTAACTGATGAGAAAGCGACTTTCCATACCCAGTAG
The DNA here is from genome assembly GCA_921293015.1 of Phorcus lineatus. Taxonomy (NCBI): domain Eukaryota; kingdom Metazoa; phylum Mollusca; class Gastropoda; order Trochida; family Trochidae; genus Phorcus; species Phorcus lineatus. Next base: position 6,064,244 of record OV121095.1, on the reverse strand, counting down.
GTAATATTGCCACGCAGTATTTTCTTTCCAGGATGCGATTCAAGATTTTCCTTTGCTCATCTTTCAATCAAGTGATCGAAAAAGACCACTGATAGTACCCAAGTTTATGGGGGCCGCCATTTTCTACATGAACTACATTTTGAATTTTGAAAGCTATGATGAGATTGGCTTGAAAATGACTAGGTTTTATCTTCACTAAACTGGTGCAAGAACGTGCGCTACATTAGGCTGCGGTCAGACCGTTGTGGAGAGGATAGCCTAGACATATCGAGTGTGAATCTTGGTGAAGTCAACATTTTGTAAATTATATTCCTCGGAACACGATCGATTTTAATCAGACTGGGCAATTTTGTCTGCAGTGGAGAATTGTTCTACACGCAGTCAGGATTGGGTGCAATGCTACACTGAATTTCAGTGCAGTATCAGCCATGATTCGCTAGTTCCAGTCGATGCTTGCAGGTTTCACCGCAATACATTGCCACAATGGTGTTGCGGGCTTTCTGCCTGCAATAATACTAGCAGCCGCAACATACACCATACGTTACTGTAAAGATTTTTGTTCATTCAGAGTGTTGATGTACGTGATAATTTAATGATCCTTCACAAGTGGTAACAGACAGCTTATAAAACTCATATATACGCAAAACACGGCTTACATTGCAGAGTGTTATCATGATCGCACTTGGACTTTATGAGATAGTTAGTCATTCTGTTTATTTTAAGAAGCCAACCCAAATCAATTGTCCTCGCATAAATCAATTATTAAAGGTGAATGCCATAAAAACAATAAATCAAGGAGTTTTTTTAAGATGTTGGTAAACGTATATTTAATATGAAATGGAAAAGACATTCTTACAAAACGCTTAAAAAAGGAAATGAAGGGCGAATTCCAAAATCATCCAGTGCTTTATTAGGTAAGTATGTCTTCACAACTGACAACAAATATGACATTATTTTTGTTGTGACGTTTTTGGGAAACATTCGAAGAACGGATCCCATAATAATTTTCAGATGTTCATTTTTTTAAAAATAAGTCGTTAAGATTTACTGTTATTATCTAAATTTGTTTACGCACTTGAGAAAAATCCATCTGAAGTTGTAATATGGAGAGAAATTAGGAAATAAAGATGTAATTGAGATAATCAAATCGTCACTCGAGCTGTTCAGGTCATCTTCTTGTTAATGTATACGTATATGGATACGTCCTTCAAGCTAATTTGAGCAACATCAATCTTGTTAAAACTACAGTCGGAGACCATAAGTTCTTTCCCACAATGGCCGCCGCGAAGTAATGACTTTTGAAGTGGCTTAAAATCATTGACAGTTATTTTCACAAAGAATGAAATAAACATACCTTTGGTGATCAGAACTTTGTTATACATCCATTTGCTCTCAAAACCTGTCTTATTCTGAGTGGTAAGCTCAAGTACAGTGAGCGAATATAGGCGGGAGACAAAGATGACCAAATATCCTGTACCATATTAATCAAGTCATTTCTGTATTTAATCTCGCGTACTCTTCGCTGCAATATGATTTTGATATTTCTCCAAACATTTTCAATTATGTTGATATCAGGGCTTTGAGCTGGCCACATCATCGTGGGTAAATGATTGTTTATTTTCCACTGCATAGTGAATCTTGATTTATGGGGTGTCGCATTATCATCCTGGAATATCCACGGGCCTTGGGGAAAAACCTTTGCAACTACTGGCCACAAATGTTCCTCTAAAATATCTACATATTTCTGAGAGTTTATGTTGCCATCAACAGGTATCAAAGTGCCAACACCATCGTATGTGATACACCCCCAAAACATCACACTCGCTAGCACCTGTTTGGTACGATCAGCATGTTCACCTAGACACCGAGGAGCCCATTTTTCATCGTCTTTTCTCCAAATATGAACATTACTGTCTTTGCCTAACACAATCTGAGTTTCGTCCGAAAATATCACCTGTCTCAGGTAATTCTGAAAGTCTTTTGCAGCTTTGAGCGACACTATGCACAGCGACGAATCCGATTTTGCTTGGATATCACAATTTCCTTCTTCACAACCCTTCTTTTATATCCATGAAATTTGAGATGTCTTTTAACTGATGACTTGGGTAAATTGACATGATTATGTTCATTAAAAGGTCCAGTAATTCAGCAATTTTTCGACCACTAACACCATCATTTGACAATTGGATAATTATTATTTTGACGTCGTCACTCAATTCTTTCCCCCTCGGTGCTATGATCAAGCAGACGACAAAAAATACCAAAGGGACATAATTTCAAAACATCCGGTTGATAAAATATTCGGTGCATACCCAAGATAGCATCCCTTGCAACAATCTCAGTTTATTAGAAAATATTAAAGTAGCGATTTGACTTTGAAATTGCAAAGCGCTGGAAAACCCGATTACATCGGCCATTGTGGGGAAGAACTTATGGTCCACGACTGTAGCTGTATAATATGTCCCGAGGTCCATTATTACATCAAGAGAATTACACACTCTTTCCGATGCGCGGGCGCGAACATCAATAAATCAAATATATCAAATAAATAAGAGAGCTGGCTCAGCACTTCGAATCGCGGGTCAATGCGATTGTTTCACAGTTCTTGAGCACTTCGATTACACAATCCTATCGTTACCGCTGTATCGCAGTGAGATAAAAGTTTGGACAAATATGATAGCATTACAAATGTTATGCTGATATTGTTGACGGAATATTTGAATGTTGTCTATTAAATCATTTGTGCAAAAAATAATCAACATATTAGGTGAAACAATCGTAAATAAAGTGTACAAAGATAAATCTAGACAAACGTAGAGTAAACATCAACATGTGACCTAAAGCGAGATTCAAAAGAAACTTGTCTTTGATTGGTAGCAAGCTCACTTACTGGCCTCATTTTATTGGTCTCTTCAAAATTCCTCAAAGCTGAATATGACCTCAATAAGTAATTCTCTAGGTGTAATGGCAGATCTTTGCAGCTAATTTTGAAAAGATTTGAGCGATAACAAACTATTTGTAAAATGTTGCCAAATGCTAAAATGCTGTATGTACAAAATATTTTCAGTAACAAAATTACTGTGAATTAAACCCATTTATTTCTGAAAATGATAAGCCTGTAAGCAACAACTACGTCGCCATTATTTGTCAAACAAACTTACTTGTCCTCATCACATTAATGAATTAAAAAACAGCGTGCTTCATACACACAGAATTGAGAAAAAGTTGAGTTTTTTGTTTCAACAAGACATAGAAGTTGTTTGTGAAATAAATCTTTACAAATAAGATGTGTTCTTAATATAAGTGCAAGTAGAATGAATATACTCAGATAGGCATTTACACTTACAATATGTGGTGTGCAATATGTCAAAGAAACCTGTATGGATTATTTCCCTTATTGTAGATATCAACGTCCTGGTATGGTTGTAGTGACAGAGCAGATGTGATTTAAACTGTCTTTATTTCAAGATCGTACAGGAAAGGGGGATTGATAAACAGGGTTTCCCGTATATAAATATCGTTCCCTGTGACGTAGACAGGATTTATACAACGTAACATGTAACATACAATAAAACAAGAAAGAAATTCATGAATACTTACAGAGAATCTAAATACAATGATCAACACAATCTATGAACATGTGCATTCAAAAAAGACAATTTACAAACAAAATGTGGGTGCTTTATAAATCACTGGAATCGTTTGCTTAGGTCTATTATGTACAAACAGAATCAACAATTTTCAAGTTAGTGTCATCAGATAATTTGTTATTACCAAAAAGAACAGTTTTCAAATCGAAACCATTTACATAATAAAATCTGTTTGATCTTATACGTGAATAGTTTTGTCAAATGAATAAGTAATGCATAGCATTTTCGTAATAGTAGTTACAAGAGCAGGTAGCAGAGCCTTCTATAAACCTGTGGAATTTGTGACCCTTAAGTTCACTACAGCCTAATCTTAAACAACAAAGTGTTACCTGGTGTTGTCTAGTACCAAAATCTCTAAATATTTTATGAACATTACAATCAGTTTTAAATAAGCTTTTTTGGAAGACAGCATACGATTAAGAGTCTTTAAGACATCGACATCATTCCACCCAGCATGACCGATGGTAGGAAGGAACGTTTGTAGAATTCAGTATATAAGTTATTTGATGGTCGGGTGATACGGTTTGAAATCTCGGACACACCTGGTGGAACTAATGACGATAAATATTCTGGTGTCAAGTTAAAATTCATTTTGTAAACAAAAACATAATTTGTGACGTTGTCGTCTTACAGCTAGCGATGTCAACCCTGTTTCTTCGTACAGTTTTGTGTGGCTGGTACCTCTAACTGCACCACATATTGTCCTAAGTGCATCCAATTATGTAGTTTTTCAAGTAATACTTCATGATATTTTGTACAGTTATCAAATATATGATCACAATAGTCAAAAAGAGGAAGGATGTAATAATTATAAAGTACATACAAAGTACGTCGACTCAGGCGGTACTTGTAGCTCCGCAAACAGTTTATCATCGGGCTTACCTTTGAAATTATATTTTCAATGTGGGAGTGCCATTTACCGTTTGATTGGAAAGTCAACCCTAAATGTTTATGAGTACCGAAATCGTTTATTTTTCTACCTTTATGATACGTGGTGTGTAATATGTCAAAGAAACTTTATGGATTATCTCCCTTACTCCAGACATTCAATCCTGATTTGGTTGCGATGGCAAACATTTATTTATGGATATCATCTCGTACATTCCATTTAATTTCTTATAGGACTACCATGTTATAAAGTTAATTGCACAACTATGGTTCTTTGCTTCATATTATGTGTTTCTCCAAAATGCTAATTACTATGGTGTCTCAGTCTCTGTCCATGTGAAAAAGATAAACAGAGTAAGGAGGGAGTTTAAAATCTCTATTTGTTGTGAATACATACTTCAGTAGGAATGGCTCCGATGGAATTATTTATGGACATACATGTATATTTTTTCATTTCTAAAGCGTTTAGGGGTGTATTGCCTGTTTTGTGGGCCCTGCAAAAATCCTTTGATGTTGTATGTTGTTTTATGGTTGTTGTTGAAGGGGATTAACGCCGGGAGTCACTAAAAGTTGAACTCATGTGCGAATAGTGATCACCACCCTGTGACATGATATATGTGAAATGTGCTCACCTGCTCATGTAATAATTAGTGAGTTCACTTAATACAACTATATATCTAATCATAAACCACATAGAATCTAGGAGTCATTGAGTGTCCAACATCATTCCGTCATGGCAAATGCAGAGATATATCACTACTGTATTCCGACTTCTATCAATGTATGGGTTGTTATACGTATAGGTTAAGCATTGGGTTTCATCATGTCGTTTATGGGAATGAAACAATCTATGTCTCACCGAAGCTGTTTCTGCAACTGTCAGATGTTCCCGCCGGTGCTCTTCCTGCTGCCCATTGAGAGCACACATATTCTATATTTATTAATCAAATGCATATTAATGTTCTAATAAGTTGTACTATATTTACTGTTCAATGTATTATATGTACTAAGTATGAAACTGAATAAACTATTGAATTTATATTTTGTTACTGATTATGAAACTGAATAAACTATTGAATTTAAATTTTGTTACTGATTCCAGTACAACTCAGAGACTGAAATACCATGTTAATTATATTGTATCTAGCCGCTTATGTACATCGTCCAGGTCCACCCCACTAGCATCTTTGTTGTTACTCGACCCAAAAGGTCCACAATAATGTAATGAAGAAAAAAATATGACCCCCAAATGATTTCCCTGGTAGGTAATAAATAACTCTAACGGTTACGTCTGTCTATTGTAAGATACGACATGTATCACAAAACTGTGTTATGTAATGACGTCAGAATGTGGTGAGTTCATGAAGAAGATTATGTCAAAATACTATTCACACAAGAGAAATCTAATGACAATGCAATGTTAAAAAGAAAATTATTATTGAAACGTAATGACTAATTATTTTGGATGGTAAAAGTACTAACAATCCTATTTATTATATAAAGTTTTAAGCAAAAGAAAAGTGATAATTTGAGTAACAGAATCTCCTCATTTTATTTTGACCAATTTTGGTTAAATGCTACTCCTATTTCCCTCAATATAAAATGAATCAAAATTTACCCCTGAACAAAAATTATAATAATTTTTAAAAATTTATTTCTGTACCCTATTTGCTTATCTAGAAACTTTCAGTTTTTTTCAGTTAATGTGAATATAGTTATATGTGAAGAAGGATAAATTATTCATTCATTCATGCAGTTGCTTTCGTGTTTACGTTGTAAAGCGGTACTCCTCTGTTGCTCTTGGACGTGCGACGAGATTTACCTTTTGCGACACTGTTGATCAAACTATATTTACAAAGTTTATACAATATAATGGCGAGGCCATGGAGTGTCTCCTCCTGAGAAACGTGACCACAAAACGTCCCCGTCCATCCAGGTAATATTAACATGTGTCCGTGGTGAGTCGCTATCGTTCCTGGACAAAGTGTCAAAAACATCATCTGACCTAGTCAAAGTATCGATGCAACGATTTTTTGCTAACTTTTTTATCCTTTCTGCTTCTGTTTTCTTAATAAATATGCAAATAATTGTTTTTCTTGATTTGTAAAATATCTTGAATTCCGGACCAAGATAATTTACAAATGTTTTCGTCGAACTCGGGGATCGAACTAGCAACCTGTTGACTAACTGCAAGTGCGCTAACCGCTAGATCATACACCTGACATTCTTAAAACATTCTAACAACCAAATGATTTACATTTTTATAAATTCACAATTCGCACGTGCCCAGGTGTTCCAATTCATGCACACCTCGAACTCCGTTTGTAACCTTTATATTCATAAACTTTTGAATATTTAATCTTCAGGAAATCTGAAACTTTGTGTACATAATTCTTGGCTAAGTTAAGTTAGAGAATACGTAACCCTGTGTCCCTAGGGGCTACACGGGGTCATACCCGTAAACAACTTATTTTCATCTTTTTTTCCAGAAGCATAGGGCATAGAAAACTGAAACTGTGTCTAACAGAATCGAAGCAAATCTTTGCTTCTGTTCATTCGACGAATCACGTTTGTACAAAGCGAGCTCAGTTTGAAATTAAATTAAGGGGTAAATAAACACTACATGAAACCGCGAAATAGACAAAGTATACAAGCAAACACAGTCGGCTATATTCTCTGCCAAGCGGAAAAAAGTGTGAATGAAATATATTTAACAATGATTATTCAGCTGTTTTCTTTAATAAACCCCTAACAACCCATGTTAATAGTTGAAAACTATCCTCATCAGATTATAGGTAATAAATGTATCATTCAAAAGATGATTATTGAAGATTCCTGGTTCACAATTTGCCTATCAACTTTTTAATTCCTGCTGTTTCTTTCCCTATTACTACCTTTGCGTGTGCATCTGTTTCACCTTGCCTGTCCACAGTAATGATGGGTGAAGATATCTGTTTCCTCTAGAGCAATGTTATCTCGCTTGATTTGGTTTGCACATAACTATAGGATCTTGGTCTATTCCTGGAGGATATTCCAACTTACCTGTTTAGCGGTGATGGTCTCGTTTTGCATTTGCTTTCAATGTTGGGCTTGTGAAGCATAGTCCAGATCATCCAGCTGTTTCCGCATTGTATCTTCTCTTTGATGTTGTCTGTCTCATTATCCCGTCTATTGCAAGTACGAAGAGGACTGGCAATAGCAGGCATCCTTGTCTTTCTCCTGTACTGATTAGGAAGCTTGGTGTGAGTTGTCCTCCATGGATAACTTTACAAGATGTTGCTTTATATGAGCTCTAAATGATGTTCACGAGTTTCGAAGGTATTCCACAGTGCCTGAGTAGTTTCCTTTTTTTGTTTTTGTGCCTCTGTCAAAAGTGTCAAATGATACAGTAAAGTTTCGAAAGTTCTAACTGTAATCTGGGGGTCATGTAATGTTGCCAAGCCAAAAACACACTAATTGAAAAATTAAAAACATATAATTCATGTGACGACGATAGGTTTTAATTTGTTTTCATGCAGACTTCTCAATCACCAAGTTGGTTAGCTTCAGGCTTGAGTAATCAGAAAGACGTCTAACAATCAAGAGAGTATGATCTATCTGACTTAGGTTTTTTCTTTGCACTGCATAACATTCAAAGACTGGCTGTCGCAACTGTGATTGTCCCTACCTTGTGGCTTTTTATCAACTTGTCTGATTCAATTACGGACTTGTTTTTAAATAATACCCTTTCATGGAATGGGGGAACTAGATCAGTGTGAACCAAATTTATTCCCGAGTCAACATTCTCATAGCATTTGTATGCTGGCCATGTCATATTCCATTGTCAGTCTGGTTGAGTGGTACAGGCAAAGACACATTTGACAAAGACAAAGACATTCAACATATAAATACAGTTATATACATCCAAATATATTTTTTGGATTTTTTTCCGATCAATCTAAAGTAAGACTTGTATCATCTGCAAACTGTGAAAGAAGAAATTCTATATTTCCAAGTTTAATTCCTTTTATGTTTTCGTTGTTTCGTATCATGATGCCTAAGATTTCTACACATTAAAGAAAAATATACAGAGCTAACGGGTCCCCCTGGCGGCATCCCCTACTGACTTTGAAGGAATTGGACGCGAATCCGTTAACAAAAACCCTTGATTCGATATCAGAGTAGAAAGTTTCTATCCAATGTGAAAAACTGGGTCTAAAATGAAAAAATCTTAAGACTTTGGTGAGGTAGTTTCTATTTACCGAGTCGAAGGCTTTTTCGAAATCAATTAGACGCAGCAAGCCTGGTATCTGACAAGCTTCAGTATGTTCCATTAGATCATATATAAGTCTCGTTACCTCGCCAATAGATCTCCCCTTGACAAAACCTTTCTGATCTTCGTTGATTATACTGGGTTATATATTTTTTATTCTGTTTGCAATTGCTGCGGCACCAACCTTACATGAAGTTTTTAGTAGAGAAATTGGTCGCCAGTTTTTCATAAATTTCTTTGGTTTATTAGGTTTAGGAATACACGTTATCAAACCTTGTATTTGCAAACTTGATAAGTTTCCGTTCTCATAACCAAGGTAAAGCGAATTTAAGAGAAATTCTCCAAGATCTTTCCAGAAGAATTCTGTAGTAAAACCATCGGCCCTGGACTCTTTTCATTTTTCATGTTTTAAGAGCAAAAACTAGCTCATTCAATTTCAATTTACCCGCAAGGTTGCCTTTGTCATGTTCATTTAAAACTGGGACATTTTCATTTTAAAAAAAAATCTTAAGATTGTTTTTGTGCAGTGTATAATTTTTCATAAAAGAGTTTTGCTTCTTGGACTAACTGTTCACTTTCGGTTATAAACATTCAGTCATTTTTTTCCAGAACAATTATAAATTTACTGAAGAAATTTCTCGACTCTAGCTTTAAAAAATATTTAGTTGTTTTTTTCACCCTTTTCGATTCAGTTTGCTATAGATCTTATAAGTATTCTGTGATTATTTTGTGATTTGCCATTTCATCTAGGTTTTGCTTACAAACATTAATTTCCTCCATAGGTTTCTGTTTCATGTCATCCTCCTCATTAAGGTCTAATTTATTTTCTAGATCCTTAAGCCGGATTCCATTTGCTTTTCTTTTTGGTTTGTGATTTTCTTTTTAGTTGACGAAAAGTATATAGTTTTGTCCCTGATCATGAGTACTGTTACCCTAAGTAATTGATCATCTATTGAATATTTGTTTGTTTCACATCTGAGATTTTATATTGATCTAGCGTTGATTTGATTGTTTATTTTCCTAATTGCACGTACTTTCTATTTTTTAGAAGTGAATTACTAAATTTCCAAAAAAACCTTTTCCTCTTGTTTGGGTAGACAGGCTGATAACTGAGTGATCAGAATTTATACTTGGGAAAACATCGTTGTTATCGACTGACGATAAGAGCTTATGTGTGATTAGTAAAAAAACAATTGAAGGTACCAGTGCGTCGATCCGTGTGATTGAATTGGCTTGCATTCCCCAACATCCGTCAGAAGTTAAGGAAGCTGAACAATCGACACCAAGTACCAGTTATCTCACTGCGGCCCATGATTCAACAAACAGGGATATGGTTGTGTCGACACATGAGTACGATGTCATAAACTCTAACGATCTTGAACCAGCGATGCTGTTGGCAGATAGTTTTGATGATTTTGTCATAAAGAGCACAACAGACGCTACCTTGTCTGATTCTTCTGGAGGAATGTAAGTATTACCGATATGAAAAATATTATCTGATCAGCTACTGAAAGAATAATGAATTAAATTCTATTTTGTTGTAATCACTGATTGTTTTTCCTCAAAATTTATGTACTTTCTTTGCCATACGCCATTTATTCGATGGATGTCCGATACGTTGTTGGCCTCAAGTAGAAAACAAAACAAATGCAATTGTTTTAATTTAATCAAGTGATTGATAACGGTGTTAGTATCTACACCGATACGTTACATTTCCTGCAATAAAGAAGTTGACTATCCATAGGAACCTGCTCTTCTTCATCAATCTCCAATTCTGGACGAATATATTTTAACTGACATTACTGAAGCCATAGCATAATACAAACAGGTCCAGTGGGGAAATATAATCATCGTTTTTATAATAAACGCCAACGTACCAGGATGAGTATCGACCCGTGAGCTTATCAACCAGATGTGTAGAATTGTGCTGTGACTTTGCGAATAAGCCCTTTAAAATATATAAAAAGTTATTAAAAAATTTGACTTAGTGTACTTATGGGACACCCCTCGTACATATGTACACGTATTCTGTTTTGGTATTTTTAACAGCCATAGATGAGTAGATGTATATGTTACGAACAATCTGGGGTATATCACAATCTGCAGATTGTTCGAACAATCTGCAGATTGTTTGCTCACAATCTAGGAATTCCTAGATTGTTTAAACAATCTGCAGATTGTGCGACCTGAACAATCTGGGAATGATCACAATCTGGGAATGTGTGTTTTAGTAGCATTTTCATCATTGTAGAATGGGAATTATTTAGCTTATTAAGATTGTTCTATTTAGCAAGTATAAGGATCGATTCCTAGATTGTGATGAGCAATCAGCTTGTCTCTTTCTCAAAATAAGGGGGTATGGGGCCGATTCCCAGATTGTGAAGGACATTCAGCTCGTCTTTATGTCAAACCTAGGGGATGTAAGGGTTGACTCCTAGATTGGGAAGGGCTTATAGCTCACCTTTATTTAAACTGAGAGGGTATATAGGAGTCGATTCTCAGATTGTGAAGGGCTCACATTTCGCCTATATGTCAAACTGACGGAGTATCTGGATCGATTCTCAGTTTGTGAAGGGCTCATAGCTCGTCTTTATGTCAAACTGAGGCGGTATAGGAGCCGATTTCAAGATTGTGAAGGGCTCACGGCTCACCTTTTTTTTAAACTGAGAGGGTATAGCCGTCGTTTCTCAGATTGTAAAGGGCCCACAGATCGGTTTTATTCAAACTGAGGTAGCATAGGGGTCAATTCTCAGATTGTGAAGGGCTTACAGCTCACCTATATATGAAACTGAGAGGGTATCTAGGAGTCGATTCTCAGAATGTGAAGGTCTCACATTTCGCCTATATGTCAAACTGACGGAGTATAGGGGTCGATTCCCAGATTGTGAAGGGCTCACAGCTCACCTTTATTTAAACTGAGAGGATATAGCAGTCGATTCTCAGATTTGAAGGGCTCACAGATCGGCTTTATGTCAAACTGAGGGGGCATAGGGGTCAATTTTCAGATTGTGAAGGGCTCACAACTCGCCTATATGTAAAACTGACGGAGTATACGGATCGTTTCTCAGATTGTGAAGGGCTTTTAGCTCGTCTTTATGTCAAACTGAGGGAGTATAGGGGTCGATTCCTAGATTGTGAAGGGCTCACAGCTCGCCTATATGTCAAACTGACGGAGTATAGGGATCGATTCTCAGATTGTGAAGGGCTCATAGCTCGCCTATAAATCAAACTGACTTAGATAGAGGTCGATTCTCAGATTGTGAAGGGCTCACATTTCGCCTATATGTCAAACTGACGGAGTATCTGGATCGATTCTCAGTTTGTGAAGGGCTCATAGCTCGTCTTTATGTCAAACTGAGGCGGTATAGGGGCCGATTTCAAGATTGTGAAGGGCTCACGGCTCACCTTTTTTTAAACTGAGAGGGTATAGCCGTCGTTTCTCAGAATGTAAAGGGCCCACAGATCGGTTTTATTCAAACTGAGGTAGCATAGGGGTCAATTCTCAGATTGTGAAGGGCTTACAGCTCACCTATATATGAAACTGAGAGGGTATCTAGGAGTCGATTCTCAGAATGTGAAGGGCTCACATTTCGCCTATATGTCAAACTGACGGAGTATAGGGGTCGATTCCCAGATTGTGAAGGGCTCACAGCTCACTTTTATTTAAACTGAGAGGATATAGCAGTCGATTCTCAGATTTGAAGGGCTCACAGATCGGCTTTATGTCAAACTGAGGGGGCATAGGGGTCAATTCTCAGATTGTGAAGGGCTCACAACTCGCCTATATGTAAAACTGACGGAGTATACAGATCGTTTCTCAGATTGTGAAGGGCTTCTAGCTCGTCTTTATGTCAAACTGAGGGAGTATAGGGGTCGATTCCTAGATTGTGAAGGGCTCACAGCTCGCCTATATGTCAAACTGACGGAGTATAGGGATCGATTCTCAGATTGTGAAGGGCTCATAGCTCGCCTATAAATCAAACTGACGGAGATAGAGGTCGATTGTCAGATTGTGAAGGGCTCACAACTCGCCTATATGTCAAACTGAGGGGGTATAGGGGCTGATTCCCAGTTTGTGAAGGGCTCACAGTTTATCTATATTTAAACTGAGAGGGTATAGGAGTCAATTCTGAGATTGTGAATGGCTCATAGCTCGCCTATTTATCAAACTGAGAGGGTATAGGAGTCTATTCACAGATTGTGAAGGGCTCATAGGTCGACTTTACGTCATATATACGGGGGTATAGAAGCATGTTTACACATACGAAAATGGAAAATTAAGATGGAAAATAGCAGCATCATATTGAAAATATACTACGCAAAGCAAGTCGCTCGCCTATATATGAATATATATATTGTGATTGTTGTGTATTACATTTTTCATGGAAATTAAATACTGTTTAAATCACACAGAAGAAATTAGTTGTTTGCGACTCCCGTCACTACGGTCGAAGCACGGAGTAGAGACGATGCCATTATATGACTCTTCTTGCAGCGTACTAAATAATCCATTCCAAATATAATATTCTTAAAATATTGAATCATGAACAGATAATAAATAAATCAAATAAAACATTTCTTTGTAAAATTCACAAACCGATATAACGGAAACTATTAAAAACGTTACAGAAAAACATGTGTCAAAATGTTGACCATAGTGTGACCGAAGAGCAATTAAACATTTTACTCCAGACAATTCATTATTGCATAAGTATTTGCCCCATGATATCGTGCGATAGATAAACATCAAATTATAGAGAGGAAGTTAATGTGATTCTACGCGAATTTACGCGCAGGTCTGAGTAGAGACGCGACACAGTGACACTTTGCTTTGATAAGCAGACCCAGCTAGACATCTGGGCTCATTATTCACGACAACGCAAAATGCTAACTGTTCGAGTATTATAAATTTCATAAATTCATATATTTAAAAACTGTTCATATACAAACTCAAAAGATTAAGTAACTTTCCGATTTATGCATCTTTCGTATAAAAACTTTCAATCTCACGATCAAGGAAGAAAATGAGGGGAAAAGGTAACAGTTATCAAGTTTCCATAATGAACAATAAATATAAGAATCAGAGTTTGTTGTCGTTGATGTTTGAAACTCTTTTTAGCATCACGAGACTATTACCTTCATTGTACCCTGTAAGTGTAAGTGTCTATGCATGTAATTCATACCAAAGTACATTTTCAAAACATTCCATATTTCAATTTAAAAAAATAGCATTCAGTTCTCAGAAGTAGGTAATTTGGACAGGTAAAACCGTAATGGAATGCATCTTCAATATTGTGGCCACATGAGCAGGCGGCTGTGATAGTAATTATGCTCAACTTAAGTCAAGAGTGAAGAATGATATTTCAGTGTAATTAACTTTTCAGATAATAACTTTACTTTTCATAGTGAATTGTTATTTATTGATTTCCATATGCAAACCTTTTACACATATAAGAACTAATTCTTACTACTACATAAATAGTAACACCCTCCAGACAGTGTCATACGGGTTACCGCAAACTATGATTAATGAAATCTAAAATCGCAGAATCGATATACAAATTTAGTTTTCTACCTCTACATATTCACAATATGCGGATTAAACCCCCTACTTGCTAAAATAACACACAAAGACAAGCGCACTACCCTTCACAATCTAGGAATCGACTCCTATACTCCCTCAGTTTCACATAATGACGATATCTGAGCCCTTCACAATCTGAGAATAGACCCCTATACTCCCTCAGTTTGACATACAGACGCGCTGTGAGCACTTCACAATCTAGGAATCGGCCCTTATATTTCCTCAGTTTCACATAATGACGATAACTGAGCCCTTCACAATCTTGGAATCGCCCCTATACTCTCTCAGTTTGACAATAAGGCGAGCTGTGAGGCCTTCACAATCTGAGAATCGACCCTTATACTCCGTCAGTTTGAGTTAAAGGCGAGCACCGAGCCCTTCACAATCTAGGAATCGACCCATATACTCCCTCGGTTTGACAATAAGGCGAGCTGTGAGCCCTTCACAATCTGAGAATCGACCCTTATACTCCGTCAGTTTGAGTTAAAGGCGAACACCGAGCCCTTCACAATCTAGGAATCGACCCATATATCCCCTCAGTTTGATTTATAGGTGGGCTATGAGCCCATCACAATCTGAGATTCGACTGCTATACCCTCTCAGTTTAAATAAAGGTGAGCTATGAGCCTTCACAATCTGAGAATAGATCCCTATACTCCCTTAGTTTGACATATAGGCGCGCTGTGAGCCCATCACAATCTGAGAATCGGCCCCTATACCCTCTCAGTTTAAATAAAGATGAGCTATGAGCCTTCACAGTCTGAGAATCGACCCTTATACTCCGTCAGTTTGACATAAGGGCGAGCTATGAGCCCTTCACAATCTAGAAATCGGCCCCTATATTCCCTTCGTTTCATATAATGACGATATCTGAGCCCTTCACAATCTAAGAATCGTCCCCTATACTCCCTCTGTTTGACATAAAAGCGAGCTGTGAGCCATTCACAATCTGAGAATAGATCCCTATACTCCCTCAGTTTGACACATAGACGCGATGTGAGCCCTTCACAGTCTAGGAATCGGCCCCTATAGTCCCTCAGTTTCACATAAGGACGATATCTTAGCCCTTCAAAATCTGAGAATAGACTTCTATACCCTCTCAGTTTAAATAAAGTTGGGCTCTGAGCCTTCACAATCTGAGAATCGATTCCTACACCCCCTCAGTTTGACATATAGGCGAGCTGTTAGCCCTTCAGAATCTAGTAATCTACCCCTATACTCCCTCAGTTTGACATAAAGTCGAGATATGAGCCCTTCACAATCTGAGAATTGACCCCTATACCCTCTCAGTTTTATATAATGACGATCTGTAAGCCCTTCACAATCTAGGAATCGATCCCTATACTCCGTCAGTTTGGTACATGAGCGAGCCATGAACCTGTCACAATCTATGACTTGACAACTATTCTCCATCATTTGGATGCATACACAAAAAACCCTAAATAAACTAAACAATTCTCATTTTATAATGCAAGATGTGCTACAAAAAAGCAAATTCCCAGATTGTGATCATTCCCAGTTTGTTTAGGTCTCACAATCTGCAGATTGTTTAAACAATCTAGGAATGAAAAAAATTCCTTCCTTCCTTCCTTCGAACAATCTGCAGATTATGAGCGAACAATCTGCAGATTGTGATCATTCCCAGATTTTACGGAACATATACACGAAATGTCCTGTTTGATGACAGTAAAAAGTTGTTACAAAGCAATCTTTAATTTCTCTTCCTCCAGCTTCCTTATTTCATGTTTAAACCACGGAAGTTCTTTGACAGTATATATTTCGTGCATAACATTGAAAGACCACTTCTCAGAAATGGAAATACAGATTTTGATCATGAACAAAACAATGAAGACATACACTGGCAAACTTATTGACGTTCGATTATAGTAATATAGTTCCATACCTTGTTCCATTAACTAGGAGCTCTGAATCACTTGATAATAAGACATTGACGGATCTATCCCTATATAAATATATTTTCAGATAGGTGAATAGAACAGGTTGTTTGCATGAATTCCGTAAATCACATCAGAAGTAAAACCTACCAAACAGGCTCAATAAACAACTGATCAAAACTGGCGCCCAATTTCACTCTTATCACTATTTTGTAAAGTTGACTCAATGGCTATCTCAAAACGAATTTAATCTGTTTTGGACATATTGATAAACGAGGATCAAAAAAGCTTCATGTCTGGTACATACATAGGAGATATAACCAGACAGATTTATGATTTGATTGACTGTACGGATTCATAGATATCATATTTCGGGTGAAATTTCGCCAAGGTGATCCATTTTCACCGTATCTTTTCATACTGCGTGTAGAAATATTGGCAATAATGATACATAATAATGCTGAAACCCAATCCACCTGACAAATTGATTGATGACTTTCAAGGCCAATGTTTCAGATTAATATGGGGAAACAAGCCTGATAAAGTCAAACGTGACCAACTGATTTGTAATGTCAAAGAAGGTGGTCTCAATGCACCAAATATTAGAGAAATAATTCGAGCTAAAAAATCTCTGTCATCAGACGTTTTTATGAACACTACCCAAAAACTAATTATCTATTTTAGAAAATTTCCCAAAATTGTATGATGAATTTGAAAATACATAGAAGTAGAATCAAATTATTTAGAGTATTCTGGAGTTGCAAAGTCAATTAAAACCTTTTCCAAGCAAAATGGAATCAAACTGGAAACTAACATGAAGAAGGAAGTGAAATACTCTTGAAAGCGACTCTAAACCCCATATTACCTCAAATGTGTGTCAGCGATCTTAATACACATAGATAATAGCAGTGTAACTGACAAAACTTATTGCTGGGTTTTTAATAAGTTTATTGCAAAATAAGTAAACACACTGACAAACTTGATTTTGCAGTTTATTTCAGAAAATGCACAGATAATAGCAGATTAATTGACAAAACATTTTTCTAGGTTTCTAATAATTTTATTGCAAAATAAGTAAACACACTGACAAACTTGATTTTGCAGTTTATTTCAGAATAGAACTACTGTAAATAATTATCAAATACAAATCTATAGGTTTATAACTATAATAACTTGCTTAAACATTTCGAGTAATTTTCATTGGTGATTTCGTGATCACTCAAGAGGAAATCATATTTGGAATATAAATTATAATAAGATCAAACAGAACAATCAAGAAAACTATTTTCAAAAAAACATTTTCAATCATTTATGAATGACCGTTTATTTTATTAGACTTAGAATGAAAATGCAAAGTACCTTACACCATACTTAACCATTGGGCTAACTATTAATATCTTAAACAAAGTATTTGAATGTTGCAATTTATTATTAAAATGTGAAAAGTCAAGCTTTGAATATGAACAGGGACATAGCCAAAAGAAAAGTAATTCAAATATCAAACTTAATATGACAAACATCTTTCTGTGTGGCTAATACTGCAAAAGGAAATATTGGTGTCGGATTCTGGAAGACCCTTTTATTGCTCAAATGGCAATCCTAGTTTACTATACTGGTCGAAAGATATGGAATAATATTTGGAAATGATATTTCGACGGTCATGTGTGAAAGATATATTTTACGATAATCAAGTAATACTATGCATAACATTGCTGATCAATAACTGACTTGTGACTTTAATCGGATTTCGAGAGAATTCTTCAAATCCTTATTCCATTTAGACTAAAAAAATCAGTTTTCGTGATTTTGATTTCCCAAACTGTTTGACAATTTATTAATGGAAACATTTAATCCATTCAATTCTGTACAACCAATATCAACTGACTTCATTCATGTGTTCCTATTGGAATTCAATAGAAAACCTGTGATACAAAAAATAATTGTACATTTCTTAACTCTATGTTAGTGTGTAGGGTCGTATCAAAATAGGAAAGGGCATATTCAGTAACACTGCAGCACATACTGATATACTTATTGACATCCGCGTACAAGACAAACTGTGTAACTGTCTAAACTAACTACTTGTTATGATCAAATTAGATGTCTTAGTCTGCAGCACAAATCCCAAATTGACACCTCTCTTTCTCTAGGTTGATATTCACTACTCATCTTTATCAATCAGACTTGTCATTTCTAAACCTGTGGCATTGTGTCGTTTTCTGTAAAGGAAATTATGAACATTCGATTGATAATAATGATTGATTTATGATACATAAAATAATACATTATCAGCACCTGTGTTCACCACAATTTACTGCGCCAAAAACAATATAAATGTGACTTTTGAATCACATGACCAAACCCGGCATATATTACCAGAAATATATTATCATATATTATGATGTGACAACACGATTCACTACTTGTCATTCCTGTCCGAGGAAGACAGAAACAGACAATTGCATTGTATATGTATGGGAAAATATTGAAATCGTTTGATAAATGTAAGATCAATGGTGATGGCCTCAGGCTTCTTGGAAATCCAGGATTACATCATGATAGATCTCTTAGAGATGAGCCAAATTATCAACGGGGCATTTGTCACATTGAAATAATGAACTAATGAGAATATTAAAATTGTTACCTTAATTCCGGGTGCACATCTGTGGAAAATTTTTTAGAATTTACAACACATTTAACTGTTCTTCATTTTAGTGACGGTAGCTGCTGTATACATAAGCTCTCGTTTCCTGGTTCGTGAATATACAATAAGTATATAAACTCAATTAATGAAATCAAATACACATGTTCTCTTTTACAGTGGTCAATATTTTGATGTAATGAATTGTTGGTGTAAAAACTATTTCTTAATCTCTTTCAGATTTCAGTTGAAGATTTTAAAACAGAATTGGCTTTTTAGCAAAACAAGACTTAAACGTTTGATACATAGAAGAATTAAGAGTTATCATTTGGAATGTGTTCAAACAAAACCTAAATTTTAAAATCATTATACATTTATTGACAAATGATAACAAGATAGAACAATGCTTCGTTTAAAATGTTTTTTTTATCATTTTATTTGTATGTAGATAGATAGATCTCACAACAATGTCGGTAATAGTAGAGACGTTGCAGTCAAATTGCCCGGCGACCAGAATTTAGACCGTTATTCGCTGTTCGTCATTCGTCATTCGAATGACGAATAGCAAATTTTTTTGCCTTTCGTCTTTCATATTTTGCTTATATCTGAATGTTGAAAAGCAAATTAATTTGCCATTCGACTTTCATTGTTGACTGTGATATAAATGAGCCAAAGAAACAATGTTTTGCAAAAATAATTCCTCAACAAAAGTCCGATGATTAGCTCCCGGAGCTGTCCCCTTTAGTGGGAAAAATTTCCCCCTGGGATAGAGGTCTCTCGGAAGAAGAACAACCACTTCTGGAAAAATTTGAGGTGTGCAAAATTTACATTACACACTTGCAAGCTTTCGAACACATATCCTTTTATGTAAAACAATAAGTTTTCATAGAAATAATGTCTGTTTGACTTTTTAAAATGTTTTTTTGCCTTTCAGATTTGAATGACGAATAGCAATTTTTTTTGCTTTTCGCAGTTCGTCATTCGTCATTCGCCTTTCAATTCTTTATGATTTAATGTAGACATTAATCTTTTAGTGTTTCCTGTGAGCTATACAACAAGTGTTGATGGAGTTTTCAAGCTTTGCAACCATGTAACATTGATTGTATCATATAAAAAAGTCCGAGGATTTGCTCCTGGAGCTGTCCCTTTTAGTGGGAAAACTTTTCCTCTAGAAAAGAAGTCTCTCGGGAGTACAAAAACTTCTTCTGGAAAAAAATGACATGTGCAAAATTGAAATTACACACTTGCAAGCTTTCGAACACATATCCTTTTTTGTAAAACAATAATTTTTCATAGAAATAATGTCTGTTTGACTTTAAAAAATGTTTTTTTGCCTTTCAGATTTGAATGACGAATTGCGATTTTTTTTGCTTTTCGCTGTTCGTCATTCGTCATTCGCCTTTCAATTTCAAAGGCATTCCTGAAAAGCTAAAGCAGGCACGGAAAAATAAGAAGAAAGGGGATATGATAATCTATCACAATCAAGCCCTACTCGTTTTGCGGTATGAGGACAGGAAGTCAGTGTTGCTCATGTCAACCGTAGAAGACGCCGAAATTGTAGAGACAGGAAAGAAGAACCGAGTGACTGGGGAAGCAAATACGAGACCACGTATTGTGCACGAATACAACAAATATATGGGAGGTGTGAATCGGGCCGACCAGATGCTGTCGTACACCCCGTTCAAAATGAAAACTCTTAAATGGTGGAAGCGCGTGTGGTTTCATGTGTTGAACGTTGCCATGTTGAATTCTTACATTCTCTATAAAGAATTCTCAGAAGACAAACCTTTGAAAACCAGCCGTCAATTTAGAAAAGATTTGGTGCAGCAAATGATCACCTTCGCCGAAACAGAAAAAGTGCCCTACCTGCGCAGACGTCCTCGTGGTCGGCCGAGCACGAGCGACGATAGTATCTTGCGACTCCATGGTCGTCACTTTCCATCAAAGATTCAGCCTGTTGGAAAGAAGAAAAACCTCTCACGCATGTGTGTTGTTTGCTCCAAAGCGAAAAGAGAACTTCGTCGAAGGGAATTCGAAGAAACAAATCAGCCAGTTCGAAAGAAGAAAAGGGTAGGCAAAGAATCTTCTTTCGAATGTAGCGAGTGTAATGTGGC
This sequence comes from Phorcus lineatus, assembly GCA_921293015.1. Taxonomy (NCBI): domain Eukaryota; kingdom Metazoa; phylum Mollusca; class Gastropoda; order Trochida; family Trochidae; genus Phorcus; species Phorcus lineatus. The sequence goes on along the minus strand of OV121095.1, from coordinate 6,043,220 downwards.
TCTATGTGCAGCACCATGTTTCAGAATTTATCACACGTCACAAGATTGCACTAAAGCTTATATCAGTTTGATGTCAGAGAAGGAAAATGAGGGGGATAATCAAGAAGATTGAAGAAAGAAGAAAGAAGCAGAAGTGTGGATGAGCGTTACTCTCCTTATAAAGTTTATTCTTCACATCAATAAGGTGAATAAGTGTTATATAAACTACTTCTTGTCAATAAAAAAATCTTTTTTTTAAGTCGTAAAAGAGACAGAGAAAGTCAATGTGAGCTGTCACTGGACGTTCGATACGAGCCGCATCACGAACCTACCCCCGATCATCCGCAATTTGTATTCTTAGAATCGGGTGGCGAAACTTCATACTTTTTACATCATCGTAAAGGGAAAAGAACTGGCTTTGATTCAATATGAAATGTGTATGTGCGCAACACATAATAAAGAAGCGGCAAATAATGCGAGAAATGTCGCAATTATCAATTTTTTTCCCGAAATGTCTAAAGGTCCCCCTCTTTAACGGTTCATATTTCCCGAACTAATTGGCACTTTTTAAATTTTTTTCCACCTTTCTCAAGCGGAAAGTTTCATCTTTAATTCCATGTATAATATGCATGTGCGCAGATATTAAAAATGGTGCGGCGAGTGAAGCGGCAAATGTCGCAAAAAAGACGATTGTCGAAATCTGTTTTCAAGTAGTTGAGGGTGTTGCTCTTTCGCGGTTCATATCTCCCGAACTATTTAATACTTTTTTATATTTCTTTCACCTATTTCAAGGGAATAGAATTGACTTTAATTCCATATATAATATGCATATGCGCAGTCAATAATAACGATGCGGTGAATGATGCGACTTGTGTCGCAAATTGAACGCCTATCAAAATTTGTTTTCAAGTAGTTGAGGGTATCCCTCTTTCGCTTTTCTTATCTTTTGAACCAGTTGGCACCTTTTCATTATTTTTTCACAGTCGTAAGGACAAAAGATTTATCTTTAATTCCATGTATAATTTGTACATGCGCAGCAAGAAATAACGATGCGACGTGCGTATAGAATGATTGATTTCATTATCTCGGAATGTTCGCCCGCGTGTGACTGCACGCGCCGAGAGGATCGGTACAGCAGGAAGCTACGCTGGTGCCTAGAACACTGGCACTCGCATGCTGGTGCCTCGGGGGTGCCCCGGGGGTATAACGGCACTAATTAGCGTACCGATGCCAGACTGCCCAAGGGGGAATTAGTTCTGGCTAAAAATCCCGTTATGTCGGATCATCCTCGGGGTACCCCCAACCATCTTTCGAGGCGTATATCTTTTGAACTGGGTGACATATTCCAACAATTTTTTATCATCATAAAGAAGAATAAATTGTCTACAATTCCATATATAATACATGTATGCGCGCTAAGTATTAGGGATTTTATTCAGCCGGAAATAAAGACAAACTTTAGATAATTGTAGAAATCTAACTAGAGGTCGCATTGTAAAAAGATACATATCATCGTAAAGAGGAATAATTTATCTTCAATTCCATATAAAAAAATTAATTGTGCGATTATATTTAAGGATTTTACGTAACTCTAAATAAAGACAATCTTCATATTGTAATAGAAACCGTTCTAGGTAAGATAAAAATTTCATTTAAAGTGTCGGATAAAGATCGTTCATTTGTGTACGGGATTGGCGGGCTACTTTTATATGGAACATCCGTAATTCGCCATGTAAATACACCATCTATCGAAAAAACGGTCGCGTCTCGCGGTGCGAAATAATTCAGCCACAGGGGCTAATTGCGTTATTATCGTAGCGAGGCGAGTGCTGGATAATTCAGCCACGGGGGCAAAACTGGTCAAAATAATATTCAGCAACGTAAGGGTTAATGTCTACATTAAATCATAAAAAATTGGAAGGCGAATGACGAATGACGAACTGCGAAAAGCAAAAAATATCGCTATTCGTCATTCAAATCTGAAGGCAAAAAAACATTTTGAAAAGTCAAACAGACATTATTTCTATGAAAACTTATTGTTTTACATAAAAGGATACGTGTTCGAAAGCTTGCAAGTATGTAACTTCAATTTTGCACATGTCATTTTTTTCCAGAAGTGGTTGTTCTTCTTCCGAGAGACCTTTATTCCAGGGGGAAAATTTTCCCACTAAAAGGGACAGCTCCGGGAGCTAATCATCGGACTTTTGTTGAGGAATTATTTTTGCAAAACATTGTTTCTTTGGGTCATTTATATCACAGTCAACAATGAAAGTCGAATGGCAAATTAATTTGCTTTTCACCATTCAGATATAAGCAAAATATGAAAGACGAAAGGCAAAAAAGTTTGCTGTTCGTCATTCAGATATCATCAAACATGAAAGACGAAAAGCAAAAAAATTTGCTATTCGTCATTCGAATGACGAATGACGAACAGCGAATAACGGTCTAAATTCTGGTCGCCAAATTGCCCGTAAGCTAGATTTACAGTTTTTGGAATAAATGTTATTCACTTTTGAAAAGATTTTCAACTAGCTAACGTTTGCAAATGAATAAACTTGAGCACTTGTAAATAATTCAATGACATGTTCCTTGCAAAGGTTTAGTTAAATAGAGTTGGAAAAAAAAATAGATTGCTTATATTTGTTGGAATATAGACGCATCTGTACACCAATGTTAATCCCTTAATAACGGCAATTTTACGACATGCTGTAAGACGTGATGAATGTTTGTATATATGTACAACTATATTTGTGGTAATTATGTTCTAATGTTTGTTTTATGTTTAAACCATATATTGAGTACTCGATACCTCTAATCAAATTAGAGAAACAATCCCTGTGCACATATCCACAAATTTATAAAAATGACGTTTTTGTCTTAACTGTCATAAATTTTATATAAATGGTCCTGCTATACATTCACGTATTAAGTCATAATGTAAATTAGAATACATATTAACTGTGTAACTTGATTTTAGTGGGATTTTTCACAGGAAATCATCATAACACATCTGGAACTCATTTTGGCTAATAGTCAAGGCTAATGTTTAACTTATTCAGGATGTTCTAATAAATGTGTTACAATTTGATTGCATCATCAAAACAATGAAAAAGCAGTAAACTATTTTACTCTACAGTTAACTGTAATAACACAATCGTTAATCTTTGGTATGTTAAAACATATTTGACAATGAGGTAAATTGCAATGCAAAGTGAAATGGTTTTTTTTGAATTTTTGTAAAATAAAATAACCTTTTCATCTGAAAGTATTTAAAATCAGTAACATTTATTACTATCTTACCATAACTGAGGCGGCCAATCGTAAAATACTCGTTTATACAGTTTACAGTTTATCTAACAATATTAAACAAAATTGATTTAAAATAAAACTCGGATGCATAAACAAGGCATTTTGAATTATTCCTAATGACACGATAGTGAATGCCTTACTTATGATGCTAATTAATTGTACCAGGTTTTTAACTTTAGCAGACAACTCTTAAATTAAAGCAAGTTTATGAATGAAAAAATCACAATAAAGATATAGATTACTATTGATTTTACCGCCTTTTAAAATTAAACGCAATTGTATTAATCAAAATTTACCATGTTGTCCTTACAATTGACCGCAACATTATTTCTTAATAAGAATAGCCACAAATTGAAAATGTATAAATAAAAATTGATGTACAGAACTTACATGTATATTTATGGAAAACTATAGAAGTAACAACTTATATAGTTAACTGTGTTCATAACATTCATAAAGGGCTTTTAATTTAAAGAATAGCCAGTGTAAGGCGAGTCTTAGATATTAAAAAGACTTAGATCACTGGTATTGTTCAACAAAGAGGCCATTGTAACCTCCAACATGTATTTGTAGTCGACTAACGTAAACGGAGGTGTGTTGAAAACATTCGCTGGCGCTTATAAAGTGTACACACATACTTTTACGCAAATCATTGAAATAATCATATGATATCATATTTGGAAAATTTTAACAATCATATTCGATGACAAGCGTGGTCGGCTATGTAGGACTGTTTAGCTTAGTTATATTGGTAGTGACCTCTATTTAATATCCATTCAAGCAATCAGTTAAACTTTAGATTGTTTTACAAATTTAAATAATGCAGTAGTCTATTTGCAAAAATTAAAAAGCTTTTGCTGAATGGACAAACTTACCATCTTTTTTAGCAGACATCAACAATTCTTCCAAGTTTTCGATCCTAAAGAAAAAAAAAATACTTAGTTTTGTACTAAAATGCTGGACATGAACGTTGAACAACCATGGTCATATCTTAATGTATATATAATAACAGTTAATGAAATGAGATACTTTCTACACATTCAAGAAAAAAAGTAGAATACTTCGTCTTTTTTTTGAATACTCAAAAGTTTTAATGCTAAATATTCAACAAATATCTTTTATCGTTTTCCTCTTATAACCATTCTCTATAATCATTTCAAGAATATGCAACGAGAAGAATGAGTTTTATACTATAATATTTACTGACTTTTACAACTGTAATGATAAAATATACAACGACAATTAATCAAATGTTTTAAGTTTAGGGCAGATAATCAGCTTTAATTTCTAATCATCAGGTAAGGAGTAATTTTAAAAGTAGAGGATATTGAAATGCAAATACCAATGCTGGAGTGATATTATAATTAGTCATGGCAAATAGATAATATGAGTATTTTAGAGATTTTATATTTCTTTAAAAAAGGGTTCAATTTGACTTCAATATTATATGGCCATTCAAGCTCATCTGAACAGGTTAATTTTGAATTATTGAAGTCAGTACATGACTTCATAACACTATCTAAGAGATTTAAGGAATTTATCTGACCACAATGTGCCTTGCCTTGCTTGAATATGTAAAGAATGTGTATAACTATATTTCCAAAATTGATTTTGTATTAATTGTTAAGCATCACTGTTTCAATATTGTACCTGTATATTTGATGTGTATTGTTATCTGTCCATGTGAACGTCACTGTTTTATGAATTTTACACATGTTAGGGAGCGGCATTCAAATAAGCATAATTTGCTTGTTTGCCAATCCCATTTCATTTACGAAATAAAATATGTTTAAACCATTTTAGAGATGAAGAACTTTGATCAGCACATGTGACACGCAATAGCGCCATGCATGTTGAAGGTTTCATTGTCAAACTTGTCAGTTAAAGGCCACTGGCAAAAACGTAAATTTTCACTTTTGACAGTGTATCTGTTTGCGAGTGAAATTTGGTTGTCAGATAAGTCGCCCATATGAACTGTTTATATTCATATGTACGCAAGTGACCTGTGATTAATACACACTGGTTACCACTAATAAAACAGCAGTGCATTTTATCGCAGTTTTGTATTGTTTCTGAATATCCCCTATCTTTATTACCTCATTAACGCCGAGACAGCTTCACGGCTCAACGCCTGAGCCACTGACCACAGACGCTGCTCGCTGTAGCGAGACCAATTAGTACAAAGCACCGTTTTTTTAGCGACAGCCTTTGTGAGCGACTGTTGAACGGAAACTGTCTAGCCTTGTGCCATAAAATCTTGATTGTTTTATAGTTTCATGTAAGATAGATGCAGGTGCTGAATATTGATACTTTACAGGAATGTAACATGTGATATTTCACCATTGAGTTTATATTTTGCTGTTTGTCTGATTTCAGTTCATTAACATACTCAAAGAGAGAGGGAGGGAGAGAGAGTGAAATGGTTTTCATTATCTCACTAAATAAAATTGTAAACTGCATTAGATACTGCACCTTTTATATTGGTCAAAATGTTATGAGAGACAATTTCTCTTACTTATACCTAAACAACAGTACTTAAATAACAGCAACTAATAAACACAGACACACACTTACATATTACAATATATACCGAATATCACTTATAAGCATTTGTCAATCTTCATGTTAGATTGTCTTTCTCAATCTACCACTACAGTGATTTGATGGCGGCATATTGTTCACTCCTTCGCAAGTACTAACACATAAACATGTAACGTACGTCATATTTTCACATTTGTTGATTTACTTGCATTTTTATTTGTAAATACAAATACTGCATATCTACACACCATGTTGAGTAGATATGTTACGAACAATCTGGGGGATATCACAATCTGCAGATTGTTTGCTTACAATCTAGGAATTCTGCAACCTGAACAATCTGGGAATGATCACAATCTAGGAATTTGTGTTTTAGTAGTATTTTCATCATTAAAAAATGGGAGTTATCTAGCTTATTAAGGTTTCTCTATTTAGCAAGTATAAGGATCGATTACTAGATTGTGATGAGCAATCAGCTTGTCTCTTTCTCAAACTGACGCAGTATAGGGGCCGATTCCTAGATTGTGAAGGGCTCATAGCTCACCTTTATTTAAATTGACAGGATATAGGGGTCAATTCTCAGATTGTGAATGGCTCACATCTCGCCTATATGTCAAACTAAGGGAGTATAGGGATCGATTCTCAGATTGTGAAGGGCTCACAGATCGGCTTTATGTCAAACTGACGGAGTATAGAGGTCAATTCTGAGGTTGTGAAGGACTTACAGCTCACCTATATATGAACCTTAGAGGGTATATATGAGTCGATTCTCAGATTGTGAATGGCTCACATCTCGCCTATATGTCAAACTGAGGGAGTATGGAGATCGATTCTCAGATTGTGGAGGGCTCATAGCTCGTCTTTATGTCAAACTGAGGTAATATATGGGCCGGCCGATTCCTAGATTGTGAAGGGCTCACAACTCGCCTATATGTCAAACTGAGGGTGTATAGGGATCGATTCCTAGATTGTGAAGGGCTCATAGCTCGCCTATAAATCAAACTGACGGAGTAAAGAGGTCGATTCTCAGATTGTGAAGAGCTCACAACTCGCATATATGTCAAACTGGGGTAGTATAGGTGCCGATTCCTACATTTTGAAGGGCTCACCACTCGCCTTTACTTAAACTGAGTGCGTATAGCAGTCGATTCTCAGATTGTGACGGGCTCTCAGTTCATCTTTATTTAAACTGATAGGGTATAGGAGTCAATTCTGAGATTGTGAAGGGCTCATGGCTCGCCTATATATCTAACTGAGAGGGTATAGGAGTCGATTCCCAGATTGTGAAGTGGTCACAGCTCACCTTTATTTAAACTGAGAGGGTAAAGCAGTCCATTCTCAGATTGTGAAGGGCTCACAGCTCGCCTATATGTCAAACTGAGGGGGTATAAGGGTCAATTCCCAGATTGTGAAGGGCTCACAGTTCATCTTTATTTAAAATGAGATGGTATAGGAGTCAATTCTGAGATTGTGAAGGTCTCATAGCTCGCTTATATATCAAATTGAGAGGGTATAGAAGTCGATTCTCAGATTGTGAAGGGCTCATATGTCGTCTTCTCGTCAAACTAAGGGAGTATGGAAGCATGTTTACACAGATGAAAATGGAAAATGAACATGGAAAATGAACATGGAATATGACAGCATCATATTGAAAATATACTACGCAAAGCAAGTCCACTTATTGTTGTCAGTAAATCCCGCCTGTTCTTATGGAAACAGTCGGGAGGATCCTTTCAATTACTTCTTTAAATGCCCACTATATGATAGATTCCGATCAATTATTATTTTTTTATAAAAAACGATATAATATTAAAATCTACCTTGAGCGGCGACAAATCCTTGTCACAGAGTGCTAACGAATCCCTAATGATATCTATCAACCGATTTTTATAGCTCTTTTATTAAATTTGTACCAAATGCAAAGGTAGACAATGCTTAATATGAATTTGATTTTAGTAAGAATAATTGCAAATATATATTTCCACCAATGTACTTGATATCTGTTTGCTAATCCTTTTTTTTCTTTTGAATATATATATTCTGAATATTGTGTATTACATGTTTCATGAAAATTAAATATTGTTTAAATCACACAGATGAAATTAGTTGTTTGCCACTCCCGTCACTATGGTCGCAGCACGGAGTAGAGACGATGCCATTATATGACTCTTGCAGCGTAGTAAATAATACATCCACATCAAAATATTCTTAAAATACTGAATCATGAACAGAAAATAAATAAATCAAATAAAACATTTGTTTCTTAATTTCACAAACCGATATAATTGAAACTATAAAAACGTTACAGAATAATGTTGACCATAGTGTGACCGAAGAGCAATAAAACATTTTACTCCAGTCAATTCATTATTGCCCCAATAGATTTGCCCCATGATATCGTGCGATAGATAAACATAAAGTTACTGAGAGTAAGTTGATGTGATTGTACGCGAATTTATGCGCAAGTCTGAGAAGGGACGCGACACAGTGACACGTTGCTTTGATAAGCGGACCCAGCTAGACATCTGTACCTTGTAAGTGTAAGTGTCTATACAAGTAATTCATACAAATGGAGATTATTGTTTTGTGTTGATACAGATAGTAATTATGCTCAATTAACCTAACTTAAGTCAAATAAGCGAGAATGAAGAATCAAATTTCAGTGTATGCTTAACTTTTCAGATATTAAGTTTACTTTTCATAGTGAATCGTTATTTATTGATTTCCATATGCAAACCTTTTACACATACAAGAAATAATTCTTACTTCTACATAAATAATAACACCCTCAAAACAGTGTTAGACGGGTTACCGCAAATTATGATTAATGCAAATCATAAATCGCAGAATCGATATACATAGTTTTCTACCTCCACATATTCACAATATGAGAATCGAACACTCTACTAGCTAAATAAAACACAAAGACAAGCGCAATGCCCTTCACAATCTAGGAACCGACCCTATACTCCCTCAGTTTGACTTAAAGGCGAGCTATGAGCCCTTCACAATCTGGAAATCGATCCCTATACTCTGTCAGTGTGATTTACAGGCAAGCTCTGAGCCCTTCACAATCTGAGAATAGATCCCATTACTCCCTCAGTTTGACATATAGGCGCGCTGTGAGCCCTTCACAATCTAGGAATCAGCCCCTATTCTCCCTCAGTTTCACATAATGACGATATCTGAGCCCTTAACAATCTGGGAATCGACTTCTATTTCCCCTCAGTTTAAATACAGGTGACCTATAAGCCTTCAAAATCTGACAATAGATCCCTGTACTCTGACAGTTTGACATTAATGCGAGCTATGAATCCGTTACAATCTGAGAATCGACCCATATACTCCGTCAGTTTGACATATAGACGCGCTGTGAACCCTTCACAATCTAGGAATCGGCCCCTATACTCCCTTAGTTTAACATAAAAGCGAGCTGTAAGCCCTTCACAATCTGAGAATCGTCCCTTATACTCCGTCAGTTTGAGTTAAAGGGGGGCTGCAACCTTAATTTCTAACTTCCAGTGTTTAATTAGCGAGCCCCCGCGAGAGTTGTAAATCTCAATCAGCGCGCCCTCTACTCAGCGGTGTTTTCACTGCGCTGTACCCTACTCGGGCGAATTACCCAACCGGATAATAGAGAATGTAAACAAATCGTTCTACAACTGAACTGCCATATGAGAGAAAAATTATAAATCTTTGTAAAGGGAAATCGTTTTTAGTTTTTTTTAGATTTCCCACTCCTTTTACAAAATTAGATAAAAACTTCTGGTACTCTGGTATTATGCAGTTGTTTTCATTTTACTTGTAAGCTTGGACACTACAAACTTCAATATATTTCTTTCGATAGTTTTTAAAGTTAGGTTTTCACTTGTGTGGATATTTTTTGGATTTTCTTCACTTTTACTCAATTCCTAAGTATTTGAAATTTCATATCAATGGCAGATAGGGGTTTGGGGTTTGCTTTCTTATATTTGGCAGTAAATTGAACTTCGATTAACAACTGTAAAATTAAGGCACTTTAATAATGATACAATTCTCATATATATTTATCCATTTTTTTACAAGCATAATTGAACACCAAGTTGACATTTAACAAGGACACAATAAAAAAATTTCATAAATTTAAGACACGTTTGCCATAATTTGAAAATATCACAGATGATTATTAAAAAAATGAATATAGATGATTGATATACCGGTCACTAGGAATAAAGTGTAACTAAAAGGGTTACCTTGATGATGGGGGGTCTAGGACAAATGCCACCCGGACAAATGCCACCCGGACATAACCCACCCGGACAATTGCCACCAGGACAAGTGCCACCTAGGACAAATGCCACCCAATATTTTAAAAAACAACAAAAAACGATATTTGACTCATGATATATGTATATTCTGTAACTCTTTCAATCACAAACATAGAGTACATTTGCTTGGACAGTGTAAACCTCTTTAATCCTCATTAATACAACATCAAGAATGGCTTAACCTATGCGGCCAAAGCTCACTTCTACTCCAGAGGTAATCTTAAATTTTTATTAAGAAAACACTAATAGGCATGACATGACAACGTCTCCTTAAACATAGTGTTTATATGAAGGAACTATTGTTTCATCATTTTAGTTTTATATGATTTTCCGTTTTATATGATTTAGTTGAATATGATAATAATAGTGGAATATTGTTGTGATTTTTCAATATTTTTAATATTTTTTAATTTTGTAATTAAAGGTATATATTGCTTCATGTAAGATCAAAAACTTAACTTTATTTTTTGTCTTGTAATATTAAAAAAAAAGGTGGCATTTGTCCTAGGTGGCATTTGTCCTGGTGGTAATTGTCCGGGTGGGTTATGTCCGGGTGGCATTTGTCCGGGTGGCATTACTTCCTCAGTTTGATTTATAGGCGAGCTATGAGCCCATCACAATCTGAGAATCGACTGCTATTCCCTCTCAGTTTATATAAAGGTGAGCTATGAACCTTCACAATCTGAAAATAGGCCCCTATATTCCCTCAGTTTGACATATAGGCGAGCTTTGAGCCCTTCACAATCTAGGAATCGATCCCTATCCCCTCAGTTTGATATAATGTCGATCTGTAAGCCCTTCACAATCTAGGAATCGATTCCTACACTCCGTCAGTTAGATATATAGGCGAGCTCTTAACCTGTCACAATCTATGACTTGACAACTATTCTCCATCATTTGGATGCATACACAAAGAAAAACCTAAATAAACTAGACAATTCTCATGTGATAATGCAATATATTCTACAAACAAGCGTATTCCCAGATTGTGATCATTCCCAGATTGCACGGAACATATACAGTGTGTTGGTATCTCAACTATCTGAATGATAATTAAGAATTTATGGAATTGATATCCCGATTTAAGAGATAGCACGTAACATCAACCAATGAAATGATTATTAATATAAAACAAGTGATTTATTCTGTTGGGACTTTGTCAACTCTAATTATAATTTAATATGTGTATGTATACATTCAATTGCAAATAATAGAATAGTCAGGCAAACTTGCAGTTATAAATAGATCTATACAGTTCTGTTTTAAACAACAGTCACCGATTTATCCCTTGGAAATAGATCTATATTTAGAATATAGGTCACAATAGATAGCGTCCAGCACCGCACAAAGTGTTCGGCTCTTTTGCAAATTCATTAATCCATATGTATCAATAACGGTAAATTGAAGTCTAAAGCATAGTTTACTACCTCTATCTTTGTCTGTCACGAAGCGATATCTCACAAATTGACTCACCTTTTTGACGTTCTCTACTTATCGACTTGTAGCCGCTTGTTTCTCGCGTGTGCCGTTGTAAAGGTGTTTTTTTTTACCAACATGGAATATAGTTTTCTAACATTTCATGCGACATTAAAGGTTGCCAATTATTTCGGAATACCCACATGGTCACGTGGTTCTAAATTTGATACAGATGTGTTCATTGGTTTACGATATTGCCGAAATACAAAGAGGCTACATAATAATAATAATAATAATAATAATAATAATAATAATAACATACATTTTAACGCCTAATATCCAGTGCGAGGCACTGCTCACTGGCGGTACATTATTACCCTGAAGGAATTGTACTCCAGCAGCTACTTAGCGCTAAGTCCGTACAACCCTATATTCAGGTACCCATTTTAACAGCTGGGTGGACTGAGTGCAATGTGGATGAAGTGCCTTGCCCAGGGACACAACACAGGAAGAGACCCAAGGCACAAATTTTTGGTGCCTCCACCGGGATTCGAACCCGGGTCTCTGTCGTGAGAGGCAAGCAAGCTTACCACTACACCACTGTGCATGATATAGGATACGCTCAGCTAGTTCAGTAAAGTAATATTCGAACAAACTGTTATATTAATAATAGTATTCAAAGTAGAACAACACTGGCGTCCAAAATATTAATTACATGCAATTGTCAAATTGATAGGTCATGACATAGGACTAAAGTGATGCATTCAAGAAGTAAAGGTAAAATCAAAGTGTCACTTTCAATAGCCTCAAGTTCTTAACAAATGATTTATGAATACATGTACATAAATGTTTATAATAACGCTTTCTCTCTTTCGTCTTAGATATATGAATTCAAAGCGTTTTACAAATACAATATATCTAACAATGTTTCAAAATTGGTAACTTCACAAAGACTCCAATCGTTTCATTTGAATAAATAAACCTTCTTTTTAAAGTATTTATTTTTCCCTTCCCAAAATCAACATATTCAAAATGTTTTCATTTACCAAACGTAGTATATTTTTGCACAAAGAGCAACAATTTTCATTTCTTACTGCTTTCCTGAGGATAGCATCTTATTTACGAAACTGTTAACTACATTAATGGATGCTAAACTGATTTTAAAAATAAGTTCATTGTTATACTATACGACAGACGCACATACGCGACTCTCGCTCAATAAAAGGTGCTTACAAGTACCGCACCTAAGCGTCTCTCGCTGTGAGAAACTGCTAATTAACGGACCCTTATATGCGGCTCTCGCTGTGAGGATCTCATTATTTTGACGCATATACGCGGCTCTCGGCGTTAATGAGTTAAGAATATAGATTCCAAGTGCATATCCCCTGATGCCCATTGACTACTTATTATCTCCTTAGCTTTTTTATTTCTTTATTATTGGGGAATACGCTACGTGCTTTGAAGATAACATTATTTGGAGCAGAGATGTGCTTTTGAGTTGTCATTGATGTTGTATGAATGAGATGATGATTGTAAATGAAAAGTATTCAGAAAAGTTTACCTGATCAGTCTCGTACTTTGGAAGTGTTGATTGGTTTGACGAATGACTATGATACCAGTAATCGTAATCCTGCAAATAGATATATACATGCGACTAGTATTGTATTGCAATCATATATATTGTATATTGTTGTAAAGTATAAAAAGATATGTTGACATTACAGATTATATATATCATCTGTTAGCATTAACATCCATTGCTTATGTTATTAAAATATAACCAATTGTACGCCCTGAGTATTTTTACATATATTTTTTTTCAATTGATATACTCTTACATACACTTTAACTCCAGATAACGCTCACAATTATAAATATATATGATTTAACTTACACAATCAGATATAACAGCGAGAGAACAGTATGGCCAATGATCCAATTACCATAGATTTCATTTGTTTGAGTCGTAGAACCTTCAAGGACACGAAAATTACAACAATGTGAGATTTAACATAACAATCTCATTTAATTTTCACATTAATGTGTGTGTGTGTGTGTGTGTATGTGAGTGTGTGTGTGTGTGTGTTTGTGTGTGTGTGTGTGTGTGTGTGGGTGTGTGTGTGTGTGTGTGAACTAACTGACAGGGGGAAAACTATGCCAAAGTACATAAACCCATTTATGCTTACCGTCCCACTTGAACAGTTCTCACTTGTTTTTGAAGAAATAAAAGCTTACAGTAAAGTGCATTTTAAAGCTAAGGCATTTGTGTATTCAAAGAAGAGAAGAACGATTTCATAGAGTTATCAACCCTTGAACAGTGCGCCGCCATCTTTGGGTAGTTGTCAACTGCAAGTTTCATTGAGTTTGAGTTAATCTCAAAACTAAAATAACAAAATATGTTTTTATTTGATCTTGTGAGGGTACAATTAAGTTTTCTATGGATAAATGATAACTTAATATAAACTTAAGATATAAATATTTCAATGATTGATTATTGAGTAATTTGCCGTCCCTAAGTGAGACGGTATGCACGAATGGGTGGGGTTTTTTGGATACACATGTTCATACCTATTTGTTGTAAGTTTGATAACACATTCATGTATATAATATTTCAAGTAGCTTAAATAAGTTACTCTCAGCTTTTGACAAACATTGGGATACATTAAGAAATTTCATATCAATTATCATAAACAATTTTACCATATGCCAAAGATACATGGTGTATTTCTTTCAGACTAACGGTAGAAAACCAATTCCATTATATTTCATTTGATAAATAAGCTCAGGTAGATGAAAATAACTTCTTCATGGAACCCCATGAAATCGATGAGGATGTATATGGGGATAATGATGATGAAAAAGGTGCAGATTGAGACTCTCTGAATGTACAACGTCTGTTGGGTGCTCACTTACTCTGCGATCTTTGGTTAGAAACATAAATGACACAGACTCCCTAATTTTTAACATCATCAGAATAATCCACCACCTCCTGGTTCTATTAGATTTTATTCTATTCGATCTGTTCCCTTCCTTGCCTGTAATAAATACTTTTACGAAGAGAGGAGTCAATTGCAAAGCCACAGTCAGACCAGATGGAATCTAGAAGTGTCCTGTCATAAGTCCTTAAGAAATGAAAAAGTCTGAGGGGTATTCTGCTGAAGTTTGCAGATATATGAATTTGATTAGTAGACAACAGTTTTTTGACATGTTTATCTACGTCTGCGTTTATCATTTACAATCAGCTGGCAGGTGGTCCTCATCCATGAAACAGATGTCCAACTAGGAATGTCCTATGTATTGAACAGGTGAAACAAGGACATGGGTGGTAAGGACTGGTTGGACATTGCTAGGGCCCCTAGAAGAAGAACATAATAGTGTTCAGTTCAAAACTGTGTTTATAAGATTACACCAAGAGCATTAGCAAACTTTGTGACTTGTTCCATTGAGTTTAATTGCCATTAGTGTAGGCATTAACTGGTATTACAGATTAGTATGGTCGATACTGTGTCTGCTTTCTTTTTTTCCAAATCATAAGTAAAAGGAAAAGCTGCTTAACAGATTAAGCTTGGGTTTGTAGGCCCCTTTCAGCGATGTCTTGCCATGGCCTCTTGGCCGATGAGATTACCTTGGAATGTGTTAAGTCAAATCCTTTTTTCGTAGTTTGATCAAGTGTTGGTAATAGGTTTCATTTTAAAATTCTGCACTTTTATATCCCTCCTATTTTACACTGCTTCCCATAGGATGTGAGAGAATCGCCGTTTGTGCAACAGTTCTTAGTACACTTGGTTATTAACGTCAGTACGGAAGGTGCCATAGTCGTGCAGGGCGTGTTCAAACTCTTGCTAACATATCTACTGGAGATATAAAGAAGAAACTACTAGTATGGAAACACAAATTTGATATAAAAAGAGCATATTTCATAGTTTATTACATGCGTCAAAGATGTTTTTACTATTAAACAATCAACAGAGCATAATGTTAGTCTATCAAGATAGAAAACGTGAAAAAACTAGTAATGTTAAAGTAATGTTACTTAGTGTATTGTGACAAACAAAGAGATATTGAGCACGTTTATACTCATATAACTGCCCTCTATCACAGATGTAACTCATGGGATCTCAACATGATGAAAACTATCGGAGCCGGAGAAGGGTGATACTAACAAATTAATGTCGCTACCCATTAAAAAAACCCTACTCTTCCTGCATACTGTCCCACATATGCGACACTTTTTGAGAGGCTTGAAAAGTATGGAAAAATTGTTGATAATAAGAAATAGACTTAATTCCTTCCAATATATCCAAAAATTTGAAAAAAAATAGAGCCATGGGCTCTGTAGCTCATCAGACTTTGGATAGAA
The DNA here is from genome assembly GCA_921293015.1 of Phorcus lineatus. Classification (NCBI taxonomy): domain Eukaryota; kingdom Metazoa; phylum Mollusca; class Gastropoda; order Trochida; family Trochidae; genus Phorcus; species Phorcus lineatus. The sequence continues at coordinate 6,027,308 of OV121095.1, read as the reverse complement.
ATAGGTGTTTCGGTTTAGACCATGGGGTCATGGGCAGTGTAGGAAAGATAGCCTGTCCCAACGTCCAAGTTATTCACAATCAAATAAAAACGGCCCATTGCCCATTTGGATTCAAGGGGTCACCGAACCTACAATTCAGAATCCCCATTGTCCAAGGAGTCTACACACAACAATTAAGCTATCAAGACCTTTTGGAACTGGAGAAGAAGATGAAAGTAGGATTTTAAGGTTTTGACCCTTGTGACCCCATTTGGGGTCAAGTGGTCACCAAACCTACAACTTAGAAAACCCAGTGTCAAAGGAGTCTTCACACAATTTTTCAGCTCTCTAGACCTTTTGGAACTAGGGAAAAGGATGAAATTAGGTTTTTTAGGTTTTGACCCCTGTGACCCCATTTGGGGTCATGGGGTCACCAAACCTACAATTCAGAATCTCCAGTGCCCAAGGAGTCTACACACAACTATTCAGCCCTCTGGACCTTTTGGAACTAGGGAAAAAGATGAAATTAGGTTTTTTAGGTTTTGACCCCTGTGACCCCATTTGATGGGGTCACCAAACCTACAATTTAGAATCCCCATTGGCCAAGGAGTCTACACACACCTTTTCAGCTCTCTAGACCTTTTGGAACTAGGGAAAAAGATGAAATTAAGTTTTTTAGGTTTTGACCCCTGTGACCCCATTTGGGGTCATGGGGTCACCAAACCTACAATTTAGAATCTCCAGTGCCCAAGGACTCTACACACAACTATTCAGCTCTCTGGACCTTTTGGAACTGGAGAAGAAGATGAAAATAGTTTTTTCATGTTTTGACCCCTGTGACCTCATTTGTGGTCATGGGGTCAAAAAATGTACAATTAAGAATCCCCATTGTCCAAGGAGTCTACACACAACTATTAAGCTATCAAGACATTTTGGAACTGGAGAAGAAGATGAAAATAGGTTTTTCATGTTTTGACCCCCTCTGACCCCATTTGGGGTCAAGTGGTCACCAAACCTACAATTCAGAATCCCCAGTGTCCAAGGAGTCTTCACACAATTTTTCAGCTCTCTAGACCTTTTGGAACTAGGGAAAAAGATGAAATTAGGTTTTTTAGGTTTTGACCCCTGTGACCCCATTTTGTGGGGTCACCAAACCTACAATTTAGAATCCCCGTTGGCCAAGGAGTCTACACACACCTTTTCAGCTCTCTAGACCTTTTGGAACTAGGGAAAAAGATGAAATTAGGTTTTTTAGGTTTTGACCCCTGTGACCCCATTTCTGGTCATGGGGTCACCAAACCTACAATTTAGAATCTCCAGTGCCCAAGGAGTCTACACACAACTATTCAGCTCTCTGGACCTTTTGGAACTGGAGAAGAAGATGAAAATAGGTTTTTCATGTTTTGACCCCTCTGACCTCATTTGGGGGTCATTGGGTCACAAAATCTACAATTCAGAATCCCCATTGGCCAAGAAGTCTACACACAACTTTTCAGCTCTCTGGACCTTTTGGAACTGGAGAAGAAGATTAAAATAGATTTTTAAGGTTTTGACCCTTGTGACCCAATTTGGGGTCATGGGGTCACGAAATCTACAATTTAGAATCCCCATTTGCCAAGGAGTATGCACATAAAAATTCAGCTCTCTAGAGTCATTGGTTCTGGAGAAGAAGTCGAAAAAGTGAAAAGTTTACGGATGGACGGATGGACGGACGGACGGACGGATGGACGGACGCCGGACGCCATGCCATGCCATAAGCCCATCGGGTCTTTCAGACCTGATGAGCTAAAAACTTGAAGCCCTATGCATATATGAGTTAAATAAATATCAAATATGAGTTCCATTTAGGAATTTCATTTTTGTAATATATCATTTTTAAACAACTTCAAATGTACAGTGTGCAGTTAAAGCTTTTACCAAACACACTACATATCATCATGTATCCCGGCCATGTGGTCAAGGGGCTTTATATGTCAAATTCCCAAATTGTCGACCGCTGATCCGAGGGAGCCACTGAACTACAGAGGGCTCACACTCGCCCCAGTAGTATATAAGCTGTACTGTTTTCTATTGATTAATTCACTCAATGAGTGGATAGAAGGAAATAATAAACTTGACAATGTGCAGAACGGGTCAAGAAAGGGTAAATCAACTATTGATCACGTGACAACAATTACAAGTATTGAGGAAAACAGAATTATTGTATCGTAAATCTACATTTGCGGCTTTTGTTGACTTTCTTAAAACATACAATTAGATACAGAGGGACCAATTTTGGAACAAGCTATGTCAAGCAGGTGTCCAAGGTGTCCAATGCAGTATCTGTGTGAATGAAACAAGAACTGATTGGTTTTCTGTAAATAGAGGTTTAAACAGGGATGTTGTTTATCCCCAGTTCTATTTAACATTTACATCAACAATCTGTTAGAAACTATATAATCATTAGGTACAGGTGTGCAAGTTGGTAATGAGATGATTTCTATACTTGCGTATGCGGATGACATCGTTCTTCTAGCGGAAAATGAAGATGATCTTAAATTCATGCTAAGTATATTAAGTTAATGGGTAGACAACAAGATGGTTGTCAACAAAGACAAATCCAAGATTGTGCACTTGTGCCGAACGGGGACGATTTTCACATGTGGAGATGCTATTATAGATGTATGTGGACATTACCATTACCTTGGAATATTACTGCCGGAGCACTTGACTTATTCTATAATGGCTAAATGTGCAGTGAAATCCGCCAGGAGAGCATTAGGTCTACTGACAGTGAAATATAAAAGCCCTGACCGAATGCCCTTTCAGGTTTTTACAAAGTTATAAGACACTATGGTATGGTCTTTGCTCGAGTATGGAGCAGGTATATATGGGGACAACGGAACAAGCTGCCGTCAACGCCAACACCGGGCCATAAGCTACTTCATGGGAGTAGGAAAGTACACCCCAAATCTCAGTGTAAACGGAGACTCTGGATGGATCCCTACCATTGTGCGACAACAGTCAACAGTGACACGAACATACGCTCGTGTAATAAACATGGATAACAGAAGATTGAACCAACGTGTTTTATATGGGCAAAAACGATCAAAAAAAGAATTGGGTGAAGCGAGTACATGACTATCTAAATGATAATAGTTTAGGTCATCTAACGGATGCACTGTCATTAGAGAGCCGTCTAATCACAAAAACTGTTACCAGCATAGCATTTAAGAATTACAAACAGGAATGGTGCGAGAAACTGTACATAGATCCAACAACCAAACGATCTAGAACTGGACTTAATAAACTTTGAAAATATAGGCAATATAAGGAACTATTTGATACCAAACCTTATCTATTACAGCCCCTGCTCAGAGATCACAGAAGCGCTATAACAAAATTTAGGTGTTGAGTGGCACCGCAACGGGTTGAGACGGGTAGATAGCAAAATGTGCCATTTTCTGAAAGATATTGTTTTAACTGTTTACATGTTGTTGAGGATGAAATGCCTGTCTTAATTTTCTGCCCCGTTTATAATGACAGAAGAAATGAATTTAATGAGGTATGTACTTGGAAACTTTTATAACTTATCACCAACAAAGACGTTTTACGCTTTTATCCAAACATTACCTTTGACAGTGCTAGGATATGCCACAAGATTTTAAATTAAAGAAGATATGTTTTATACACTTGAAACGGATGCTGTATGTAGGTTTCACTTTTATTTATGGGTTTGTTTGAATTTAATTGACATATCGTCCCTCATAAATCGCTGAACAATTGGATGTATTACACATGTGAAACGTAAATAAAATATTCTGTCTGTCAATCAAGACTGAACATACAAGAGGAGGAGAGGGCAATTTGTATCTGGTTTTGTGTACAATATCGCAGGTTGCCTACGGACATCCAGTGGTTAACGTTGTATGCCAACTATTTGATGGCTCTAGGATCTATATTAACTATGTATACAGCATTATTCCAAGTTGGGATGTCCCATCTTAAAATGGGATAGCCAGATAACATTTTGAATATGGTATTAAGAAATCCAATCTTGAATGAAAAGATTTTTTTAAAATGAGGAAAGTTGATGAAAAAAATGATTACAATGAAAAATATTACCTAAGTTGATAAAATACTTTTGATGAAATATTGACTTTGATAACATAATTTGATGGGAAAAAAGGTTGTTGAAAAACATTTTTGATTAATTAGTGACTTTCATTAAAACAGTTACTTTTTTAAAGAAAACTATTTTTTTCAAAAGCCATTATGTAATAAACTTTGAAAAAATAAGAGACTCTGGTATATACATTATTGATGAGAGTATATTCCATTGAATATCTGACCCTTCAATTAAGTTCTTACAATATTTACAGACTTTGATGAAAAACATGACCTTTTTCTTGAATATCTTGGTATTAAAAACTCAGTCAATTCTAATGTAAAATGTAAAAAGAAAATCCATTAAAATACAAAATCAATTCTGCCATATATCATTAAAGAAATACTTATCAGATATACATACGATTTTAGTACATTTGTAACCTTTACAAAACAAGAATGGAAAACAATCCATTATATTCCATTCCACTCACACGCTCATATATCAAACTACAATATTTTCTATACAGCATCATTTACAGAATAATATCCACAAACGACATCTTATATAAACTGCAACAAATGTGACTTACGCCGAACAGAGACTGAATCAATAACACATTTATTCCATGAATGCAGAAATGTAAGACATATATGGAGCGTTAAGGACGTTGGATCAAGGAAAAAAGGAACAAGATAACGTTTTCAAAATCTTTTCTTATTTGGCTATCATGAAAAGTGAAATGAAGTTGTTAACCTTAGCATCGATACAACTTGAATGAATATGTTTGAATGCAAAATCTCAAACATGAAACATTACCATTGGAATATGTCACAAGAGATATTACACTTTCGTGTAGTATAGATAGACTCTTATCTATTATCCTAAAACTCCGACTAGAATAAATTAATGAAATACTGGTTTATTTGGCATTTATATGGCCTTTTTAGCATAAACTCTTAAAGAACTGTTATGATCGAATTCAGTTTTCTTTGAAAAATAAAAATATTGTTTCCATCTAAGTCACACTTTCCTTAATTCTCTCAATAAAAAATTTCATTTTTCCAACAAAGTCCCTGTCTCATTAAACAATTTTTATCATCAAAGCCAGTCATTTATCAAACTCTCTTTTTCATTAACGTCTTTTCTAAAATATTCGACCTTCAGGTCATAATAGTCATTTTTAATTCAAATATTTTTTCAACATCAAATTCAATATGAAGCGGTTCCAAAAAGTAAAACGCCCACCCATATTAATTTCTATAAATGTTGTATATCATTGGTGTACCTGATAAGTATTGTTTCAAGAAAAGTAAGTTTTTCAAGTCATATTCAATGCAATATGATTTACAAATTATATTTTCATCAAAGTTAATATTCCATCCAATAATATTTACAATCTATTTTCATAATTTCCCCCCATCAATTCAGTATTTCATAAAAGTATTTGTATCATTCCAAATGATTTCTCATCAGTCATTTCTTTTAAAATTTCAATTTCAATATTCTTATCAAAATCAAATCATGAACTTGCTTTCCCATCTTAAAATTCTGCGGTATCTACAATTGGGACAATTTACAAGTACTACCTAAGGTTCCCTTTTCTCAAATAATAGTCTTGTCTTTCAAAATTACTGCCTTATAACTCAACGAGAACATGTCGAACGATCAGTATTGACAAACGTAGAGTTGCTTTTCATAAGAGTCTCATAACATTCAAATTGCATTTTATATGTCATGATATAGTTTGGCATCTATAACATACTTTACATAATCGTTTGCAGAATCATTTTAATCCGATACTAGTATTTCGCTAATAGTATTGACGTATCAGGTATGAAACGATATGATCGTTAACATCGCATTACAAGTGTTTTATAACAAAATATAAATACAATGTACAAGGATATGTTGTTAACTATGCTAATCAGGTGACATCATGGTTCTTCCTTGTTGGTGTTCTGATTGACACAATCACTCTCTTTTAAGTTTACCCCTTGAGCAATATGTTAATGTGACATAATCTTTTTTGTTTTTAAATAGCTTAATTGTAGTTAGAGATGTATGTCAATGATTTAAGGATATGAGGGTCTATAGGTGTCAATGAAGGACTCTTCAAGTCGTAAAAGTGCATTTGAGACACTGTCCATGTTAGATTTATGGAATAATTTATAGAAAGGCAATATTTTGAAATCACCATATGTACAAGTAGAAAGATGTTTAATTACAAATAAACAGCGGTATCTGCTATAGGTATTGTGTTGTCTGTGTAAGGTTTCCCCATTTCTTAGGCATTAAGATTTACCAATATAAAACTTTTACACTTCGGGCACTTTATTGCATAAATGACATTTTTTGAATTGCAATCAAAGTTATTATATATTATATACTATGCGTCCCATTTACATGTTTATTAGTTAAGTGATCTACTAACTGATCAACCTATATATCTCGTTGTGTCTTCTATAAATAAGTTTCCAGAATTAAGTTGAGACATTAGCCCCCACCATTTTCCGGTTTCGATCATAAATCTCGAAGTTTTTTCTGTTTCTTGTCACTATGTTAACTGATAAGCAATCTGATAAAGAAAATGCTAAACGAATGTTAATGTGATAACATTTTTATGCAACAAGTAAATGGAGTTGATTTTTATGCAACGAGTGAATGGATTTGGTATGATACTTAATTCCATTCACGAGTTGCATGAACATGTTATCACATTATCATGTGTTTAGTATTTTATTTATTACTCAACCCCATGTATCACTATTTAGAAAAATTGTCAAAAAAACAGTCAGCTGACCGTGAAACCGGCGTATGAATATCAGTCAGTCAAACAAAACACTGAGCAAAATAGTTCGCTAATTGTCTACATAAGTGACTTGTCTAAAACATATCACAAAAATCATTTTGGTGAAAAAGGATTTCATTTTTAAAAAAAAATCATTGATATAACAAAACCTTACAAGCAAAGAAAAATGTCGACACATCGTGCATTCGATCCGTGACGTCATCGAAATGTAACCTCTTTCTAAGTCAGGTCAGTTTTAAAAATTTGCCAAATAGTGTCAACAGTTGGGAAGGATTGGTTGATAACATTGAATAACAGAATTGTTGATAGGACCTGCAAAGATTGAACTAAGGGAACTAAGGGTACGGGAGTTGCAAGATGTCATGTTCAGATTGTGTGCTTGTTGAGGGGGAAGGGACAGGTTGGATGGAACAGATGATGAAGGGTCAAGTTGTATGGCGTGGAACGGCCGGCAGATGGAGGACGTAACGCAACTTGCGATGACACAGAAGTTGGGCGAGTGATTAAGCGACTGATTGATTTGCGTTGGTTTTCAGATAAAACAATGTTAAGATAACGTTCTATCACGTAAATTTACGTTAGACAGTCGCCATTGTCTTACTTTCAAGTCATGTGATTGGACGATGCCATGTGACGTTCGAAAGTAGTTCCGTTTGTTTACACGAGAAGGTAACATGTGTGTTGCCAACTCATTATTATCTAATGAGTGATCTCACCATGTTTGAGTAATAAACTCATTTTAAGAAACAACTACTATTTGTCAATGAAATAACACCAGTTATGAATTTTGACATATTTGACCCCAACAACATATATTGTACTAAGTGCTCCTTTGAAGTTACGAGCAAAACAAAATGTTAATGAAAAACAAATGCTATTTGCCTGAATTATGCAAATTAGATATTGATATAGAGAAAAAACACCGATACACGTTAAAGGGCAGTAATGACTTCTGTTACATTGCCATATTTAGTGACTATATTATGAGGGGACCAGAAATTGACGGGAAAATAAGAACATATGCATAAATGATGCAAATATGAGACTGAGAGATACCTAAGGATCATAGTGGTTAAATGTAACGGGTTGTTTACATTCAAATAATAAGCGGGTGACTTGTGAATGGAAAACAATTTTGATGAGAAAACTACTAAGTATTTGCACAAATTATACTAACTAGGGACTGAAACATGCAAAGAGCATGTCAATCCATCATATTTATTACACGTGTCATGTTTTGTGACTTTTCAACCAGTAATGTCCGAGTGTCTAAAGTATGACGGACAGACGGCCGTAGTATTGTTTTGTCTGATATTTATGCTTATGATAAGGTAAAAATTGAGGGACTATGCAGAGACAATAAAAATGGGGTATATGTATATTTGATATTACATGCGCAAGTATTTTAAATTCAAGAATATCTTTGCTAATCAGTATGTAATCAATACGAATATTTAACGAAAGTTTATTCACTAGATCGGTGTAGTAATCTTAGTGCAAATAACATATATTTTAAATTCGGTTTGGACGTAAGTTATATAACTTCATCTTAACTGACAACGGAACTCTCAATGTCCGTGCGTAAAATAGCCGTTTTGGAACTTACTCTCGGATCGTCGGTTTTTTTCGTACTTAATTCAAATTTTGGCATGATAAAAAAGACATTCCTTAAATTTCAATTACAATAGTCCATGTGTACACTCTAAGAAAATATATTACTTATGTTTAAAGCTGTTGATCACTCAAAGGAGGTTTTGTCGAGAAATGCGAATTGTATCAGTAAATGCTGATGGCATAATAAATAAATTTCTTAAGGCTTCCAGTTCTACTATTACTCCCTTTCTTACAAGACTATTTAACCGTATATTTGATATTGGTAACTTTTCAGCTGCATGGGGTAAAATTATAATATGCCCACTTTTCAGGGGAATTTCCCTTATAGATTCTATTTGTAAGGTGTTTCTTGTATATTGAATAAGCGTTTAAAATCTTGGTGTGAGGAACATGAAATTATTAATGAGTCACAGGCAGGTTTTAGAGCAGGCTATTCTACAATTGACCACATATTTTCTCTCCAGGCTTTAGCTCAGAAATATTCTTGACAAAAGAGAGGTAGGTTTTACTGTCTGTTTATTGATTTTTCTAAGGCGTTTGATACTATTAGAAATGATGTTCTCTTGCAATCCCTATCTGAAATTGGAATATCTGGAACAAATTTTGATATAGTGTCATCAATGTAGAACAATTTAGCGTTGTGAGGTTAACTTTTTCGTCATTAACATAAAGCTACATGTACCAAAATGAAAGATTAAATATTTATATATCACCACAGTGATTATTTATGGTTTACCTTAGAAAAGTAACTATCATGCGCATGTCACAAGTATCTTGTTTCAAATACTGAGAACATTGTAGCAACATAAAAAGTACGTGGCAAAGTTAATTTATATTATACTTATATTACCTAGGAATTGCTTGAAGGGTACATAAGTACCCTTATTTATAAGCATGTTAGTAAGGATTGTATGCAAATGAATGTAAAAAAGAAATATACAACCTTTTTCAACCTTGAAACATTTCGATTTAGGTTTCAGACATTGTCCAGTGTCCCTGTGACACCCTTCACACTCAGCGTCACAGTTCTTGTCACAGGCACCGCCAAAGCGACCAGGTTTACAGATCTCCTGAAAACATTCCCCTTTGTTGTCACACGCTGAACCACCGCATTTAACCTCACAGGATGTCTCACACTTCTCTCCGTAGCTGTGACCTTTACAATCTGGAGTAGTTCCGCTAAAGCGGTCACATTTTCCGTCTGTGTCGAGGATTTGACATGGGGTGTTGCATTGAAAGCCATAGTATCCAGGACTGCAACCAATTGAACAAGGATAAGTGCCAGTGTCGTCATCGTAGTAACATATTGAGTCCATACAGTTAGATGGACATTGGTGCGAGCATGTCCTTCCAGCTAAACCAGGGATGCAGCCGTCTAAACAGTTAGCGTTTCCGTCACACGTCTGTTGCTTGCATGTTATACATCCTGCCGCAGACACAATCCTGATTGCTGCTCCGAATTGGAAAACTACAACAAAATTGTGATATGTTGTTTTTGAGATTATGAAATATACTGGACATAAAAAGTTAAGGATAACTTATTTTGAACGTTTTCATTCCTTAAAGATCGACTGAAATGACCCATGGCAACTTTCTTGATTCATAAATTATGTATTCTAATTTGCCAGTAACTTTAATTTAAATTTTCGAAATCGGCCGATAAACAACTTTAATACGGCTTTTTCGAATCACCAGCTAATTACCACCAGTGAACAGAATGCCGCGTGACGTGCCGCGTGACGTGCTAGTTGGCGGAAGTATAACCTCCTGAATGAAAAAAACAACAGGAAATCTCACAGTCTTAACAACTGTTTAAACATATTCAAAGTCATCCAAACAACTCAAACCTCTGAAAAAATTGATGTTAAATATATATTTAATAATTTGTATCCTTCCAAGCAAAAGACAATTCGCACTATCCCATAGCATGTGTACATCAATTACGACGTCTGCCAAATGTTGGCACAACAATCAGACTAGTTTAACTATTCTTATTCTTTTATGACGCACAGGTGGCCGTTATGTAATCCTATCGCAGTCAATTTCAACTCTTTGATTTAATGGTCTCTAATCATACCTTTTGAATTTGTACGCCTTGGACCTGCCTGTCATAATGGCGTAACTCTTGGCATTCGACTGCTACTTAGTTTATTGTTACGGCGTCCAGTCATTTTGAACCAATGAACTTGTAGAATATATATTCAACCAATGAATTAAGAAAAGGAGATTTGGCTCATGTACTTCTACCAACGATGACACACATTTAAAAAAGTACATCGTGAATAACGGGTACCAACATTCTTTAGGATAACATCGGATGTTTCTAACGCTTGCGCCAGGTATGTTTTCATGTTATAGATTTTTAAATTCAAAGACAGAGATATTGCAACATGGTGTGAGATTTTATACTAGATAAAAATATAATATATGTTAGTTAAATACAAACGAATCATCCACTAAGTACTAAGTTGTCATGAACGTGAAGCGGAACAAAATATTTTTTCTACAGTAAACATTAATGTTTTTTACATTTTCTTCCATTTATTACAAAAACTTTCATTTTTCGAGACAATTTAGAACTTCATATCGATAAATACATGATATAACATTACGTGTTATCCCATAATGGTTGATCTCTCACCTACCAAGTTTTTAACCTTTTTGATATAAACCCTCCCAAGAAAACCCCGTCCAAGGATTGCCACAGTCCAATTGAAATGGATTCGACGACTGAGAAGGAAAGTTGATATCATGAAGCAGTTACATATCGTATTTTTGAATTCTTTCGGTCATGCTATTGCCTCTATTTTGCTGTTGAATTAGCATAAAAATACAGAGAAAATCAAGCTGACGACTAGCACGTCACACTGGGCGTGGCTTCGAATCATGCTTCGGTGATTTTGTCTAAGCGTTCGTCAGTCTCATTAGGCGGTTATTCAAAACAGGGGTATAAAAGGTCTCCTGGTAGTCGAATTAATGCGTATATTTTCTCATTTTTTGGCTCTTTTGATTTTTATAAGTGAAGCGAATACAGATAATAATTTGTAATAATCAAAATTATGCGTTACTTATCCTCTTTAAGGAAAATAGAGATATAACATTTCATTTCATTTCTTATGCGTTTGATAACATTTTGTACAAACAATTGAGTAAATAACGTCGCCAGAGCATGACAAGGAATACCAATGGCATTAAAAGCTGGCCCCCTCTGAACATCGTGATAAAATGGGCATCATGGGCGCAACTCCGGAATCATGTCACTACACAAATCATCGTCAATATGGTAAATGACCTCCGGGTGCGTTCAACACGGCTTGACATCGAAGTTGCATGCTATTAATCAGTATGGGAAAATTGTTTTGAGGAATATTGGCCCATTCCTGGACAAGCACATTTTCAAGTTGATTGAGAGTCTTAGGGAGTCTTTCAAGGTGTGAGATCCGAACCTGTAGTTGGTCCCAGACATATAAGATAGGATTAAGATCCGGGGACACCGCCGGCCTTGGCATCCTTGTCATTATTTCGCGTTGCATACACTCATTGACAATCCCTGCACGTGCAATCAGAATAAAAGCTGGAACCATGTCTCTCGCAAACGGCCTAGAAATTGGATGCAGGATAGTGTCCCTGTAGCGCTGACCAGTCAATGTGCCCCTGGGAACCGACAAGTCTGTATGACCACCATGGCAAATGCCGCACCATACCATCAAGGAAGCTCCTCAAAACCTCTCATGTTCCAGCACTGTGTAGTTGACAAAACATTCTCCCTGTTGACGCCAAACACGTCTCCTGCCATCATGGAAGTCGAGGCAAAATCGTGACTCGTCCGTGAATAAGACATTTCGCCAGTGACGTCTATGCCATTGAACATGATTTTGACACCACTCGACTTTGGCTTTTCTGTGTCTTGGAAGGAGATGTACGTGGCTATACAGCTGTACGATGTGCATGAAGACCTATTCTGTGAAAACGTTTAACGAACAGTTTAAGGTGTGATATCGACACCAAAAAGGCTCTATTCAGTCTGACAGCATCTCGGAAATGACTCCGGCGTGTCAGAGACCGATATAACGATCCTGTCGCGCCATCGTAGCACGTGGTCTCCAATTTCTAGGGAGTTCCTGGACGTTAATGGTTGTCTGGTATCGTGTCCACAACCGGTAACTGACGCTTTGGGAGACACCCATCATGCCACCGACCCTTCTCTGAGAATGGCCCTTTTCGAGCATATCGACTGCGCGATTTGCCTCAGCAGTGGTTAAGTGACGTCTTAAAGGAATATTCGTTTTTACAAGATTTAACCAACCGATTTGTGATACTGTGCATGGTATCAAAGCTTTTTGAACAATGTGTTCCACTTCAGCATACGGCAGTTTCAATAAAGAATCATACCCCATGCTTTCGTGCCACGACATGCATGCTGTGCACGGGCACTGCCCTTTATCACGTGCATCAACTTCCAAACAGACAACACTACAATAGACGTTATTAATTTCATTTCATTTTTTCTTTTGTCAACTCTACCACCGTTTATTCTGGTGATACCTAACTTTTTTCCTTACCTTTTTGGTCTAGTAAAGTAAAAGATAAGTTCTGTTTTAAAATGAAATCTTCAATCACTGTCATCTTTAAAAGGAAATATTCTTAGCTCTTTTTTTTATTCATTACATTTTAAAACGATTGACATATTCATTTGTTCAACAATGTTTTTTCTTACGAAGAAAAAAGGTCATTGGCCATATTATACTGAACTATAAATGCTCAACTCAAAATGCAAAATATTGGTAGTAATTATAAGCAGCAAAGAAAATACGCAAACATAAATGACTGTTTTCCTCTAGACTGAATTTCAACTTCTTCGCTGTGGTCATCGATTGTGCATTGCAATATTCAGACCTAAATGGAGATATAGGAGAACAGTGTGTAGGACGAATTATGCTTAGACTAAAAAATTAGATCACGTTTCCTACCGCTGCCTTGACAAGAACTGTTTAACCACAGCTTCAGATCAGATCTCAAAAGATGTATACAAAAGTGCCGTTTGAGGAAATACATATCCATGTTGGATTCTATTTAAATAAAGCTCTTTTTGTCAGACAAGGAGGGAACGGTTAATGTTATCAAAACGGATTTTGGAAAATGAAGAACGTGTACTGAATACTTACGGAAAAGCAATGTGCTGGCAAAAGTTATGACCTGCATCCTGTCTCTTCTGTCTCTTCTGAAACGAAAGGAGAATATTGACTAACTAATAGTTACCTTACTTTTTAATATTTCAAAAATATAAATATTGGATATCTTTGATACTCAAGAAGTGTTTAGAAAGAACACACCATTTAACGAATTGACCAATCGTATCAAGCAGAATTTTCAAATCAGTTATTTTATGTTAACAATAAGCTTGTTTTTTTGTTTTGTTTTATTTGTTTAATTTCTACCAATTAGTTCATGAAACATGTTGTTTTTCTTCAGATCTATTCACTCAATCCGGTTAACCGTAGACATAGCATTAAGTGTCACAAGCGAAAGCTGCATGCGTCCATTTTGGTGTGAAAACCTTGAAATCATTCTAGTAAAGGAAATGAATGCGCATAGCCTAAGCGAACTTATTACGTTCATTATCGGACCAATATAATCTCTTAATGTACAAAGGTGTGTCAAAAGTGTTTGTCACTTTTCTTATTAAAAATAACAAACCATCCAGTTTTTAAAATCTTGAGCAATAATTAAGTGTTTAATTGTAACGAAATATATATCTAGTCGTTACCGTCGGGTGAATTCATTATCACTTATCAGAAAAAATATACAAAAAAATATATTGTTTCGATGATTATAAGATAAATCATGTTAGCATTGATAATGCAGTAACACTCGCTTATATTTTCTTCCTACATAGGCCATATTTAATGATCATGTTTAACTTGTGTCGCCTTTTTATGAAGCTTACATGTATGGAATATATGCACTAGGAAATATGACATCGTCATACAGTCACTGCTTAATTCATGCTTCATTGGAAACGATTAATTCATACATGGTTCAAACCCCGTATCTTTCTCCAAACTTCTACATATCAAAACTGCTAAGCTTAAGGATGTTCGCCCCTCACCTGCTTACAAGTCACAGTTACAAAACTCAAATAGCCTTAAATAGCAATGTTCTTATATAATAAGTCTTAATTTTGATGATTTCTGATTAAATATTCATCAAAATTATCAAACATAGTTTTTTTTATTCTTAAATAATTCACAATTTTGCTGACTTAGCAATTTTCAATTGTAACTATCATGTGAGCAAGTTCTATTACATGTTTTTTTTAGAAAGTAGATGCTGATGAATGAATATGATTCGTATTTTGCGTTCAGGTAGATTTTTAGATAGTGAGTGGGAGAAAGCATGTTTTTAGTACAAAAATAGATTGAATATTGATAATTTAATTGAAATGTTTCAATACATGTTGTGACGTAGCAGCTAAAAACCCACACTACCATATATATTTTTTACTTCTGTCTTGAAGAAAATGATGTTAACTCGAACATATTTTCATATTAAAACGTTTAATACAGGAACTAATTTCAATTTAAGATTTCTCAAAAAAGGTCATCATTTCCCCATTGACTCCCATGTTAAATCTCTGACTAACAAATGGTTAGTGAGTGAGTGAGTTGGGGTTTAACGTGCTTTGAATAATATTTCAGTTATTAAACACGTGGATGACAAGCATCCAAAAGAGAGTGGACAGATAAGGGAGAAAGGGGTCGAAAGGATGAGGGAAAAGACGGAAAGAAAGGCTAGGTGAGAGATAGAGAGCAGGTTTTAGAAGGACTCAAATTTGATCTGGCTTCTACCCGTCGACCTATCCAGCTTGGGTGTCCCTACCAGGAGCATGTAAGCTCCGGCTGGCATAGCTCTCGGGGTCTCTGAATCACGCAAACCACCACACCACCATAAGGAATTGAGCACAAAAAAAACAACTACTACATCATCTATAGCAGATAATTTATACTACATGGAAACCAAGTTGAAATCCATATTAACATAAAAAAAACGTGCTTGAATCAAAGTTGAAACCTACAATAAACTTGGATATAAAAGCGAGTTTGAAACCTACGATAAACTGACAAGACACAGAAAACTGAAAACATAAACCTGAAAATTGAAACCAGGTCGAAACATACAATAAACTTACTAAATGGAAACCAAGTGGAAATCAATATAAACCTGAAAATGGAAACTATGTTGAAATCTACAATTAACTAAAATCATGTAAACAAAGTGTACTCTGAGAGTTCTTAACGAACAGTGATGGATCTTCAGAGTAATATTTCAGTTTTCATGGAAACTGTAGGTATTACTGTGGATCCGCGACTTTCATCAAGCGACAGGCCAGAACACATACATTGACGCTCCCCGGAGAGGAATTAAATACCTGCTACCTGTTCCAAGACATATTGTGATGAACCTAAAGGCTTGTTAGTTCCATTGATTGAATACTTGAATAAGCCAAATCATCTCAAAGTCTGAACTCAAAACAGCAAAGACACCAACATACACCAAAAAAACACCAAAATACTGGTTTCAGTGTCGTTTCATGATATTTCCAGTGATCTGGAAAGTTATTTCTGTAGTGAATAGCTGTTTCTTAGATATCAATGAATGAACTTCAATCATTTGAAATCCCACATGTACATGTATAGCTAGTTTATAATTTGAAAACTAAATGCGTGTCTAGGGGTTTAACGTGATTTGAACAGTTGCATACTCTAATGGGTTATTGTAACGTTATCGAAAATTGCCGGGTGTTGAAACGAAATTCCTAACGGCATTCTTTTATAAAGCTGTCCTGATTCTTGATCATTGCCCGATCAACTTGGATCATTCTTGACTGATGGTATAGGTAATGATATGTGGTACGATATATTCACAGAAATGAAATCTTGTCTAAAAGAGTTAGCGCGAGAGTTGCAGGTGCAAGGAGTGAAGGTGTTTTTAATTTTTATTCGCAATTCAGCAACTTGCAATTTAACATTACTCCTTAAAACCAAATAACCATGGAAATCATAATGCAGACATGTTATTATAAGCTGAGATTACTTCTTTTTTACCATCGTGTATCTGACATGACTGATTTGACTGTGAAACCATCATCATAAATTATTGTATTGTCATTTAAAATAATGCATATATAAACTACCAGGGTACTCACGATTACTGGATGGATTCACGTTTTTTTCTAGGAGGCAATCTGAAGCAAAAAATAAAGCTATATGATAATAATCAAGAATCTTGTTCAAAGTATAGAAATAAAAATCAAAACTTAAATTCGAAAATTAAAGTGTATAATATAGTGATTTTTCTTATTTTTCTATATACCACTGTGTAAGCACTCTATAATAAGACGATCATTATGTTCTTAGTATGAAATTTTAAACTAACTTAAGGCAATTACGAATAAATAAAGAAATTTCGGTTGCAAGACTCATTCCCTCCAAAGCCAAGGAATATTAGTAGCCAGAGAATATAATTGTAAATCAATAGCAGTCCAAACTGAAAAGAAGATACAACTACCATTAGTACCGTATTTGTTTTACAAAATACCAAAATAATTTCCCTATTTTTGTTCATGAAAACATTGAAGAGGGCTGGTACGTATTTGACTCTAAGCAGGGAAGTATAGTATTATTGCCGCTACAAGAAAACATCGCATCGAAATTGTGCATTCACAAACATGTGCAAAACGTGTTTTTGAGGTATGATTTGTGATGCATTTGCAGCAATGTTGCATAAATACCCTTGTGGAAAATAGCAGTCATTTGGTACCATACAGAACACCTAACGTATTCCAAGACTTAAGCAAGTGCAACCTAACCAAGCGATCCATTGTTGGGGCTTCCAAACTTATGCAGCTAAACCACCATCAGAAGGCTGTTAAGACGCTATCAGCAGACGGACCAGACACAGGAGAGACTGAGGGTAAAAACTGCGCCTAAGATTGCTACATCAGGCAGATTCACCTCGGAAACAATTCGTAACAGAGACATTAACAGCAGCGCAAGATCAACACTTTGGCGACTTCGTTTAGCTGGTATATGAGCCTACCAACCTTTCCTTGGAATGGCTTTGACCCGTTTACACCGTCAACGCAGATTACGATGGCCACTTACTGTAAGACGGTGTAAGCGACGTGACATGGACAGGGTGCTGTTTACAGCCGAGAGCATTATTTGCGTATTCAGGAATGATGGCATGGTTCAAGTTTATCCACACTACTTTAGAACGGATCGCCCATTCGGAGGCGGAGGCATCATTGTGTGGGGAGGGATTTGTGGCCAAATCATGCTGGTTGTTCTGCGAAGGAATCTGACTGGTCAGTGATACATAATTGAAGTACTGACATCTATCATCGTTTGTTTCATTCAACAACAGCAAAGGGGATTGATATTGTAACACGACAACGCAAATTTTTACACTGCCCGTATTGTTAGAGACTACCTCGAGGACGCCAACGTCATTGTTTGCCATGGCCAGCCAATTCACCAGATATGTACCCCATTAAACGCATTTGGGATCACCTTGACCGCCATTTGAGACAGCTGGTGCCACCTCGAACAACCAGCAGGGATTTGAGCAAGCTCTGTTAAATCTGTTGAGTTCGCTACTGATGACAAACTATGTGACTTCTGAGAGTTTCTGTGCGCTTGTCTTTTAATTGCGGATTTGTGTAATTTTTAATGATTACCCCGTCTTTTGTTTATTGGGGCAAATAGAATGGCGATATTTGGATGCTTTTCAATGAGAATATTGGAAAATGATTTCTGTTTATAAACTAATCGTCAGAATTCTCATATCTGAGTGTGTTCTTTTTTATAGAATTGAAAAATGGGAGAAACCTTTCTTATTCCTGGTAGTTTAGTTGGAGACCCAAAAGTAGTAGTAGCATATACGATCAATCATAAACAGTAACAACTTTTAAAAACAGAGATTAATAGCAAAAGGATCTACACGAATTCATTAAATATCGATGATTCGGAAATTGATCCCCCGTGCATCCAACATCTAGAAAGCGGAAA
The DNA here is from genome assembly GCA_921293015.1 of Phorcus lineatus. Classification (NCBI taxonomy): domain Eukaryota; kingdom Metazoa; phylum Mollusca; class Gastropoda; order Trochida; family Trochidae; genus Phorcus; species Phorcus lineatus. The sequence continues at coordinate 6,008,746 of OV121095.1, read as the reverse complement.
ATCACAAGGAATACCAACATGATAACTGCTTGTTGTGCTCGGCTGACCGTCTACACTTAGTATTTACTTTACATATACTGAAAACAGGAAAGGAGTTGTTAATCGGAATATTGCCGATACATTAAAAATGCTGATGTGAACAACGAAAATAACAATAGAGGCTAAATTGACACTTTTGAGTATCTTCAGTAATATAATTACCTCGGTTATCAAAAAGAGGTTAGTCTTTTGGGGAGAGGCAATAAATATATAAACGTAATGTCAGGCAGGCTTCAGACGAGGTTATACAACTATTAATAATATGTCCAAATATATCAAAATCTGAATAGGGTTTTCTATGTTCTATTTGTCGATTTTTCAAAAGCTTTTGACTCTGTCCAAAGGAATATACACTGGAATTATGGAATTATGAATTAAGGTGGTGTAAACCCTAAAATGAATAAACTACTACAGAGCAGATATAGAAATGTTTAGGCTTGTGTCTGAAATAACAATATAGTTACAGTTGGAGTGAGACAATAGTGTGTATTGAGTCCATTTTATTATCCTTTTTCATAAATGAATTGGCTACATATATTCAGAATAATTGCCAGATGATATCGTTTTTATATGAAGCACTGTTATAGGTAAAAGTGAAATTTATGAACTTTTAAAAAAAAAGTTTGGGTGATAAGTCGAAGTTGACAATTAATGTAATTATGAAGTTGTCAAAAGCCAGTTATCATGGTCTTTGCATGCAAGTTATGCAGCAGTGCAGGCAAAGAAAGGGATCATTGGGGACCCTTATAAATAAATTTTCAAAACTAGAAATTGTACATCTGTACGCATGTAAAAAGTGCCTGGCTGTCAAACAATACACTCCAAACATTATTGCATATGCCATCATATTGATAGAAGAAATTCTATGACATGATGCACCTGTATGATAAACATGGACTTAAGGATCCGGTAACTGATGTTAAACAACAGCTTTATAAAATTGGTTTTGGAAATACTTGGCACAACCAAGATCATGGTGTGAATGTAGATTTCATGAACTTATTTAATCAACGATGTAAAGATATCTATCCCCAAAACTGGCAAAAAAGATTCATTCTTCAAGCTAATGCAACCTTCACTCTGTGGATAAGAAGAGTATGAATACCGAATTATATATAACTTATCTAAATGTGAAAAAGTAAGAAGATAAGTTAAGCACATAATAGATGTTCATTGCATGATTTATTCATTGAGAAAGGCAGATATACAAATATTAGAAGGAAACATAGGATTTGCAAACTCTGTAATTTGATTGCAATTAAAGAGGAATACCATTTCCAACTTGTTTGCCAATATATCAAAAACAAATGTCATGTTAATCCTAATGAATCTAAAGAACAGCTCGTGCACTCAAGAACTAAACAATTAGTTCATGTAAACTCTTCAAAAAAAGAAACTTGACATTCATGCGAAATAGATTTTTTCGAAACGGGTCAATATTTTTCATGATACGTATCTGTAATTTAAAGAAAGGCTTGCTCAAAAGTGTAAAGCAAATCGCGCAAAATGTTTACGTTGTGTTCAGGGACGAAAACGCGCGATTCGTCCAAATGAATTTTCTGCCAAAGCACGTGCATAATGGGATCATGAAGGTTTACATGCAGACACGTCTGCTTTCGGGGTATAAAAAGTCATATCAGCCGCTGTTCACTCAGACTACACAACATCGGTACAACGACCTGAAGAATTCCAAGACTGAACAGAGCTCAACGCAACAACGCTATTGGCAGACTGCAAGCAGGAGCGACGCAGCGAGATGTTGCAACACACTTTGGCGTGTCCAGACAGACCATCTCTTCATTGTGGACCCGTTTCAACACCCGAAACAGCGTTGATGATAGGCCAAGGTCAGGCAGACCAAGGGTGACTACTCGGACCCAAGATCGGTACATCCGACTGCTCCACCTTCGGCAACGCACCAGGACAGCAACGTCAACAACAACGCAGATACCAGGCCTGCGTCGAATTTCCGACCAAACGGTACGCAAAAGGCTGAGAGAGGCTGGACTTTTTCCACGACAACCGGTTCGACGTTCAGTTTTAACACAACCTCATCTGGCGCAACGTCTCCAGTGGTGGTCAACAGAGGATGAGATCGGCACGTGCAAGGTGGAGAACCGTTCTATTTGCTGATGAGTCCCGTTTTCTGCTTCGACGAAGTGATGGACGAGCACGTGTCTACCGACGTCGTGGAGAACGTTATGCTGCCAACTGTGTTCAGGAGGTTGTCCCATTTGGAGGTGGGAGTGTCATGGTGTGGGCCGGGATTCGTCACGGTGTTAGGACACCCCTTGTGCATGTTGTGGGTAACCTCACAGGAGTACGGTATAAGGACTCCTACAACCATTTGTTATTCCTCACGTCAACGTCCATGGTGGTCTCTTTCAGCAGGGCAATGCTCGACCACATGTTGCACGTGTTTGTCAAGACTTTTTACAGCGTAACAATGTCTAGACATTGCCATGGCCAGCCAGGTCACCAGATTTGTCACCAATTGAGCATCTCTGGGACATAGGAATCCACCACCCCAAACACTTCGCGGACTTCTTGCAGCACTTCAGCACGAATGGCAGAACATTCCACAGGCTGTGATTAACAACTTGCTTGCATCCATGAGTCGTGGTGCAAAGCAATAATCAATGCCAATGGTGGTCATACCCGATACTGACATTAGTGCAACCCTGTGATGTTGAAACACTTGTGCACCTGTGCATTTCAAGATCATACTTATTCTGAATACAATTTACTGAACAGAGATCTTCAAACAGCGTTTTAGTTTCATTTCAATATGTTTAACTTGCATCTGTGGTCTTTATATATTGAACTTTGAAAGTCAGTGTCAAGTTTGTTTTTTTGAAGAGTTTATATATATTATGCATTTGTACATATAATGCATATTGTTTATTAAATGTATGCAGTGTCGTCCGTGGACTGCAGGCCTGTGGCCTCTTTAGTACCAGAATAAAGATTGATCGATTGATATTGAAAGATCACGGGAAATTATAGAAAATTGACTTTTAAATCCTATATTAGCGCAAACCATTCTTGAATGAATTATTATAAAATAATGGATACATGATTTGTAACAAATGTACATTTTGCGAAATAAAGATGCAATCAAGTTAACATATGTTTTACAATTGCAAATTTATTTTTTTTTAAAATTGAAAATTAGAAGAATGGCTATTTGAAAAAAAGGAACTAAAACCGTCTTTTGCAAAATGAATATTAGGATATTGCTAAAAACGTTCTGAATTTGATAATAATGGTTGTGAAATACAGAATATAAAAATTAAACAAAAGAAAAATACCACAAATTTTAACAATGTAAAAGAAGACATTAAGACTGCATATTGTGTATTTAAAAACTTATAAAACAAAAAATCATTGTAATTGAATAAATTGATGTAGTTGTATACATGTTATTAATCTTCGGTTCACACAAAACAAAGAATCGGGGAATGATCCCAATCTGGGAATTTGTATGTTTGTATTATATTTTGCATTATGAAATAAGAATTGTCTAGCTTATTTAGGTTTTTATTTCCGTATGCATCCAAATTATGGAGAAAAGTTGTCGAGTTTTAGATTTTAAATGGTTCATAGCTCGCCTTTATGTCAAACTGAGGAACTATTGGGTTCGATTATCAGATAGTGAAGGGCTCACAGCTCGCCTTTATGTAAAACTGAGGGGGTATAGGAGCAGATTCCTACATTGTGAAGGGCTCGCATCTCGCCTATATGTCAAATTAAGGGAGTATTGGGCTCGATTCATAGATTTTTGAAGGCCTCATAGCTCGCCTTTATGTCAATGTGAGGGAGTATAGGGGCCGATTCCTAGATTGTGAAGGGCTCACAGCTCCCCTATATATCAAACTAAGAGGAGTATTGTGGCCTATTCCCAGATTGTGAACGGCTCACAGCTCCCCTAAATATCAAAGTGAGGGAGTATAGGGATCGATTTCTAGATTGAGAAGGGCTCACAGATCGTCATTGCTTCACACTGATGAGGTATAGGTGTCGATTCTCAGATTGTGAAAGGCTCACAGCTCGCCTTTATGTCAATGCGAGGAAGTATAGGGACCGATTCGTAGATTATAAAGGGCTCACAGCTCCCCTATATATCAACCTAAAGGGAGTACAGTGGCTACGAAAGGTTATCATCAGTTTCTCGGTGTCCGGATATTAAGAGATATAACCAACACGGTACGAGTGATTATGGAAAATTTTGCGCGAGTTATAATAATAATCTTCAAAGTCACGAGCCATGAATGACTGAATATTCGACGAGACATTATATCCAGAAATATTGAAATATTCAGTACGACTGAAAACCCTTGCGATTTAGAACCGTAGTAGTATTATGGTAAGACATATTGATTAGCTTTTCTGTATTCCTACGCCTGTAAACCGATCATTTTAAGAAGTAAAGTAGTCCACAACGTTACGGAAATAGAACCTGTTACAAAACGCTCTGAAACGAACAAACCTTATCTTCAAAATATGACATGCTATGGTATCATAATTTAGACACGAAAAGATCACTACAACATATACTCAGAAATGCTAGTACATAAACACATCATTACGCTCTACCCACAAGGGATACATCAACATTGTTTATATACTTTATAAAACTAGGCTTTTCAGGAGGCATTTTAATCCCCGATTTAAAACATATTACATTTTTGTGGTTGTAAACACTCACTTGTAACGTGTTCGTGAATTATCAATTTTTAATTCGACATCCTAAGAAAGTGAATCCTACGGAAGCCTTTTATGGCCATGCTATTTTTAAAATTATCTTGAAAATTCAAGTTATCATGTTGAAAATTCAAGAAACTAAGTTGAAATTTCAAGATACCATGTTGAAAATTCAAGAAACAAAGTTGAAATTTCAAGACACCATGTTGAAAATTCAAGAAAATAAGTTGAAAATTCAAGATACTAAATTGAAATTTCAAGATATTATGTTGAAAATTCGAGATGTTTTGTTGAAAATTCAAGATATTATGTTGAAAATTCAAGATATTATGTTGAAAATTCAAGATATTATGTTGAAAATTAAAAAAACTAAGTTGAAATTCAAGAAACTAAGTCGAAAATTCAAGATAATAAGTTGAAATTCCAAGAAACTTATGCTGAAATTTCAAGATAAATAAGTTGAAGTTTCAACATAGCATCTTGAAATTTCAAGATAATTATATATATATATATATATAAGGATTTGATCTGTCAAAGTCAGCATTACTTGTGTGGAAGTCTCCTTGATTAGACGTCCCTACATATAAACAAAGTCTTATTTTAGATATATGTTACAAATAAACATACAAACTTAATCAGTAATAATGTGTGTATGTATGCATGTGTGTGTATGTATTTGTATGCATGTAAATGTATATGGATGTGGGAATGATGTATTTATGTACTTTCTTATGTATAAACATGTTGGAATAAACGTTTTTAGTATCTTATGTATGTAAGAATGATATATAGAGAATTCAGTTGACACCTTACATTATGACGATTAAACACAGACCACAATTATATCATCGGAAATTATTAGTGATATGTGTGTTCTTTATTAAAACGTGTATGTGTATTTATATATAAGAGACACTCATAAACATTCTTACAAAGAATGCGGGTAACCTTATAATCAAACATGCTCGGTCTTGTCAATATATGTCATACATAGGAACAAACATATACGAAGCATTATAAATTAAAGATTCAGATACACATATGAATTTATATATTAAATACATATCAAATGCTTTCCCGATGATATTAATGTGGTTTGTGATTAATCATCCAATAGAAAAGATATAAAAAAATACACACAACCTCCCCGAAACCTACCATTTATACATACATACAATATGAGTACATTAATTCCAACATAATCTACTAGTACAACAATATACACTCATGGCAAAAATGGTTGTCACCCCCAGACTGAGAACGCTACGTCAAGTTTAACTGAGTGTTGACAAATAATCAAACATGCAATAACTGTCAGAATGATTTGTGTGAGTGGGAAAAACATTCGTAAAACATACCAGCTTGTATTTTGGTCTTGTGCTGGCCAATTTAAGAAATTCTACTAGGATATGTATGGTCCCTGTGAAAAAGGGCAATTTCTTACAGTATCCATATAGTATCAATTGGATGGGTATCAATAAAACAAATTACATTTTCAAGTTCAATTGTCGGTTTTATTTCATTCTGCAGTCATGTATGAGTATATTTACAAGCCTAATATCGGGTAGCACCGCCTCTGGAATTTTCAAGGGCGATAATTCGGGCAGGCATACTGTCTATCAGTGTGTTGATGTTTGCAACAGCCAAATTGTTCCATTCATTCACAAGAGCAGCCCGCAATTGCTGTAAATTTGCAGGAGCAGGGTCCAGTCTTCTAATTGCACGGTCAAGCTCATCCCAAGCATGTTCAATCGGATTCATATCCGGACTTTTTGAAGGCCAGGGCAATCTTGTTACTCCTTGTGCCTGAATGAAAGCGTTCACTGTACGTGCACGATGGGCTGGTGCATTATCGTCCTGCAACAGGAAGTTGTTGCCATACACTCTTCTTGCATGTGGGAGGCAAACGGTTTCAAGAAGACGTCTGTACGACCTCTGGTTGACGTTTCCTTGAAGGACGACAAGATCCGTTTTACCGTTATGGTGTATTCCTGCCCATACGTGTACAGAACCGCCACCGTGGGCAACCTGATGCTGCAGACAGTCGTCATTGAGCCTTTCCCCACGTAAACGTCGCACTCTCATTCTCCTGTCCACCTTATGCAGTAGGAAACGAGACTCGTCAGTAAATATGACGTGACGCCAATGTCCAAGTTGGATTCTGCGGTGCTGCTGCGCCCAAGCAAGCCGTGCCCTGCGGTTGGCCAGTGTCCAGAATGGTTTGATGGCAGGTCTTCTTGCCTTATATCCATGCTGGAGCAACCTGTTCACTACAGTTCTCCGGCAAATGGGCGTATTAATATGAGCCCCCCATCTCTGTGCAAGAGTCAAAGACGAAAGACGTCTATGACGTCGGGTCAAACGAAGAAGAATTCTATCCTGACGAACCGTAGTTTTCTTGGGACGGCCTGAAGACTTATTCGGAACAACATTTCCCTGTATGGCGTGCAGTCTTTTAATCCTTTGAACAGTTCTAACACTGACGTTACATGCTGCAGCAATGACACGATTCGAAGCGCCACCACGACTCATGCCAATGATTTCATGTCTGATTCCTGGTGGAGTGGGACCAGGCATGGTCTATGCTTTTCAAAAACTATAGTCGTGAAGCTGTATCTTATGAAAGAGGTCTATAGTAATCGATGCAAATGACAAACCTAAGGAGACAAATTTCCATCATTTCAATGAAATGCACGTGGTCTACATGAAACCGCTGACACTGTTCATTGTAAAGTGTGAGTTAATGTAACTTCATGCCTGTAATGACATTTCTATGGAAAACCAACATTGCCATGCATACAATGTGATATAAACTCCAATTTAATTAAATATTAGGGGGTGACAACCATTTTTGCCATGAGTGTATACTAGTACCAATATAGATAATCTCACTCCACATCCATATACATTTACAGCAAACATACAGACACACATATAAACACACACAAACACATACATTGTACATATAGACAGTACATATCTACATACACACATACATACACACATACTTATAGACATACATACACACATTGTACATATTACTATTTGGATAAGTTTATCATCAACTGGTTAAGTTTGTATGTGTATCTATATTATATATCTACATGGATTATTTGTTTATTTGTATGGACGTCTAATCATGGAGACTTCTCACCAAAGTAATGCTGACTTTCACAGAGCAAATACTTATATATATAATTATCTTGAAAAATCAAGATACTAAGTCGAAATTCAACTGATCTATCTTGAAATTTCAACATAATAATCTTGAATTTCAACTTATTATCTTGAAATTTCAACTTATTATCTTGAATTTTCAACATAACATCTTTAATTTTCAACTAATTTTCTTGAGTTTTTAACATAGTTTCTTGAATTTTCAACATATTATCTTGAATTTTCAACAGGGTATCTTGAATTTTCAACTTAGTTTCCTGAATTTTCAACATAATATATTGAATTTTCAACGTAGTATCTTGAATTTTCAACATAATATCTTGAATTTTCAATATAGTATCTTGAATTTTCAACATAATATCTTGAATTTTCAACATGGTATCTTGAAATTTCAACTTAGTGTCTTGAATTTTCAAGTTAATTAAAAAAAATAGCGTGGCCCTAAAAGGCTTCCGTAGAATCCTCCTGGAGTTTCGACGTGTAGTTCTGATTGTGTACCATTTTTATCGCTGGTAACTTTATAGAACGTGAATTATACTTTTTCAAGTTAAGTCAATGTGTTTACCTCCGTTCCTGTTTATTCTTGCGTCGTAAACACCACCTTTTCGTCTCTTGAGTCGACAAACTACGATAAGAAACACAACAAGCACCCCAACTAGAATCACACAAAGGGCGGCGACAGCAATTATCCACTTTGTGTCTGGGAAGAGAATATTCCAATTATCTATTTTACAAGCCAATCATAAAAATGTCACAATTAATAGACTAGAACAAATTAATTCATTTAGAGTGTTACTATAATTCCCTGAAATGTCCAGAAATTATACATATTCACTGAAAGAGAAAACCCAAGTATTATTTTTATTCCCTGAATGTTTAAAAATGAGAGACGCCTTTGGTAGTTGTTTCCAATATCAACAACCTTTCATACATGGAGTAACTTGACACAACTGTTTCAACTTATTATCACCAAAACACTCAACTATCGCACATATTCCCAGATTGTTTTTTAAAATTTATATATGAAAGAATTGGTTGTTTCCACTATTTACCAACTCAAGCATCAGAACCAGACACAGAACCAGCACAACCAGAAGATGTGATTGAAACTGTCAGAAGTGAAAATGGGTGACAATGTAAACATCAAAATTCCAGAGGTAGAGCTTATCCTCTCAATTTGATAGGGGTTGTGACTGAAATTAGTGACATTGACATGTACACAACTGCCGTGTAAGCTGGAATCCTGATTGGAAAGTATACCTACAACCAGTTTGATATGTGCGCCACAGTCTGACTGACATGTCCACTGACTGCACTGTGTCGCTGAGATCAGCTGTTCAGCCTGAATCAATATGCAATGGACAGGGATTTGCCAAGTGTAACTGTTCTGGTACAAAATGATGTCAGAAAAATAAATTCACGTTCTACAACTTTGGTGTCAAGTGTAAAAACAAACATTAGTCTAAACAAACACATGTTTTCAGATGTTTCATGCGATATATCAATGTTTTGTTATGTAAGCTCATTGTTCTAGTAATCCGATTGGTCGAGAAGCGGTCACGTGTCAGTCGACAGAAAAGCATATTGACTTCACTCCGAGACCAAAAGTGATATTGACTTGAAACAGAGATAATGACGTCAAACCGTTGTTACATGACATCATGCCATTGTTATGGTGACGTCATTTGACCGTCATGTGAAACAACTGATCCAAAATGCTGTTCATGACTGTAGTTTTTTTCTTTCCTTTTGTATATATATCGAAACATAATAAAACAATTATGGACTGGTGAATTCGTCCTCTGTCAATATTGCTTTCCTTGGGTCTATAAAAACAGGTATTGACCTCACCCTATATAATTGTATAATATTTTGGTGAAAATTTACCCTTCGTATGTGTAAATAGTTAAAAAAAATGGTGTCCAGATATTCATGTATGACAGGTTTTCAAAGTTGGAATGTAATACATAAATACCGTTCATGCATTGCACGCATATGCATTTATGAAAGTATTTTCATTGTGTTGTAGACAAAAAGGTGAAACAAATGTGTGGAGTTATTCCATGAAAGGTTGTTGAAATTGGAATTGACTAAAGAACACAACTATTAAATGCGTTGGTCTCTCATATTTAGCATTCAGGGAATATGTATAATACTCGTTGTTATGTTCAGCCAATATTTATAACCCCTTGAAATTTCAATGAATATACATTATCAGTAGTTCCCAGATTATACATATTAACTGTAATATATATATATATATATATATATGCCTCATTTAAACTTTTAAAACTGCGAGTATCTACCGTCATATATATTGACCGAGACTTGTATAGAGACAGGGAATATTGATGTGCTACTTTAACAATTCTACCGGATAAGAAGCACGAAAAAAGTATGAAAAAGTACATACTTCAAAAATATCGAATGTTGAGAAGACATTAATACCATTATGTCTATTACCTTCAGAAGATTGTGCACAGGGTTTCTTTTCACATGGTTTGTTCATACATGGCTCGTTTTCACAATTAAATGCACATGATCCATCTATGTTATTGCAAACAAGTTGTGAACAATTTTCACAAGAAACGTTGCAAAACGGCGTATAAAACCCGGGATTGCAGCCCTCGGAACACTCTCCCGTGACCTTGTTGCAGTGGAGATCTCTGCCTAAGAGTAAACGACAGTTTGTGGAGCAGTTCAGGAAACAGTTTTCGCCGTATCTGCCAAACTCACACTCTGCTGTTATACCTGTAACACACAGTGTAATGTGATCGTGTTAATGTTTTCAAATATTTAATTGAACCATGAAATTAATCGCCGTTAGCATTTGCAGCTATAATCTATTTAATGTTCTTGTCGATGTTTAACATAAATAAAATGTATAGTTCTGAGAAACAAATTGGGGCAAATCTTGAAATTAGTTTTTGGGTTACAGGTAGATGATGTCGAACATTGTTTGCAAATCATTTGTACGTCTGACATCATATAGACGTATTATCTGCCCTGTGATTGCATTGTGAATGATTAAAGCAGATTACTTTTACAAAAGTGATGACAAACCTAATACATATTGACTTTTTATGATGAATGGTAGAAATAAAAAATAGAACTTGCTTAAAACATAGTTATTAGCTAGTGGTACCTATAAAGGACGTATAGTCCGATTTCAAGTTGCAGGTAGTTTGCTATGTTCATTTTCAGGTAATAAAATTGATTTTATAAGTCTAGTTGGAAGTATTTAATTCACCGTTTCATTAAATCCACATGAAGTACGATATCAGAAATACCAAATTTTGCATACAATCAGAAAGCGGAAATTACAGCAGTTTTGGTTAATCTAATAACATTGCTAGTACTATGTTACTAAAATTTTATTTAAAATATTGATTTAATAAACTATATTTCTTCCTTCGTTCTCTGTTTAGAGTTCAGATAAAGTTAATAGCTGTACATATTACTAGTTAAGCCGTTTTCACCTGTCATTCATCCGTTTTGTGCACAACTGACCATAGATGTTTATATGTCAAAGCCGACAGTGGCTGTCTTAACTTTTAATTGTTCATTGCAGGTCAATTGTAAAGGATGATAAGTTTTTCATTGCATTGTTAAAAATATAAAGTGAATGCCTTTGTCCTCATATACCTTAAATTACTAATATGAACCGGAAAAGCGTGCAATAGTGTCTTTAAGGATTTGATTTTGTTTTTCAGACCCAGATACGATAAAAAATAAAGCAGTTATAAAGAGTAATAATAATCAATAATAATTAACTTGTTTCCAGCAAGAGCTGCTCAACGGCGCTGGAGAAGAAAAAGTGGAAGTATGGGTTTACAGGATAGAAAGAGGTAGGGTTTACAGGAGAGAAAAAAGGTAGGTTTTTAAGTCTTTCTTGAAACAGTCCAGTGATCCAGAGGTTTTGAGGTCATGTGGGAGAGAGTTCCATAAGACAGGGGCAGCAACAGAGAAGGCTCGTTCACCAAGTTTGGTAGAGGTTGATGGGACACACAGTTGTGCTTCATTTGAGGATCGTAGAGATCGGCAGGGCTGATATATAGAGAGCAGTTTTTTCATGTACATAGGAGACGAGTCAACATGGTGAGCACAGAAGGTCAATACAAGGATCTTGTAAGAAATCCTGTGCTTAATGGGGAGCCAGTGTAGTTGCTGGAGAACTGGGGTTATGTGAGCATCCTGTCTTGTCCGACTCAGCAAGCGTGCCGCCTTGTTCTGTATGCGCTGTAATTGTGAGATGGGACCTGATCCGGAGAGTAGGGCATTGCAGAAATCGAGTCTGGATGTGACATATGAGTGGACAAGAGATTTACAAGTATCACTGTCAATATACTTCCGGATTTTCCCAATGTTTGAAACATGAAAGTTAGTTGATCTGGCTGTGTTGAGGGCATGTTGCTTGCTTGACATTGTGTTGTTCGTTGTCAGACCGAGGTTCCTGATATTTCTAGATGGAGTGACACAAATGCCATCAATAGTTAGTTCTGCATTATGAATTTTGTACACTTGCAATGTAGAAGCTAAAATTATTACAGATTGAAAACACGGTATACACCTCTTTGAATTTGAATATCATTCAAAGTGACATCTTCACAGAAATTTGCTTTGTTGTGGTGTAACTCTCCATCAGTTTAGTGTTTTGTGCTAAAATAGCAGACCTGTAACTTAAATGGTATATAAGTTATCGCCAGCTCTTCTTGGGTGGGGTCAATTGTTCTATTTCCGATCATGCACAAAAACAACAAAATCACAGAATAATCATTAATAATACAATTTGTCATTAAACTAATGATTATAAGAACAATAGCTTTATGGACTTCTACTTGTTTTTAGTGTGGGCAACAGGGTCACCAAGTCTATGAACTATATTTCCCATTTGGAAATGTGTGTAATAAATTGTCCAGCTTTCTTGACCTTTTGCGTCTGGAGACGACGATGGAAATAGGATTAAAAAGCGCGGCCTCTGTGACCCTTAATGAGGGCTACTTTATCTCTAAATTACCATCCTCAGTGTGAGACAATGGTTGTTAATTCTAAAGGTTGTGGTACAAGAAATTACAAGCTGAAAGTTTCCAGACGCCGGACACCATGCAATGCCCAAAACCAATAAGGCTCTTCATGTCAACGTGTGTTATCCATCATGCAAGCAGAATTCACAATGCAGAAATGAATAGAAAAACAGTTTTTACGACAACTTACTTCCTTTCTGCACTAATGTGAGTATATATCTTGAATTATAAAAAATAAAGGAATTACCATGTATGCCTATTTCCGAGGATGTGTCAAATAGTTCCCATGTAAACATGATTATTTTTACTTGTATCAAATATCACATGCTACCATAGCAGTGCGAAATACCCCAAGCTGATTGGTTGCTGGCAAAAAGTTAGAGGGTATATACTCTTTTTGTACGGTTCTCTGTTTACTTTAATACAACATTCTCTTAACCCATTAACGCTCAACGCCTGGGCCACTGACCACAGACGCTGCTCGCTGTAGCGAGACCAATTAGCTCATAACACCGGTCTTTTCGCGGGGGCCTTTGTGGGCCATAGTTGAACGGACACTGTCTAGCCTTGTGCCATAAAGTCTTGATTGTTTTATAGTTTCGTGAAGATAGATGCTTGTGCTGGATATTGATACTTTACAGGAATAAAACATGTGATATTTCACCATTGAGTTTATATTTTGCGGTTTGTACGATTTCAATTCATAAACATACTCAAAGGGAGAGAGTGAAATGGTTTTCATTGTCTCACCAAATAAAATTGACAAATAAACTGCATTTGATATCGCAACTTTTACATTGGTCAAAATGTTATGAGAGACAATTTCTCTTACCTATACCTAAACAACAGTACTTAACTCATTAACACCGAGACAGCTTCACGGCTCAACGCCTGGGCCACTGACCACAGACGCTGCTCGCTGTAGCGAGACCAATTAGCTCAAAGAGCCCGTCTTTTCGCAGGGACCTCTGTGGGCCATAGTTGAACGGACACTGTCTAGCGTTGTGCCATAACGTCTTGATTGTTTTATAGTTTCGTGAAGATAGATGCAGGTGCTGGATATTGATACTTTACAGGAATATAACATTTGATATATCACCATTGAGTTGATATTTTGCGGTTTGTCCGATTTCAACTCATTCTCAAAGAGAGGGAGTGAAATTGTTGTCATTGTCTCACCAAATAACATTGACAAATAAACTGCATTTGATATCGCACCTTTTATATTGGTCAAAATGTTATGAGAGACAATTTCTTTTACCTATACCTCAACAACGGTACTTAAAGAACAGCAAATAATTAACACAGACACACGCTTACATATAATATGTAAAGTATATACATAACCAAATATTACTTATAAGCATTTGTCAATCTTCATGTAAGATTGCCTTTCTCAATCTACCACAACAGTGATTTGAGGGCGGCATATTGTTCACTCTCTTGCAAGAACTAACACAAAAACACGTAACGTAACTCACACACGTTGATTTATATGCATTTTCATTTGTAATTACAAATACTGCATATCTACACATCATGTTGAGTAGATACGGTGTGTCGGTATTTCAACTATCTGAAGAATAATGAAGGATTTATAGAGATGATTTCCCGATTTAAGAGAAAGCACGTAACATTAACGAATGTAATTATTATTAGTACTGACCAAGTGATTTATTCTGTTGGGACGTTGTCAACTCTAATTATAATTTAACATGTGCATGTATCCATTCAATGGCAGACAGGGTCGTGGATCTATGAAGGATATTGTAGAAGTTAAAAGAAAACCCATGTACATGCTAAAACTATTATTGTTACAGGACAGCTAGTTCAGTAAAGTAATATTCGAACAAACTGTCATATTAATAATTGTATTCAAAGTAGAACAACACTGGTGTTCAAAATATTTATTACATGCAATTATCAAATTGATAATTCATGACATGCCATCCCAAAGTGATGCATTCAAGAAGTGAAGTTAAAATCAAAGTATAACTTTCAATAGCCTCAAATTCTTATCAAATAATTTATGAATACATGTACATAAATGTTTATAATAACGCTTCCTCTCGTTTCGTCTTAGATATATGAATTCAATGCGTTTAACAAATAAAATGTATCCAACAATGTTTCAAAATTTGTAACTTCACAAAGACTACAATCGTTTCATCTCATTAAATACACCTGGTACTTGCAAAGGAGTGAACAATATGCCGCCATCAAATCACTGTTGTGGTAGATTGAGAAAGGCAATCTAACATGAAGATTGACAAATGCTTGTAAGTTATATTTGTTTATGTATATACTTTACATATTATAATATGTAAGTGTGTGTCTGTGTTTATTATTTGCTGTTCTTTAACTCATTAACGCCGAAAGCCGCGTATATGCGTCAAAATAATGAGATCCTCACAGCGAGAGCCGCATATAAGCGTCTGTTAATTAGCAGTTTCTCACAGCGAGAGACGCCTATGTGCGTAAATAGAAAGCATCTCTTATTCAGCGAGAGCCGCGTATGTGCGTCCGTCGTGTAGTATAACAATGAACTTATTTTAAAATCAGTTTAGCATCCGTTAGTGTGGATAACAGTTTCGTAAATAAAATGAAGCATTAAGTAAAGTAATATTCGAACAAACAGTCATATTAATAATAGTATTCAAAGTAGAACAACATTGGCGTTCAAAATATTAATTACATGCAATTATCAAATTGATAATTCATGACATGCCATCCCAAAGTGATGCTTTCAAGAAGTAAAGTTAAAATCATAGTGTCACTTTTAATAGCCTCAAATTCTTATCAAATAATTTATGAATACATGTACATAAATGTTTATAATAACGCTTCCTCTCGTTTCGTCTTAGATATATGAATTCAATGCGTTTAACAAATAAAATGTATCTAACAATGTTTCAAAATTTGTAACTTCACAAAGACTACAATCGTTTCATCTCATTAAATACACCTTCTTTTTAAAGTGTTTATTTTTCCCTTCCAAGACCAACATATGCAGAATGTTTTCATTTACCAAACGTTGCATATTTTTGCACAAAGAGCAACGATTTTCATTTCTTATTGCTTTCCTGAGGATAGCATCTTATTTACGAAACTGTTGTCTACACTAATGGATGCTAAACTAATTTTTAAATAAGTTCATTGTAAACTATACGACGGACGCACATACGCGGCTCTCGCTGAATAAGAGGTGCTTTCTCATAACGCACATAGGCGTCTCTCGCTGTGAGAAACTGCTAATTAACGGACGCTTATATGCTGCTCTCGCTGTGAGGATCTCATTATTTTGACGCACATATGCGGATCTCTTCGTTAATGAGTTAATGCTTGTGTGACGGTCATTTTACATAAGAAACCAGTATTGTGATTTACATGTTATCCGTTTAATCGAAGTATGCAAACACTTACATGTAATGCGGTCAAACCAGGCAAAAAAACAAAAGTTTAAATTTCACAAAGGCAGTCATTCAAAAACATGGCGTTGGGCCCATTGCCAGTTTTGTTAAGATCTGAACGGAGAGAAAACACTGGAATATTGCAAAATACATGAAAGAAATGTGAAACAGTCACATAAATAATTTGTCTGCCTGGTTTAAGCTGAACAATTATACTTAAAGACAAACCTTCAGCTATCTACTTACCATGAGCAAAGCATAAGAGTGATATTAATAAAAGCATCACATTTGGCAGCAGCAAGCCTTCCAATCTGGAACAAAATCATCATCACAAACAATTATTCGTTCAATAAGAAAGAGCACAAAATAAACTTCGAGCCATATTTTTACTTATTTATCATTTTTGTAATAAGAGAAACCATAACCTTAAACATAATTATCATTGGCTATGAATGATGTGAAAATACGGAACTAGTTCTAACTTGATTGAATCAAATTTAAATGTTTCATGCATTTTTATGTATGAACAATGTATTTTTTTTAATAATTTCGACATTCGATAATTATCTAACACAATAAAGCTTAAAGGAATTCAATTTGGATTTAACGAATTTTAGGACTGAATGACAGCATGCACTGAGACGATAACAACAATATATTCGAAATAAAGTAAGGGTAAACAACAACGTAACAGATTTGAAACATAAAAAGCCCCAAGCAGCTCATCCCTAATAGTAGTGCACGTAAGCTGATCATCGATGTTTATGCCAAGATATTTTGTACTTGTCATCCTTATCGATTTGTCACCAATGCAGAGAGGTTGAAATGATGCTGAGTTAGTCTTGAAATCAATTACAATTTAATTTGCCTTCTGAATATTTACAAGTAAATCATGTATTTATTAATTGTTACAATTAAAGCAAAAATGACCTTAGAAAACTCCGCCCAAGACGGCCTTTTCAAAGCAGCCTAGCTGTGGGTCTGGCAGATTTTCGTACTCTGAAAACATAAATTTTCTCGTTAACAGTCCCTTAATCGTTTTAACTGAGAACGATTTACAACATAATAAATAAGGTTTATTACAATTGAATACTTCTTGTTACTATAAATTTATCGATATTGCATCCAAACTACCTGCACATGTACAGGTTACAGTACGATGCCTACATCACTCAGTGGATACAGTTTGCTAACAAATCAATAGTATGTGACGTCATACAAAGAATTGTTACCTTATTATTGAAAATCAGTCGTTTAATCAACGGCATCGTTCTGAATATACATAGTGCAGATTGGATACATGTATAATAAATTGAAACAGAGGTTACATAACATAACAGAATAATCAGGTGCATTCATGGTCCAGGAAGAACAACGCTGGTGCCAATATACGATGTTTTTAGCCTTGTTTAAAGAAACGCACACGTACTTACATTTAAATCAATATTCATGGAACCTGTACCATAATTACTTTCGTGAATTTAAACTTGCCAAACATTTTCAAATTGTTGATTTTGTCAGATTAGATTATAAAAATAAACAACAAGATGATGGGAAATACAGTTTATGTGCCCTGGGCGGATTATTGTGTAAAGCGAGGATTTTATAACAATAATTCACAAGGGACAGATAGATAAACTGTAATCTGAGCTTCGAGTTGGTTATTCTTTTTCTTACCCAAGTACCTTCGTGAAGGTAAGATGAAGCTAATTCGCGCCGAGTAACGTTACGTTATGGTCATCATTCGCGTAACCAAATGTAGTCCCAGCAATTCCTAACGTGTTTATTTATCATATGTTAAGTACGACAATCTTATTTGAACGAAATGGTAAAACAAACCACATTTAAACACTTGACACTTCACGTTATTCCATACAAAATGAAAAACAATGTTTGTTTTGAAGTCGGGTTGACAAATGTTCGCTAGACGCACTGATGAAGTGAATAGAACGTTAGTCAGTCAGCCAATCAGATCGCGAGTTATTTTTTAAAAAACTGTAATTCCCATGACCATTATGAAAACTTTAATACCCGGCATATTTGCTCCCGCTTGGGTAAGATGAAACATACTCCATATCGCCAACCCGTTTAAATGTCAGCTTCATATCAATGGAACATGGCCCTTATGCAATGCAAGCACTTAATTAGGGAAATTGAAGTTTATATGGTTCAAATTGTTAGAATGTTTTTAAATGGGTAAAACAGCTTTAAAAAAAATTGATTATATGTAACATAAAATCTTCCAATATTTTATTGACATTAGAAGGAATTTCAGACTGCGACATGTTTAGATCGTTTCCTGGGTTATGTTCCTGGTGACGAAAAAGGAAGTAATTTCATATTGAGCTGAAAATTCAAACTTTACACTATTAAATGAGGAAGCGTTATCAGGGAAATGCATTAACTTGAATATCCACGTTGGGCAAATGGAGTATAGTTCGACATTGAAAAGATTGTATCTTTATATGATTTTGAAACGTTTTTGAAAATGTTATTCTTTGTCAGATGAAGGCAGTAATACTGATCCTAAATTTATCATTTTTACAATCATGTATTGGTGAGTTAATGTTCATGATATGTTTATTTTCAAAATTTCCAATTGATATATAACAAAATATACAGTGATTTATTATGTTCCAGCACTTGGTTGCTCTAATAACAACAAATGTTCCCGATGTGATGAGCAGAGCGGCAGTTGTGTTGAGTGTATAGCAGGACTGTTTGGTCCACAATGTCGTGGAAAATGTCGTCCAAACTGCAAGCATGATACCTGTATACTAGTTGCTGGAAGAGATGTATGTACAGATGGATGTAAACCAGGATTCTATGGCACCCGATGTTTGGTTCCATGCCGTTCGCCTGGCCAAAATTGTGTGAAATGTCATAGTGACTGTCAAGCTGGATTTTGTCTGGACAACCAAGCTTGTGTTTCTGGTTGCCACGATTCACACTATGGATCAAAGTGTTCCAACTGTTCTCATTTCTGTAAAGAATGTAACCACGTGTCTGGTGATTGTAAAGAATGCATGCAAGACTATGGCGGGCCTAACTGCAGTGTTTCATGTAAAAACTGTCTGGTATCCTGCAACATAGGAGGATGTGATAAAGGGTGCAAACCCGGATACTATGGAGCGTTTTGTAACGATGTATGCGATGCCAACTGTGTTGACGGATGTGACCAGGTAAATAGCAATTGTAATCACTGTCATGAAGGGAGATATGGCCCATTCTGCAAATCTAGGTGTGGCATAGGATGCGTGAATAAGACCTGCACATTGGATGGACATTGTTTACACGGATGTAAGGATGGATATTTTGGTCGAAATTGCGCTTCTTCATGCGAGGAAGTCTGTATAAAGTATACGTGTAAGGGAGAAACTAAACTATTCTGCCTCGAGCTATGCAACACGTGCAGTCAGTCATGTAGACATAAACCTATCAACTGTAGCGAATCATGCCTAAATACCTTACTGAGCAAGGTGTGTAAAGAAACAACCTCCAAAGTAGAGATTTCAGCTACAAGAGGTACGAATAAGAAAATTCATTTACTTTTATACATAGGAACAAATTTAAGCTCATGTCAATGGTCCCTAAAAGGATTGCGAAACATTTTGTCAATCACATCCTTAAACTTGATTTAATGATGTTCCTTTCAGAGACACCTCGAGAAAATGATGATTATGTTGTGATCTATCTAACCGTGAGCGTGACTGGACTGTTGGTCATAATGGCGGCTCTGTTTATCTACTTCTCCTGCAGATTTCAGAGGTAATTTATATTTGTTTCAATACATGGGAACAAGAGCAAAATACCTTGATTTTTAATAGTTAATCTTTCGTTTTAAGAACTACCAATATGTAACATGTACCAGAATTTCCCTGGAAATGCAGTAGTTTTAACTTATAACATCTATTATTTCCAGAATTCGCAGAATCACATACGGCTGTGTGCGCATGCACACCATCCCCATGACTGTCGAAACAGTTGACCAATCAGTGTCCGGTGATGCTCATGAATACGACGAAGTTGAGGATACCCCTTTCACTCTCGATCTGACCAATCCGATTATTGCTGAAGTATTTGGCAGCGCAGGTGCTTCAGCAGGTCAATTAACTTTCTTCCCTCGTATGGCCAACTATTCTACCATAAGTGACGTCAGCGGGGAAGGGAAATACCTGACACCCCAGGCCGACCCATTACAACGACCATTATATCGACACAGCGTGTAATTCAAGATCGACCCAGGTTATTAGTGACTGAAGGTGTTGCATTAGTTTGTGCAACTAAAAACCTGCCGGTGAGATGATATCTATTATTCATACCGGGACACCGGTAGGTGAAAAACCAGGCGAAAAGAACACTTTATTGCAATTATTTATGTGTTTGTAATTTCGTAATTGTAGCATAGGAATTGATGAAATGGGTGCTCAGTCTGAATATTTGTAACATTATATTTCAACATAGATAAAACAATTTTCTTCAAAAGTGTCAAAAGAAATGCGTTGCCGACCTGCTTTTGATAAGATTGCAGAGGTAACTGTTTATTTCTACCACTGTTGCACAACCCATTTGCGCTAGAATTAGTCGATGATTCAGGAAACGACCATTGCAGGGTCGTGACTCGATTCAAACTGCCTCAAATGCATACTACTTATTGAATAATTCTCAACAATATGATTGTGAAATCCTTTCATTATCGAGTTATGCAATGTTTTGGTGTTGATTGATTTACCGAATTATGAACTTTGAAAATAATTGACTTTTTGTACAAAGTTTTTAAAAAATGTTTTAAATGAATAAACATTTGGGTCATAGCTTTTCACTGAGCACCGTTAATCCGTAGAATTTCAAGCTTTATAATATGATATTCGCCAAAAATACTGAATAAATTTTAATTATTAAGAGCCTTCATATTGACGATTAGATTTTGAACGGTTAAGGGATGATGACCTGGTGACTTGGGTAAATACATTTTAACCCTTATGCACTAAGAGACCCCAATCGATTATGATTTGTTAAGTTTTTTATTTAAAACTTTTTGGATACTTAACGCTTTAGTTTCTGTATTTTTAAAGCATACTTAGCTTAAGACTCACATATCATTGCTTCATACTCCCTTTTGTATTATTTTCAACAATGCATGCTACTGTGCTTTGGCGTTATATGCTTATTGAAACCATATACCACATTAAAAGATTGTAAAAGATAAGTCGAATGTGTTAAAATGCTTGTTGAAAGTGACACTAGCTTATTTTCAGAACATTGCCCATTGTCAACCTGAAGATTTGTTTGTCTTTTATTCCTAATGGGTTTCTCAAGTAATAGTTTTCAATCCAGCTTCTTTGCTTGTTTCAACATATAAAAAACATTATGGAAAGTCAGAAATAATTCTGTATTTTTTGCTTGGAAATAAAGATGAAGCCACTCCAAAACTTAGTATCATGTTTATGGTTAGGTACTCATTTTTTTGATTTTTGGTTGAGGAAGTGTTGGATATGATTTAGGAGAGTAGAGTATCATTTGTAATTCCATATGCATATAATTGCTATATTTCAATTAAAGAACAGAAAAAGATTCGTCACATGTGAGTGTACAGCCATATTTTTTACGGAAATTTGAAAGATCCAACATTATTTTTGAATCGATGTGTTCAGGAGTTTGAATGACTTGCTCTCATTTTTAATCATGTCACCTCTCTTATACAATGAAATTTCACTTGCATGATGAATACGACGACTCCTTTTATTGCTAACTTTGTAATAACCAGGATTCGATTTTCATTTATAGATGGTGGTTATATTATTTCGTTTTATCCCATAAACTCTTTGTTTGTTTATATCAAAGGCTTTGAGATTAAAACCATCCTCGATCATCCAGGGTAAATGTTTCAATATATCTTCACCATTAACATGAATAAAACAAATCGGCCTTTTCTGTGTATTTCGTATACACGAGATTCGCTTGGTCTACGCTTGGATGTCAAGCGTACCAACGTAAAGACCACTTCAGCGTCTTCAGTAACATAACAACAGGGAACCCCGTTCAATAGCGCGGGTTTAAAAAAATGTACTCTGAATGGCTACTGTCAACAGGCGTAGTCAGGCCAGAGGGTTCATAAATTGTCTTTAAAATTTGTTCAAATATTTCAAGGATCTTCTGAATCCACCATTGGCAGTGATATAAATGAATTTGATAAATATGTTTATGAGTTTTTAGAAACATAATCATTTCACCAGTGCAATGACATACCCTTCAACGACCATCTCTTGTCAGGAGAAATTACTGAATCTGAGATCAAACAAGCATTAGAGGATTTAAAAGGTGGCAAGGCAGCAGGCGAGGATGGTCTTCCGCCTGAATATCTTAAATGTATCACAAATTTTATCAATCCTTATTTGAAACAACAACAAAATCTTAGATATTGGTGTATTTCACCGACTCCTGGAACATAGGAATGATTATCTCTTTCCATAAATCTGGAAACATATCTGATCCGAATAATTATCGAGGCATTTCCCTGTTGAACATAAAAAAAACGTATAAGAACATGGCTAGATGCAAATGATTTGTTATCAGAATCCCAAGCGGGATTTAGACCATCCTATTCACCATCAGACAATATTTTCATTCTACAAACCTTATGCACAAAATACCTAAGTAAACCGAAAGGCCGCTTTTATTGTGCCTTTATAGATTTCAGGAAGGCGTTTGACTACGTTGATAGAAAGAAAATGATGTACCTATTAATAACAAAAGAATTTAGTGGAAAAATATCAAATGTTTTACAGAGTATGTACTCCTCAATTAAGGCATGTATCAGGACAGATGTCGGAGTCACAGAATGTTTAAAAACTTCAACTGGTGTAAGACAGGGTTGTGTTCTCAGCCCAATATGAATTCAGCGTATGAATTCAAATAGATTACCCCTCCAATGTTATTATATGCTAAAAAGATTAGATGATAATGGTAAAGACTCATGGGTGTCTGATGTAAGAAATATACTATTTATGTCTGGCTTTTCCCTTGCCTGCATATCTGTTGGAAATGATAAATTATTTACCGCTATTCTTAAACAAAGGTTACCAGATATATATTCACAAATTTGGCATAGTCAAGTATCATCTTCACAATTTCTTTGTCATTATTCAAATATAAACTCTGTACTTGCCTTTGAAAAATATGTATTTGAAATTCAGGATATAACTTTAAGAAGATTCTTTTGTAAATTACGAATATCATTACATGATTTTAATGTAAATATTCTTAGAATGAAAAGTGTGCAAGATAAAAAACAAAGTTTATGTTATAAATGTAATGAAGGCTATGTTGAAAACGAATTTCATGTACTTCTTATTTGTAAACATTACCTTCCTATGGTTGCAACTATGTATAAAGATGAGCAATAATGATTAATATGCTGAATTCAAGAATTATTAATACAATATTATCTATCTCAATGTTCCTAAAAAGATTTTTGAATTACGACGTAAATAATTCTATTCATGTTTTTCCACGTGACTCTAATATTTCAATGTAATCCACTACTGTACTATAGGTCATATGGCCTAACATTACTGAATAAAGCTTCTATCTATCTATCTTTAAAATTTGCAGTCAAAGCTCTGTTTGGATCCAGGTTATGAGGTTATGAGGAACGTATACCCGGTATCATCAAGGATAGAATGAAATTAACAGCTTTAATTGCGTTAATGTAAGCAGTTCTCAAGTAAGCATTTTATCAGATGCAGCAGGTATTTTTGTTGCACTACATTAAAGAAAATACTAACCAATGATTACATCTGGAAAAAACACAAGTTGTAAATTTTTGTTGGAGTGGTTGTAGTAGGTTTCCTGTTCTATTTAGCAATTATGACAATGAAGTGTCTCAAAATATATAAAAGCTTTCTTATACCGCGAAGATATCCATGACAAAGCATGCTCAAAGCGTCATGAGTATTATTACCCTGGAGGGATAGTACTTTCGGTGCTGCCGATTAACAAGCGCTCCGCGCGACCGTATAGGTCCGTACTTCCCCCTTGTTCAGGTACCCATTTGTACAGCTTGGTGAACTTAGTGCAAAGTGGATGAAGTGTCTTGCCCATGGACACAACACAGGATGAGACCCAAGTCACAAATTTTTGGTGTCTCCACCGGGATTCTAACCCGGATCTCTGGCGTGAGAGACAAGCAATCTAACCACTACACATTCAATTAAAAATGTTTTGTGTGGTCCCAACAGAAGTAGTTCCGTCATTCCAACTTTCATACTTTCGAAACTCTGTTCTAAACGAGCTCATCTCCAAGTGGCAAAATGTTGCAACTCAAACTACCTTGCAACATTTCAGCTTGGTGAAAACACCATATACATGGATACCATATTGTCGTTACGCAGGCCTTTGCAATGATGCACTTTCTAAAGATGGCAAATGCGCTGTGTAGAAAAGACTCAGGGCTTAATTTCAGAAGTCTCTTAATTATAATCAGTTTACTTTGACTACAAAACTTTAAGGACACATCTTCAACATTTCAAAATCAGTTAATGATTGTAATCTACTGTGAGATTTTGTAAATACAAAAGTCATGAGTCCCTCGTTTACTAAATTTACAAACGTTTAGATTTGAATTCATAATTTTTTTTCACACACAGGCAAATAATATGTTTATCATCTTGAGATTTGTTGTTACCGTTTTCCGCTCGACTGTGTCTAATCAACTTGAGCAACATAATGTTGTTAACAAACTTGTACAATACAAAAGGTTGATAACGATGTTAGGGAATTATTTCGTTAGTTAGTATTATCATTAGCATTTGAAACAAAGGCATGAGAAAAAGGGGAATGGCACATTGCTTGACAAACTATCATCACTAAATTTAAGATATGTATATGTGTATCATCCTAACTTGGAATGCTGTCCCAACTTCGAATCCTAAGATGGGAAGTCCCATCTTAAGATCAGACGGGAGCGATTAAATTATGCAAATAATATTCTTATTCATATATGAATTTTGATAATGCAAGGTGTTTTTAAATGATTTAGGTATATACATTTCGTACCTGCATAGAAACGTCAACTTTATAATCAATTACTTGAACTAATGGCTAGTAGTTATCTCTTATCGTCTACGAGCCGTTGAACATAGATTGCATTGTAAACAAAACTGATTTAAACGTCTATTTGAGGAATAATTGAACAAAGTTTTACCGCATTTTGGAAAAAGAATCTTTGTTTTCTGCATTTTTTAAAATGTGTCATACAACTATAAAAACTGAACCTATATAAACTGAGTGAAAACACTAAACGGCATATTGTTATTGCTAACAAACATGTTATTAACAATGTTCAAACATTACTCGGTGTACATATATAGTTTGATAATATATCTTTTTACCTAAAATAGGAAGAATATTGAGATCAAACTAATAGATAATCGAGTTAATAATTGTATTGATACATGATGATGAGGTTGAAGATTTTACAAGCGCTTCTAGCACAGCTGATTTCGCACTTGTGTCCGTCCGTTTAGTTCCGAAATTGTTTAAAAAGTGGGTAATTTTGAAATTAAGAAATTTAGAATGATATATTTAGTAGAGAGGGGGATATGGAAGGGGGCCGTTGATGGTGGAGGGTGCAGGAGGGTGGGAGGTGAATTTATGGTATATGATTGTGAGGTATTTAGATACGAGCCAGAAAGCCCGTATCTTTGATTATTTGGCGAGAGCATGGAATATTTGTGGTTTGTTGTGTTGGTTGAGGATGTGTTGTATGTTGTGTTGGTTGATGTTGTGTTGTGAGAGAGTGGTGTTTAGGGTTTTGCGGTGTGTATTGTAGTGTGCACATTGTGTGAGTATATGGGTGACTGTTTCTGTGTGTTTTTGCGTTTAGTTGTATGTTTCCTTTTTGTAGTTCAGCGATTGCCCTATCTATGTTTGGGTTTTTGCTGTATGTTTTGAATCTAGTGAGTGGTTTGAGGAGAAGGTTTTTTGTGTGTTTAGCAATAGTAGAATTAGTGTATTGTTTATGACATACGGCCCTGATGTGAGGCTTTTAACCTCTTGTTTAGAGTTTGGGAGTGGATGTGTGATGGTATTTAGTTTTAGGCCCTCTTTTGCTGCTCTGTCGGCTATTTCGTTGCCAAAAACGCCGACGTGAGCAGGAACCCAGAGGATTTTATGTTTTACCCTGATGGTTAATTAGTTGTATAGTGTGTAGTATTTGATATATTATGCCGGTTTTTGGTAGGTTTAGATTTAAGTGCCTATAGCCCACTAAGTAGGTCTGAAAGGATTAAATTTTTAGGATGGTTGAGTATTATTGGATTTTGAAGAGCTGCCAAAATAGCAATAAGTTCCGCTGTGAAGACGGATTGGTCATTAGGCAGGTTGTGTGATGTGGGTGTGTGGTGTGTGTTCTGTATGTGGTAGCCGAAGGTTGTGGTGCATGCCTCAGGATCCTTGGATCCGTCGGTGTATATGTGGCACCAATCATGCCAGTTGTTTTGTATGTATTGAAGTGTAGTTAATTTAGCATGTAGTTGGTTGAGTTTTCTTGTGATTTTGGTGAGATGCAGGTTGATGCGGGATGGGGGGAGTTGCGGTGTGAAGTATTGTAAGATGTTGTTTTGTGGGAGTGAGATGTGGTTGAGGTCTGCTTGGTTGATGAGGTTTGTCATGCGTAGAGATATTGGAGATGTGAGAGGGTATTTGTTTCTGTATGCCGTTTTGCGTTTAGATAGTTTAGAGTTTAGGAGATTAGAAATTAGTGTATCCTCCAAAGAAGCGGCCCAGAAGTTTAAGGTGAGTTGGTCCCTTCTGAGTTTGAGGGGTATTTCACCAGTTAGGGCTTGAAGCGCTTCTAGTGAGGTCCCGTGTTGTGTGCGTGTTGCTAGTTTAAGTGATTGGTATAGTATAGAATTAAGCTTAGGAGTAAGTTTGGTGTTGAGAGTATTATAAACGGGGGCGCCGTATTTCAATTTGGACCTAATAAGTGATATATATAGGTTGATTAGGGTTTGCTTATTTGCACCCCAGCTTGTGCCGGAGGTGGCACGCGGGACATTAAGGTCCTTTGTGCACCTAGTGATTAGATCTTTGATGTGGGCATCCCATGAGAGGTGTTCGTCAAAGATTAGCCCGAGAAATATGGTTTGTTTTAGGAAATTTATTTTGTTATTTTTAAGATATAAGTTTGGGGAAATAGGGCGCATTCTTTTATGTTTAAATACTACTCCAGTGGTTTTTTCCGAGTTAAGTTTAAATCCCCATCGCTCGGCCCATTGGTCGACCTTATTTAATGCGGACTGGAGTAGTTTTGTATAAGTTTTAAGGTTTATGGCTCTGGCGTCTGCAAATTTGGAAGAGGCCGTCTACCATAATATTAAAAAGAGTAGGACTAAGGATGCTGCCTAGTGGGGTGCCATTTTTGAGGGGGAAATTTTCCGAAAGTTGGTTGTCAACCCCGACAGTTATTTGCCTATTGTGTAGGAAATCCTGGATGAAATTAATTATGTTGAAATTTAGGCCTTTATTTAGGAGTTTATGGATTAGGCCGTTATGCCACACCATATCAAAAGCTTTGGAAAAATCCAGGAAGAGTACTTATGTGTGATGTTTGTGTAATTGCCTGGTTTTATTTCTTGCTCGAGGCGAGCAAGATTGTTTAGGGTAGAGCAACCTGGAGTGAAGCCACTCTATTCCTCATTTAATGGGTTAATTTTTAGGTGGTGCCTTAGGCGATTTTTTACCATTGCTTCCATTACCTTATATAGATTAGAGGTTAGAGAGATAGGCCTATAGGAATTTGGATCCTCAGAGGGTTTATTTGGTTTAGGGATTGTTATGATTGGTGCTTCCTTCCAGGAGGAGGGAAGTGTGCCTAATTGCCAAATGAGGTTATATAGGTTAAGAAGTATGTTGGTGGTATTTGGAGGTAGCTTTTTAATTAGTTGGTAGGAAGTTTGGTTAAGGCCAGGAGCAGTACCCTTTTTCCTATTCTTTAGAACAAAAGCTCATCCATTGTGAATGGTAGGTTGATGAGTTGGTTGTTGTTTTGTTGTTTAGGTGGTATAGGAAAATTTTGCTTGTTTTGTTGGAATTTTGGCGTGTTGTTGTTGCTACTCGCATTAGCAAAGTGAGGTGTGGTTATTTATAGGTGGGAGTTTACTTAAGCGTTTGCCACCACAAAAGACTCGGAGCTTATTCCAAACTTGTTTAAAGTTTGTTTTACCATTCAGCTCCTCACAGAAGTTTTCCCAATGATGTTTCTTTGTTTCTTTAATGAGTGTTTGAACTGTATTTTTTAGGTGTTTTGCGTGTGGTAGGTGAGAATTGTTGCGTTTTGCTTTGTTAAAAGCTGTTTTGCGGAGTTTGTGCGCTGTTTTTATTTCCTCAGTCCACCAGGGTACTGAGGCTTTATAGGGTTTAGGATTAGTTAATGGAATAGATTGTTTGCAGCATTTATAATAGCTTGCGTGAATTTGTCACAAAAAATTTGAGGGTCGTTATTTTCAAGGTCTGCTAGTTTGAGGAGTTCGCATTTGTTCGAGTTCGAGATTTTGGAATTTATCCCAGTCAGCCTTGTTGTAGGAGATTTTGGGGGCAATTTGGAGTTTTATTTGGAAGGAAGTGGCTTAGAGTGATATAACTAGGGAAATGATCACTTCCCCACGGATCATCGAAGATCGCCCATTCGATCTGGCTAGCAATGTCCGGGATGCTGATCATTAAATCGATTGAGGACATTCCTTGATGTCCCCAAGCGTACCTAGTTGGAGTGTTTTGATTAAGAAGTACATACTCATTATTTATGATCCAGTCGGCGATTAGTTCTCCGCTAGCATCGGCCTTACAGCCCCAGGAGGGGTGATGGGAGTTAAAATCGTCCAAAATGATTGTGAGATTAGGGGGTAAATTCATCCTGTCTCAGGGTAAGACGTTTAGCTGAGGCTCCACTTTTCTTACCCTGGGTGTGAACCCCAGCAAAAACTACGCGCCGTAACCCATGATGCAGCCAATCAAATATTTTTATCGCGATGGTGTGCGATAAAATTTCAGCCAACCAAAAAGAGCCTCTCGTACAGGAGTTGGCTTTCGCTCTTACCCTAAATGGCGACGTCCATAGATAAACAAACTGGAATCGAAAGTTTGTGAACGGATCGACCATGGTGATAATATCCAAGTCCAATTTTGCGATCAAAGTTAGTTTATTACAAAAAAACATGCATCCAGTTTTAAGAGATCGGTTTGATTTTCCACTACTTAACTCATTACCTTATCGTGGTGTTTTTTGAGTGGTACCCAGACCCCTACACAGGGTGGATATACCCTGAATCCGGCAGCCGGATCCCTTGCCGGATCCTCCGGATCCTCACAACAATGGTATACTGGGATCCGTCGCCGGATCCCTTGCCGGATTCTCAGTAGATAAGAATACGGGGATCCGTCGCCGGATCCCTCACCGGATCCTAGATCCGGACGGACACCACCGGATTCTCTTCCGGATCCTAAGTAGATAAGAATACTAGGATCCGGAGACGGATACCCTACCGGATCCTCACCTTGTAGCGAAAGTAGGAATGTAGTTGAGAAAATGAAGTTAGGTAAGCTTTTGTCAAAACCAAACACCATACACCTTTGACAGTTTTTACATATTCTTTACATGATATTGTCATATAAAGGCCGTTTGCATTGATAAAGAAAAAATAAGTATTGATATGTCTTTGTGAAAGTTTGTTAGCCAAAGTTGACAAAGTCAAGTTTAAATGATAAAGTTTTGATGATTCGATTTAAATTGAATTACTACTTATTCGGAATCAGGTTTTAAAGGGTTATTTCTTTCTGAAATAACCATGGTAACGTATACTATTCAGCACCAATTGTCACACTTGAGTGCACGCCCATCACACCTGTTGGTCAGTACACATATCAACTTGTCTAATTAGGGTCTTACATAAGTGTTAATATTGTAAATGAATTCGCTTAGATAATATATCATAGATCACTTATAGTTTATGCAAAACTTTATTACACAAATTAAAAACAAAATAATTCTATTCAATGATTTCAAACATTTATTTGAACGCACACACACTTAAATATATAAAAAATCGTATAAACATATATATCTATAAATCTGTATGCACCTGAGGGTAGTGTTTGTAGCTATGTCATGTCTGATTGTATATAAACATATTTATACAAAATCAAGTATACACCTGAACAAAGCTAATTGCAAAATTATCAGATTTCAGAAAATCATGAAACCCATTCTGTGAGTGAAATGATAAACCGTATATTACAATGTATCAGGCGAGTCTTTTGTACCAGAAATTGAGGGGTTAAGGAGGGGGTCGCCTCATTTACGAGGTCTATGTTTCAATTTCTGAGGTTAGGTGACGATCTTCCAGCCGAGAGAGACGAACAGACGAGATTCAAACAATAAGCCTTGATGTCAATTCATCGTCAAAATAACGTGCTGAAATTACTTTTATAAATATTACATATTAATTATGGAAATAAATTGTTTTCTAAGAAATAATAATCTCGAACCGAAGCGCAATTTGTCACATGTAGATCAATTTGTTTCTTTACATTTGAAGTACGCCAACACCAGCTAAAACGTACATGTATTTTTATTATGGTAAATTTACAACAATCCTTCATAAAACAAATGCTTATTACAAAGCACTGACGTATCACAACTCGCAAATTTTACAACAAATTACCGTAACCATGTCGACCTGGCAGCCTTGAGCCTAACTATATACGTTATTGAGCGGGGGGGGGGGGGGGGGGGGGGGGTTCACCTTACACATTGTAATACACGGTCATCCTCTAAAAAGGTACTGGCTATGGATCCCAAAGAATGAACCAAAAGATGCCTAGTGATGAAATATGTTCAGTTTTTTTAACGGTCCCTTTCAATCATGTTATCAGTATGTACTAGCACTAAAATTAACAGAGACATGGTTTTATTGTATAATTGTTATTTTTATTGATTATTAAAATTTAGGCTATGGCTGATTTGACCTCCAAAAATCTGTTGTACTCAGGAGTGACAAGGACATCTACAGTGTTTACATTTTGAAATTGGTAGGTCTTCAAGATTTAAAGTATATCTTGTCATTGAGCGGCATTCATATTTCAAAGAAAGAACTGATTATAAACAGTATATTATATATGGGTTACAATTACTTCTATTAAAATATTTAATGATTCTCTCCACCGTCTCTCTTGTCTCGGATCGTTGAGCTGCGCTTAAGGCGTCTACCTGTCTCCTGTTTGATTGCCTGTAATTGTATGCAGGTGTTTTATGACCCCAAAATGCTTATAGGCGGGGAACTAACAAAAGGAGTATAATTACGCGGGACTACTTGAAGTCATCGGATTAAATTGACGGCACATACACACCTAAAATATTTACTGGTATATGGTATTCCTTATATACATGACACTGTGTATTGACTAACCACCGGAGGTATCTAACCCTTTTGTGGGGTACGAATACACATCCGCGAACATACACCATAATGATTTGGGCGAAGAATTAGACTTACCTTACACTGTGAAATATAAGATTAATTTAAGAACTTAGTTATTTGAAAATCTTCTATATTGTAAGTAAAATAAGTTGAACACATATTAAATATATCATTTATATTCCTGCAATACATACTCTTGAGCGTTGAACAAATTTACTATCGATTTCATGAAACGATCTATATTTGAAGTATTTTGCTAAAATTTCATTTGCCTGATTGCTTTATTAAATAGAAAAACGAATAAGTTTAAATTGTTTTTCCCTTAAATTGAAATACCGATTCCATGCGGCTGTACTGTAGCAAACATGATCAGCATCATAATGCATAACGTTTACACAAATATGTTTTTAAGATATTGGGTTGGTAAAAAATATCATGCAATCAATTATGGTGCTGATATTTTATTCAAACCTTGACATCAAATATAGCAACTTTATACATCAATAACATAAATATGTCTATCGTGTTTCATATCAGTATACTATACATAATCAACTTTAAAGAGCCACTCCGTCAGTTGTTGGGGGTTGCCGAACTTAATACATAGTGTCATTTCATCGCAAAGTATCGACTGTTACCAATAAAACACATTTTCAAGCTTATTGTGATATTACAGTGACAATATGAAGATAGAAAGTCGCAATATTGATCGAAAACCGGACAGTAGCGCGCGTGATATTGTCAAACGTAATTTTGAAGACTTATCTAAAACAGCCAGGGGGGCAGTTAGGATTTGATAGTGCTTGTTAGGTTATATAACTATTAACAATGTCTATTGGACGTGATAGCTACACCTCTGTGAATTTATAAGAATGTTTTTATATTTTCATGGAAAACTAGTATTTGTCATATATATGTCTTTTGGACATGAAAACTTAAGATGTTTTGATTTTACATCACCACATGTGACATTTATGTTCGTATCAAAGGTAAATAATATGTTATGAAGCTCACGGAGTGGCTCTTTAAAATGTGAAATGCACTTACCCAATATTATGGAAATATGGATATTTCTGAATTCCTTTAATTCATGAAATTTGAGAAATCTATGTATGTGTTGGATTATATCAAAAGAAATATACCAAACTGTTTAGACAATCTAATTTATTTCAATGAGATGATATTTATCTAATTATTTACATATATGTGATTCTTTTCATATCTTGTTAAAATGGTTTGATCTTAATGTACATCAGGATGAAATGAATACATGTTTGACAATGTACATATGTGTTTGTTATTGTTTACTATTCATATATTATTCAATACTAAGAATAACTTTCATTAATCATGAATGTTATAATGCGCCGTCTTGTCGGTTAAAGCATACCCACTTACCGCAGAATTACTTGCACTTCCCCCTGTTGCAGCAATAAGACACAAATGAGTCTAGGTGAATGTGTATACGCTGACAGGTGTATTGATCAAGTGTGTGTGTTCAAGCGTAACAGTGTTGAATATTGAACCTTACTTCGATAAAATTAAAGCAGCCTGTTGAGAATTCCTTTCTTATTGTAATTAAAGTAATATATCATTGGGATGTTGCGATGAAATCTTATCGTTAATGAAACTTCAAAGAAAAAGTTTTTAATATGGTATTGCTGGGTAATATTGACTTTCTAAAATTTATATATTAATGTCAACTGAAAAGAAAAGTTAAGACTTAATAGTTTTAATTTAGAGAAGTTGTTTTCAAGCAATAAGTTTCTGTTAATCCTGACTTTGTCCACTCAGGATAGCACACTTACACAAACAAATATTTTAAAAGCTATAGGTTAAAACAAACACTGAATAGTCATTTATATGATAATGTTAATAGTCAAGTGACAATAGCATCGATCCTCTTTTGAATGCTTGTCATCTACGTGTTTAATAATTTAAATATTGTTCAAAACACGTTAATCCAAAACTCACTCACTCACTCACTCATTCACTAACTCACTCGGTTTGAATTTGAAGGGATGGGCGCTGCCATATTAAATTGCCGAGTCGCCTTTCAAGCGCAGTCATTCGTTGATTATTTATAGAAAGTTTGTAGGGAATAGGACACGGCGCGAAGTTTTTGCTGGGGTTTACACCCAGGGTAAAAAGAGTGGAGCGTCAGCTATATTTCTTTCCTTGAGAGAGGATGGGATAAATTTTGTAGGAACAGAAGGTCCTCTCTTTGAAATTTTGAGAAACCCTATGCAAGATATTATAAATAGTTAGATTTTGGTTTTTATGCGTTATGGTTATGGCTTGTGTCTCTAATTTAGAAGTATTTACCGGAAAGGTATTATATTTTAAATATTCCTGGATAAAAATTGCTAGACCTCTTTGTGCTCGACCAGGATTGGTTTTGGGCCGGTCGTGTCGTAGCGTTTTATACCCAGGAATGTTATATTTAGAGCGAGGGCCGAAATGGGTTTCCTGAATGGTTATGATTTGGGGGTTAAGTTTTTGGAGTTTGCTGGCCGTGAGCCGAAAGGCTGCAAGCATTCAACTGTAAAATTTGCATAATGAGAAGAATTAATAGTGGAGTATATGGGAAAAGGGATATAGGTTTTAGCAGCATGTTTGGTGTATTTAGAATTGTAAGTGGAGAAGTGTTGGTTTAGGTTTTTAATCCTGGAGGGTTCCTCCAAGAGTTGGTTAAATTTATTTAAAGAGATGGTGATGAATTTGGAATTTTTAGCTAGTTTGTAGATTTTATGTGGGGTTTGGTTGCGGATGGTGAGCGCTGCTGTGATGAATGTTGCGATTGCAAGATTTTGAGGGATTTTAGTTTTTGGGCTGTTGGGATTTACCTTGCCCGCTGGAAGATGAGGTTTAGATTTAGCAAGGAGAGTTTTAGGTTTGTTTTGGGAGCTTAGGGCGGATGGAGTTGATGGGATGGAAGGGGTGGGGCGGGGACGGGAGGGGGTAGCTTTTTTACACTTTTGCGGGGTGTGCTAAGCTGGGTTTGGGCGGTTTGGGGTATAGCTGCAAAGGCGGGGTCAGGCTGGGTGGGTTTGGTAATGGTAGAGTCCTTAGGCTACCACGGTTACTGAGATAGATGTATAGCGGCGTTTGCAAGGGGTGGGGCCTGAATTAGATGGGGTGGGTTGGATCTGGGAGGATGGTTGGGGGGAGGGGGCATAAGGGTGTTGGGGGATGGGTCGGCGGGTTAAGGATCACCCCATACAGAGTGGGAAGGGAGGGCTGATCCTGTGGGGGCTGGGACTGGAGGTTTAGATGGGGTAGGTTTAGGTGGTGGGTTATCCCGCCTAGTGTGGGGGTTGTAGTTTGGAAAGAGTTTATGGTTTAAGGTTTATGTTTATGTTTATTTTTGTAAGTTGAGTGTCCCAAATTTGTAATATTAAGCATAAGTGAGCGGCTGGAACCTAACTTTGCCTTAACAATCATAAAATTTACAAACTAACAATTCAATAGTGAAGAAACATAAAAACTAACATCATGAAGCAATGATATTATTATCAGTAATATATATCATACTTTTTCAAAAAGCGACATAACAACTGTTGATATTCCCGAACTTCTTTGTCCAAGCGTCCTAACTTGGAATTTCTTTCAGTTTTCAAAATTCATTGATTATTAAACTAATCATTTTGAAACTAAGATATTCTATTCCTACTCTGTAAGCTGTACTGTAAAACGTAATACAGCTGCAGAAGTTGACAGTTAGCCGTCCCAATGTAGAATTCTTTCTTTATTCCAAATTTGGAAGTTCTTATGGAAGAGTAGCGGATTATTTACTGCCTATTACTGAACGTTAAGAATCATTTGATATTACTAAAAGTAAACAATTCTAGAGTAATAACATAAAAGCTTAGTATAGATATGTTAGTGTTTATATTTCATGAGTTTTAGATTAATCGGAATTAAAGTCCAAGATGACACGACAAAATGGCGGCCATCAACTGTCAACAGGTTTATTACGTTTGAAATAATATTCATGTTGCTCATAGTAATAACGTCTTGAGTAGATATACAAAATCTAGGTAGTGTTAGGTTTTATTTTTGATGTATTGATGCATGAAAGAAATTCAGAGTTGGGATGCCTAAATAGGAGAGTTTGGGATCATTAAGTCTAACTCTGTGTATAACTGAGAGTTTAAAATAGTATACATATTGCTTCTATAGACTGCTTATTCAGTGGAAATATCATGTCTTAGTTTGAAACTGATGAGTTTATAACTGATAATATAATATATAATGAAAGAAGTTCCAAGTTGAGGCGGCCATAGAAGAAAGTCTCTTGATGAAAAAGTTAGGTTTATTTTAATCGTAGAAATATCATATCTTGGCCTTAATATAACAGTTTATATTATATATAAAAAATCGCTTTTTTAAGAAGTCAGTTACGATGAAGAAAAAATTGTTTTCTGCAACGAAATACTCTTTTTGTGAATACTAACAGCAATAATTCTTAACCTTTTTTCTTCACTATTATTCAAATGTAAACTCTCATGTCGAAAATTCATTGTTAGCGTTCACAATTATTGCTCATTCATACATCTTTAAACGTTGTATTCTGCACAAAATATAATCTCAGATATCTGATAAATTCTAAATTACACAAATTTATTTTTTGGATTACTTGTAAAAGGTAAATTACAGTATCAAAATAATATAGGAATGATTGAAAGTTAATTCGTAAGTAATATAAAATCAGTTAATTGGAACATAGAGAAATAAAGATATCGAAGATAGAAGGGCATAGGGCTCTCTCTCCAAACAGAGGTAGCTCAGTCATAAATTCCTAAACAACCTCGGTCCTCACTTAGGCGTTTCACCACTACTTGACTCTATACCTTATTGTGGTGTGGTGGATTGCGTGCTTCAGGTACTCCAAGAGCTATGCCAGCCGGAGCTGTCCGATCATCGTAATCCAAAGTTTAGAACTGTAAGTTTAATTTAGCCCAACTCACACTACGCACGATTGCACTACTGTAACATTACGATTTGATCGTACTTGTATCGTATTGTGGTTTTTACGATCTGTTATGTGAACACAATTTCTGTGCGTGAGGGACACGATGTGAGTACAACCAATGCTCGAAAGGTCATGATTCTAACACGGTCAGAACACAATCAACACAATGCTTTCACGATGCAATCACGAATGGTTTAATAATAATGCACGATTTAAAATATTTTGTGCAAAGGCAAAACAATGTTAACCATTAAATAAAGACATGAGGGCATATATATTACTAATTCAGACATTTTTCTCTCATCTTTTGGCTTCTTCATACTCATTCCTTCTGATTCAAAGTAGTTGAATTTTCAGACCATGTAAGGAAGCTTACATCTTGACATCAAGAAACTTGCCAAGTTGGTCGATAATTGATGACATTATAATTCGTTCTCTACAAAATCATGAAACATCCGCATTTCTACATGGTGATCATCACATTCCCTTGATCAATATAAATATTGAGCGCCAAAATTACCATTTTCGAATTCTAGGTCATTTTTAATGGTATCTTTTATCATACTTTGAATCAAAATCTTGCAGCAGTAATTCGTAACCTTTTTCTTCCCAATCATTTAAAGGTATAATTCCATGTTGAAAATCCATTGTTAGTTTTCACAAACATTGCCCATTTATGCATCTTTAAAGTTTGTATTCTGCACAAAATATAATTTCATAAATCTAATAAACTCACAAATTACACAAATATATCATATCTAATATGCACTTTGCACGTTGAGTCTGCTTTACACAGCAAAGCATCTCTGCATAGGCTTGTGTGATGACAAATATGTTATTCATGCATGCGGCGCTTCAATTGGCTGAATTTTTGCATTGAAGTTTATGTTGCAATATTTTGCCGTCAGGGGAACCTGCTGAAAGCCCGAGAAGAGCTTGTATTAGAACATTGGTTTTGTCGGAATCAATCATGGAGCTACAACTGAACAAAACAGGGGGTATGCACGGGAAGAGATTTGTCGGCAGTAACATGGCGATTCTCTCAGTAGTAGAGATGCTTACCTAATCTTTTTTTTCCCGCCCATTTTAACAGTTTTCTAGGTCAGTTGACCCAGTTCTTCATAAATAGGTCAGTTGACCTAATTTCTTTTTGGGAGCGGGGAGGGGATCATAAAAGAGAGGTTTTTTCTGAAAGCTCCATCAGTTGCCATAATGTACTCAACTAAAGAAGCCATGATATCCTTAGATAAATATCAGGAGCCTCGTTGTCATCTGGAGATGTGACGTCACAGTCATGGGATGGAATATTGGGTATTCATATCCGGAAGTATGATATCTTCCCTAATGGAAAATCATATCCTACCAAACGTAGTATTGTGTTAAACCTGAGGCAATGGCTGGAACTAAATGCAGTCTTCATAAAGTTGAATGAAGGCACTGGGAAAGACTTCAAACATCATCTGGGTGCTAATGTGTTTGTTGTCATGGACGATACTGGTATCAGTATTCAACGTTGGTGTTGAGATAAGGACTCTATTGTTCCTACGGCCAAGGGGATTTTGTTGTCCAAAGCTCAGTGGACCAAATTGAGAGACTGTGCTGAAGTGGTGTCGGACTTTGTGCCTGAACTGAGGGACATGATGACATGTCCAACTGACTCTCTTAAGAGTACAGATTCAAATCAACTTACAGAGAAGAACGAGACCCATGAGACTAAGAACTCTAATGACCCTATAGAGAGGAAAAAATCAGACGATGATGATGAGTCTCAGCAACCTACCAAGAAGATGAAAGAAGAGTCCAACGAGACTGAAAAGCCTGACATAAAAGACTTAACAGTTCCCAACACTGAAGGAGAGGATCATTTAGATCAACAA
Organism: Phorcus lineatus; assembly: GCA_921293015.1. NCBI lineage: Eukaryota > Metazoa > Mollusca > Gastropoda > Trochida > Trochidae > Phorcus > Phorcus lineatus. The sequence goes on along the minus strand of OV121095.1, from coordinate 5,970,061 downwards.
ATACGTCAGATCCGTGAGGAGATGGAACAAGACTATAGAAGACTTGACAAACAAATGAATATGTTCTTACCGGGGTATAGCACTATGGTAAACAGTAGAAAGTATGGTGAAGATACTGATGATGATGATGATCTTGGTATAGATCTTGGTATAGGTGATGAACATTTGCACCAGGGTCAAATGGAGCATTTGCAATGTTCTAAATGTAACCCTGGAGATTGGATGAACTGGTGAAATGCATTACCCTCGGAGACTTTGGACTGTAAAGACGTGTTTTTATTTGCTCTGATACCATGGATATCTGTGGATATGAGACTGATTGCTATGGATTGCCCAGTAGACCTGATTACACTTCCTTTGAGAAAAGCCTGGAATCGTTTAAGGACTGGCCTCTTCAAATGATGCAAAATCCTAGAGACTTGGCCCATGCTGGACTCTATTATCTGAATTGTGGAGACTCATGTATTTGTTTTAAGTGTGGTATGCGACTCAAAGAATGGATGTCTACGGATGACCCCTGGGTGGAGCATGAGAAGTGGTCTCCTGACTGTGACTATCTCCGTATGGTGGGGGTGATGGAAACTAAAGAGTCTAAAGAGACTAAAAACTTTCCTAAAACTACTGGATCTTGGGCTCCGACATTATTCAATTGAAGTCAAGGATAATATTAAAATGGTTATACAGATTCATATTGTACTGTCATTAACTATGCATTTCTTGAATAAATTGTAGTTGAAATTTACAATATGTGTTTGTGATATATAAATAGTGTGTTACCAGACTAATCTATTTAGTTGATCATTATGGCTGCTTGGGAAGACTATCTCAGGAGAATTTATTATGATCCATCCCATCCAGGAAGTTATGCTGGAGCCAAGAAATTATACGAAGCAGTGAAAGCTGAGGATCAATTTAAGATTGGTTTACATCGTATCAAGAAATGGTTGAAAGATCAAGAGACCTATACCATGACACGTCAGGTTAGACAAAAATTTCCACGAAATACATATGTGGTAAAAGGTCTAGATAGTCATTGGCAATCGGATCTTATTGATATGGTTTCATTAGCCAAGTATAATGATGGAATAAAATATTTACTTGTCATTATAGATATATTTTCACGCTATCTTTGGATCTATCCACTGAAATCTACCAAAGGGCAAGAAGTGGTGAAAGCTTTGACAAAGTTATGGGAAAGTCAAGATCGTCGACCTGGTGTTTTTCAATCTGATATGGGATCTGAATTTAAAAATCAGTGGGTGAAAGCATTTCGAAAGAAACATCATGTAAAACAACTTTTCACACTGAAAAAACCAAGACACCTTATGCTGAGAGAGTGATTAAAACCATTAAAATGAGAATGTATAGATATATGCTGAAACAATTTAGCTATAGATATATAGATATCTTACAAGATGTTGTCAACAGTTACAATGACACTAAACATCGTTCACTAGGTCAGTCTCCTGTCAGTGTTAACAGACAGAATGCAGATGAAGTAAGACTCTCTCAATATTCAATAAAACAAAAAAAGCAACCAAGAAGAATACAAAACCAAAGTTCACCTTCCAAATAGGAGATAAAGTTCGAATAAGTCATTTGAAAGGAAAATTTGATATCAGGAAAAATGGAGTGGTGAAATCTTTACCATTACCCGACGCTATTGGTCTCAAGATAATGATTTATACAACTTACAAGATTGGGAGGGGATCCTATTGAAGGCTCATTCTATGCTGATGAATTACAAAGTGTGACTGAAAACCCAGACCAAGAATATAGGATACAAGATATTGTTAAAAAGAGAACAAGATACAAACAGAAAGAAGTATTGGTGAAATGGTTACATTGGCCCAAAAATACAATTCATGGATTCCAGAAAAAGATCTGAGACAGTATCAGACCCTATTAAAGGAAGATGTTAATGTATTTCAAACGCAAAAGGATGGAAGACCCCATTGAGTCACCACCTCTTTCACGTAATAGTAGATTGAATGAAACCTGGAGTGTACTTGGAAAAAAAGTGGTAAAAAACGAAACAGTATTTTTCTCTCAGATCATCATTATTTACATAGTGGTTATTACATGTATAACGAACTTGTCTTTGGACAAAGGAAATTCTAATTTATGGACAGCATTATTGAGTAGTAGTCTTGGCTATTTACTTCCCAATCCTAAAATCAAATCTCAAAAGTGATAATGGAAAAATACATAATTTTAAGAAGTAGTGCCAGTAAAATTAGATATCCTGACAATCAGTCCTGGTCATTTCGAGTTCAATTGAATGAACTATTACATTTTGAACATTCTTGGATGATTGCTCTAACCGAAATCAGTATTAACAGTGTCAAGTTCAAAGTTCAAAGAAATTTATGTACATTCTTCTATCTGTGGTTCAACTTATGTGGGTGAAAACCAAGAGCCGTTATTCAGGCGATTATGTTTAAACAATAGAAAATCATTTATTTTCACTAGATATCAATATGTACCCATCAAAGTACGTGATCTTACAAGCATTGATATCATCATCACTGACGAAGAAGGTCAGCCAGCTACATTTTTAACTGGTAAAGTTACAGTGACTCTTCACTTGAAACCACTTCCTTTATGGTTCTAACATGGCACGTTATATATTGAGACATTATGATTTTCTGCAGAGTCTAATTCTGTTTCATGACTATGAATATACCATACAAGAAGTGACGGATATGAATTGTGAACAGGTGTTAGCCATGGTCGCCATAGCTCGACGTTTATTAGATGCTCGTATAGTGGTGACAATGAGTGAAAGAAGAAAATATCTTCAGCCAAATCCTAATAATAACTATTTGACTATCCTAACAGGTTTGGCTGATCCTGTCACCACAGATGATTTGCGAAAACCACTGTTCATTGAAAATACACCAGTGATAGCATTTATATTAAAATATATGGATGCAGTGAGACAGGAAGCATTGATCATGTCAGAGGTGTGGGCAAGAGTTACAGGATAGAAGCCTATATAAACCATGTGCCCATAATGAATAGCTCATATGTTTTTTCAAACTGTTGGACAGAAAACTATGAGTCAATATAAACTGTTTGTGCCAGACACAGAGAAATGGACTCGCTATTATATACTGCAAGTCCAGGGTAAGTTGAAAGGACAGGGTATCATGTCAGTTGACAGAACACTGGAGCTTTATGATCCGGAATGAACTAAAATTTTGGAAGAAAGGAAACGAAAAGAACAAGTACTGGCCATGCCCTCTTCCCAGCAACCTAAAATTAACTTTGTCTCTCCCACGCAACAAGTTGTTGAGCAAGCACAAGCCAGGGAAAAAAGGGAACGAGCAATTCTAAAAAGGTCAAAGGAAACGACTGAGGAAAGAGGTCCAAGAAAACAAATTAAGACAACTTTTTAACTAGCTGTTAACTTTAGTAACCTAAAACATCATATGAATAACACACATGGTCAACAACAACAACGGCAGCAAGAAACAACCAACACAGCCATTATCAGCACAATCACTACCGCCGCCACCACCGCCGCAGCCGCCACCACCACAGCCGCCAGCAGATTCATGAATAAATAAAGATAACCCGTCATAAACTTCCAATTTTGTCACAAGTCCATCATGGAAGCAACATGTCCAGCTTGTCAGAAAGGCTTTTCAAGAAGGGATGTTATGTTGAGACATCTGAGATCTAAGCACAACAGTGACTTTGCAAATTCAAAATCACAACATGAAAGAGCATTGAAGACAGAGTCGCCACAAATATTATCACAAGAATTGCACAGAACTATGGACACACTGCCAGCACAATAATTCTCATTACGCCATCCGTTCACGATGTCCAATTCCGGACCGACTGCTTCCGGGAAATCGTATTTGGTTTGAAATATATTGGAAAACTTAAAAATTAAACCTTACCCTCAACGCATCTTATGGCTTTATCGTCGTTGGCAACCTCTCTATGATACTATTCTACAATCCGTGTATCCTCCTGTAGAGTTTATCCAAGGTATTCCTGTTGATTTGGATCAAGACTATTATTTTGACACAGGGATGAGAAATGTTGTTGTCCTAGATGATCTCATGTCCACGGCAAGTAAAGATCCTAAAATAACAGACCTGTTTACAGAAGGTTCTCATCATCAAAACCTGTCTGTCATTGCCATCAACCAAAACTTATATTACAGCAAAGACCCTACTCAAAGGAGAAACTGTCACTATATAGTAATGTTTAACAATCCGGTGGACCAGCAATCCATCATGACCTTGGGTCGTCAAATGTACCCAACATGATCTCAACTTTTCATGCAAAAGTTTGAAGAGGCAACGAGTCAACCATATGGTCACCTTTTGATTGATTTAAAACCTGATACACCAACAGATTAAAGACTTCGTCCTAATGCCTGTAAAGAAAGCAGTTTGGAAAACAGTCCTCATATAGAGTCTACCCTCCAACGTGTGCAGACGTATCCTGAAGACCTCTCCGATTTGCCATCTTGTCACAGCTGCAGAACCGTTTTCCAGGATATGAATAATTTGCAGAGACATATAAAAACCTGGTGTCCAGAGAATGGAAGCTCTCGACATAGGCAGCCCCCGGGAATACCAAATATACCAACCAAAAGAACATTTGAGCAGGAAGATTTCACTTCTCTGAAGAAACCACGTCATTTAGAGGAATGTAACTACTGCAGCCAAATATTCAGTATTCGAAATGAACCTGATAAACAATGTCCTGCTATGGAAATGTATGATGATGATGATAATGATGATGACATGGTCGAATTTTCCAAAAGTATTCAGAAAAAGAAACAACACTCAGATCTGGAGGAAGAAGGCATACGAGACATGTATAACCGTGCCTGTGAGATCAATAAAGAATTTTTGGATGAGAAAAGACAACTTTATTTGAAAAGAGGTCTAATTGAGGAAAGGATAGATGATAAACGAATGAAGCTAAAATGGAGAGCTTTTAAAGAGATGTATGCACGTGTTATAACCTATCTGTATAACTTATAATTTCGACCAACAACATGTGAAATACTCCGGCAAGTAGACACTAATAATATATATCACAGTGTGTTTTCCAAACTGTACAAATATAAGTCATGGGTAGAAGACTTGATTGAAGATGACGAAGACACAATGTCAAGTGACGGTAGTGATATATCCGAAGATGAAATTGCCGAGGATGCCAAGGATCAATAGATATTCACACTTGTGAATCAGACTCATGGAGTTCTCCTAGCCATAAGTCTTCTTATTGAAACGGAGCAAATAAAGGTCATGAATATTAATATTCTTTTCTCTTTTTTTTTGCCTTTTACTGTTATTGAAATCTCTTATACATTTGTAGTTGCATGTCTAATTTCTGCATGACAAGCTTAATATACTGAATGTCTTCCAGTTAAAATCATAATTTAAGAAACTTTCGTTACACACAGGGGTCACTTGTTTTCAACTCAACTTATTAGTGCTTCCCTGGTAACATTGGAACTATTGTTTGCTATAATGAAAACACAATCGCAATATATGTAAATATAAATTATTTACAGCATATATTGACTGATTTCATCTCAATATTTAATTAGGAACTACTTGTGGAAGTAAGTTAAGCAGATAAAGTACATTTAATGATATAATAGTTAAATGAATGATGCATTCATATATTCTCAATGAGATGATGACATGTTAAGCAGCTGATATAACGTTGACAGCACATTAAACCCTATTCAAGCACTGACTTGCAAATGTTACAGAATCTGCTTACAGTGTCCCTTTGAAACAGGAACTTTCAGATACCCTGTTTCTATAATTACAAGAGCTTTGCAAAAAATATTACTCTATTCTAACATTGCAACTATATGGTTTGATATTAAGAGAATCAAAATATATTTATATATAATTGACTTTAAGTATAGCATAGATAAAAAGAGATATCATTGAAACGTAATACCAAAATTCCAAATGAAACACCTCAAGTGCAATTTCAGGACTCTTATGCCAAATGAGTTCAACATATGCTCTTAACTGATGCCAGTCACTATCAGATCAATATCTTGAAAGTATAGGCATTCATTCTAGGGTCGTTTTATTATCCGGAATATTTATTGCCCTTAAACATTCATATTTTGATCAGTGAGTAAATTTAATGGTCAGTGTTCTCAATTGTAACAGGTGTATTCAATTGATCATCAAAAGGCTTGATACATATTCTTGATAGAATTATGTCTTTTTACATGTTCACTGATCTTGTCATTGAAAAGTGTTCCCAAACTAACAAAACAACTGTTGCCTTCAGTCAAGCTGTCCAAACTGTATTTGATGCAACATCCCATTTGATGAGCTTTTATAATGCCTGGTTTTATACCTCAACCTTAGCAACAGACATGAGGTCACCTAAAAATAGATCATGACATCATTTTCAGCACCTGTGCGAAATAAACAAAATAGGTCAGTTGACCTCTATTTCAATTGAATCGGTATGAAGTCATTCTTGACACCTGCATGTTAAAAGAAAATCATTAAATAAAAAAAGTTAAAGAACCCAGTATCCATCATGGGCAAATTTTCAGGGAGATACCATTTTACAAATAAATGTGAATATTCTAAAATAAGTTTTCATGTGTTTACAGAGCCAGTTGACCATGAAAACCAAAGCAAATGGTCAGTCGACTAGCCCAGTACACCAGTTTATTATTTTCTCTTAAACTGGTCCCCCAGGCTTATAGCTGTCTAAAGTTCACTCAAGCATGAACAGCTTCAGAAGAAAGCCCTGTCCAGCTTGCTTAGTCAATCGTTACATACTTTCTCTGCTCCCAAGGATATAATATCCTAAAAGCCATGAATTCACTCAAGCATGAAGTTTTGGATTGCATGGTTTTTTTAAAAATAAGTCACTTGGCTGAATGAAATGATCGTGTAAGATTTCACATACCACCAAAACATATCTAAGAATGAGTATGAAAACATATGTCTTTCACTTCAATGAATTAAATGAAAGAATAAATGTGGATCATGCTTGAGTGAACTCCAGACAATATACCACGAGGGAAAATCTCTCTCCTGATGTTGATCATGCTTGAGTAAGCTTCAGGCGGATTTGTGAGACAATAAACCAGAGGCAAATCACCTTCAGGCGGATTTGTGAGACAATAAACCAGAGGCAAATTATCTTCAGACAGTCAATAAAGGACTGACCACTTGCTTGATTTTCACGGTCAACTGGGTTGCAATATTTTTTTAAGCCTGTCATATGAAGACATGTGTCATACTTGTAAAATTAGTGCAAAAAAAGCAAAAAAAAAAGAAAAACACTTTTCAATGAATTGATAGAGATATCATCTATCTATGACTCGTGTAATGTCAACTGATTAAACAATCGTGAATAAACAACTTACTGTCCATTATTGAGAGATTGTTACCCAGTCTAGGAATAACCATGACATGATGTGTGAATGGGGGAATTTTTATTGTATACATTCAGATGTGCCGTATGAGATGTTTAGTGACTATAAGCCAGTCTAGCCAACAACCGACACTAATAAAGAGATGATGAAATAATAGGAGTGAGGAAGGTTACAATTTGTATTTTTTATGTAAAACTTATCATTGACAAACTATATCTTCTTTTTTTTCTTCAACAAGGACGAAACGGAGATATCTTCAAATAGTAAGGACATTTTTTTATTTTTTAAAAATTTTGTTATTGAAAGTGAGGAAACAATTAGATCAACTGACCTTTTTATGAAGAATTGGGTCAACTGACCTAGAAAACTGTTAAAATGGGCGGGAAAAAAAAGATTAGGTAAGCATCTCTACTACTTCTCTCGTCTCCCTCGCTTACCATCAATACCTTACCATCGTTTTTGCTGACATGTTGACTAAAAGTAAGACACGCGAAGCACACGTGATGAAACGTTTTGATGGGAAACGCTCTTATTGGTGCAAGTTCAATCCAATATCGTTTAACGATTGTATAGTGATCGTACAGTCATTGTGTGACTCTGTGTTCTTTACGAGTTGTTATCGTGGTCCTAACGTTTAGCACTATAAGGGTTAATTTAACATGAGTACGATAAAAGTACGATTGCAAGAGGGACTCTTTATCGATCGTGTTGTGGTTGTGTTGTGGTTGTGCTGTTATCGTGTCCTAAGGTTGAAGCACGATCAACACAACCAATCAATCATTTATTCTCATAAAACCACGTAGGTGGTACACGAGCATATATACAAGTAATTCATACAGAAAATAATTAACAATATACAAAATATATAAGATATATAAATACAAAATACATTACAAGATGGCTGTAATAAACTAACTGTTTTTAGTAATAGATGTCATTTTTTATACAAATTTTGATAATTCTGTTATCTGCTTAATGTCCTTTGTCGAGAAAAGTTTAACATAATTATGAAGACTTGGATACATTGAATCGATGGATAAAATATATTTTTTCCTCTCATTACAAAATCTTTTACATTCAAAAATATAATGACATTCATCAGCAACAGATGTGGATTTACAGATTTTACATATTCTTTCACAACGTGGTATGTTTTCCCAGCGGCCAGTTTCTATTGGTAGATTATGATTAGATGTGATAAATCTTAATAATGGGATAGATATTCGTTTCGGGGAAGTAAGGTAATTTTCAAATAGTGGATACTGTTTAAGGTATTGATAATAGAGTCCTTTTGAGCTTGAGGCGACATCATTTCTCCATTTTTGAATAAATTGGTCTTTAAGAATCTGTTCTACCTGCGAAACTAGCCGCTGGGTTGTACAAGATGACGGGTTTTTAAATATATACGATAATCCAATACTATCTAAAATATTTTCGACTTTTGTCAACCAGGGATTATCTATTATTTTTGCGTTTTCATTTTTCAGAATTAGATAATTGTAGACAAGTTGTGAGAGTTTAGATGGGCTGTTTTGGGAGGTTAATTTATGCCAATATGTAATTAGGCGTTTATAAATACTGATAGTGATTGGGAATCTCCCGAGTTCTCTGTATAGAAAAAATCTAGGGGTTGAGTTCTTAGTCCTGTAATAAGTCTAAGAAATTTTAGATGCATATTTTCAAGACAATCGACATTTTCGAAAGACCAAATTTCTGAGCCATAGGATAGGATAGGTAATATCATCGAGTCAAAAGCAAACAACAAACAGTCCAATGGCAAGTCAATATTTCGTGCTTTTTTTGAACAAACTAAACATAGCTTTTTTCGCACTTTCACAAAGTTCTTTAATACTTGTGACTAGTCTTCTATTTCAGTGGAATGATATGCCTAGGTAATTAAATGTATCTACAATATCAAGTTTTTTGTTGTTATAATAAAATTTTAGTTTTGTAGATTTTGCGGGTCCACTCCCAAAGATAAGAATTTTAGTTTTACTTATATTGACAGTCAATTTCCAAGTATCACAATATGTTTGAAAAGAATCTAATGCTTTCTGTAATGCTCGCGGTGTTTCATCGTATAGGACGGCATCGTCTGCATAGAGTAAGATTAAAAGTTGTATAAAGATGTGTATATATTCATCTTCACCGCAGTCCAACTTAACACCATTACAATCAGATTCGAGTAGATGTGGTTCTATATTATTTACAAAGATTGAAAATAGTAAAGGGGATAGGTTTTCACCCTGTCTAACACCATTTTTGCATGCGAAGTAATTCGATTCATTTCGGTTATATTGCACTAAAGATTTGATCCCATTATACATTGCTTTCACTAGCGTCAAAAAACGGCCTTCAATGCCAATAACTTGCATTTTCTGCCAAAGGCCTACTCTCCAAACTGTATCAAAGGCCTTAGTAAAGTCAATAAAAGCACAATATAATTTTTGCCCTTTATTCTTTAATATTTGAACAAGGTTGTAAATGATAAAAAGATTATCAGCAGTCGAAAATGATTTCCTATATCCAGCTTGAGCGGGTGTCAATATATCGTTTTCGTCTAAGAAATTTGAAAGGCGATTGTTGGTAAATAATTTTCCGAAACAACTCAGAATAGTTATTGGTCTATACGAATTAGGATCAGAACTATCCTTTTTTTATAAATTGGCTTAATTATTCCAGTAAGCCATGCATTGGGGATGGTACTATTTTCAAATATCAGGTTAAAGAGTTCAACTAATAAGGGTGTTAATAGATCACAACTCGCAATTAAGTATTCATTTTCGATTAAATCTATTCCAGAGGCCTTAGATCGTTTTAGTTGTTTAATAGCTGCGCTTATTTCTTCTTTTGTGATATCGCTGTTTAAAGTGTCACAATTAAGATGAGTATTGTTAAATTTTGTATCAAATTCCCTTTCATCCGGTTCAGATTCGTTTAGTGACTTAAAGTGGTTAGAAAATGCGTCGATATCTATGTTATCATTTTGGTCTATCTTATCACCGTTTAGAGTTTTCCAGAATTGTTTAGGAGAATATTTACGCGATTCTCTGAACATGTTACCGATTTCATCTCTATATTGCATAATATTCCTATCCATGCACTTTTTATAATTTTTTGATTCAGTTTTGAAAACTCGTTAATTGTTAACAGAATAGTGTTTACGAAGACGTCGTTTAGCTTTGTTAAAGCTCTTGCGGGCTTTATAGCATTCTGCGCCAAACCAGGGTTTACGTGATCGATCTTTTCTCGTATATACTCCAACTTTTCGTATTCCGAATGTTCTGCGTGCGGCGTCGGTAAGCACGTGCGCGACCTCGTCAGTGATGTTATTGACTGTTACTGTGTCAACTTGATCAAGCCTAGCTGCTTGTGCTTTCTGTTTTAGATTGTCTATATGAGTGGTATTAAGATTATGAAGAAACTCGCTGGTTTTCTGCGTATCAAATCTTTTTGGTTTATAGCGAGCATTGTGGGATGTTTTAGAACTGCTCTGGATACCTGTGTTAAGTTCATATGGAGTTTTCCTAGCTAAACTAAAGGTTATTGGACAATGCACATCTGAATACAATGGTGAGAAGTCATGGATATCTAAATCAGTGATAAGTGGAAGGCATGATGATGAACAGATTACATAGTCTACAACACTTGCATCATTGCAGGTTCTTTTACCAATACCTTTGTCATGTCCAATTCTACCATTACAGATAAATAAGTTTAGGTTTCTGCATATTTCCATCAGTTTACTTGCTGAATTATTTATTCTTGTTGTGTCCTCATTTGTTCTGTCTTTAGGTAAATTTAGATTTTCCAAAATCTTGTCAGGTTCAAAATCATTATCAATATCACTTGCATCCATATCTAGATCTTGTAATACTTGTTCATTATGTACTATGTAGTCACTGAGTGATTTTGTCCTTGCATTAAAATCTCCCATTAAAATGGTATGCTCAGTGATGGATGAATAGTATAATAATGATTGGTCAATATTAGTAAAGGTACACAATACCAAGGTAAATGTCTTCATTGGTAGTAAATAGTTGCTTGTCTATTTTAGTCCATAATATGCATTCACATGTCTCTTCAGTCATAATTGTTAGGTACCTTTCTAAATCTTTTTTATAGGCTATGCCAATACCTCCAGACTTTCTAATACTTTTTCTATTTTGTAGGAACAATTTATATCCATGAATGTCAATATCATTTAAATGTCAGTTTTAGTTTCTTGGAATCCAATAATTTCATGTCTATTTATCATATCTACCAGTTCTTTATATTGTAAGCGCTTTCTTAAGCCACACACATTTAATGAAAGTAAGTTAGTATTGTTAATTGTTTCATTATTATCATTGCAATCATCTTCATCATCATCTACCATATCACTATCATCATCATCATCATCATCATCATCATTATCATCCACCACATCAATAGAATCATCATCATCATCATCATCATCATCATCATCCACCACATCAATAGTATCATCATCATCATCATCATCATCATCATCCACCACATCAATAGTATCATCATCATCATCATCATCATCATCATTATCATCCACCACATCAATAGTATCATCATCATCATCATCATCATCATCATCCACCACATCAATAGTATCATCATCATCATCATCATCATCATCATCATCAACATTATGATCAACAACCATAACATTTTCAGTAGTAATATTGTAGTGTATCATCAACAATAATATCATCAATATCAACCATATTTCTTATAGCATTCTTCTGGCTCTTGTAAGCATCTCCATTGAGATTAACTATTTCTTCAGCAATATCATTATTAGCATCTAACTTATTAGTAATAGGCTGTTCTTGTCCTAATGCTCTAAGTTCTTCATTATCGTAACCATACAAAACTGAGTCCTTCACTGTGTAATTTGTAGCATTCATATTTGTGTTTGTGAAAACTTTATCATCAACACTATGGTTACTTTTACATTTGTCAGGTCTATATTCATCCTGATAGATTTCATCATTTCTTACATGATTAACAGCAACATCATAGTGGTCTTCATCATGAACAATATCAGCATTAACAGCATTTACAGTAGGATATGAATGTTCTTCAAGGGTTAAGTTATCTACATTACTGTCTATAGTATCATCCTCTTCCTCTTTATCTTTACTTACATATACTAAATTGGAATTTTCATTTTCAGACAAACAGCCACTCACACATTTATTAGTAATAACAGTGTCATCATCTGGTTTTAAAGTATTGGAATCATCCTTATTATGTGGATGTGTTGGATCCTTTGATATATATGAGCAGTCTAGAGATGTTTTGGTTTCACTTGTTGAACATGGAACAGTTAGTTGAGTCACATTAGAGGGGTTTGAGTCTACTTGCCCCTGCCCACCTGAGCACCCCTACCTGTGTGAACCTCGGGGTCCTCTGTTAGGTACATGCCTGGGGACTCGGTAGGGAGGGGGAGGGGTATTTTCTAGCCTGTTCTCAATGTAGAGCTTGTTCACTACAATATTTGCACGCTTACCCTCTCTTCTTGCCACTCTCAGCCGAGGTAGCAACACATCTCGCCTATATTGGGCGACCGCCTCAGGAAACTGCTCCACTACTCCATACGGTTTACCTTTAAGTTCTTTATCTCCATACTTGATGGTGTCACGCTCACGGGTGTAGAGGAACTTGGCTATCAGGGGGCGGGGTCTTGCCTGGTCACCTCCCCGGGGGTTGTCACGTCTCTGGCCGATCCTGTGGACCCTCTTAAAGTGCAAATCAGAGCTCTCTTTATGCATATGATCCTTAATAAATTTTCTAAGAATGTGTTCACTTTGTTCCCATGTTTCATTGGTTTCTTCAGGGATATTCGTGAAAATCAGGTTATCACGCATGGATCGGCATCTCTGATCAATAAGATTTTCCCTAAGCTCAACATTTTCCATCCTTAAACCGGCAAAATCTTCAACTTTAGTGGATACCTCACTCCTTTTTTGTTCAATATTATCTTTCTCTTTTTTCCAATCATCAAAGTCATTACTCATAAATTTGACACTTTCTTCTACAGTATCAACCTTTAGTTTAAGAGTGTCTATTTCTTTCACTTTCGTCTCAAGTTTAGAAATGTTCAGTTTGATATCTGTCACATCCTTCTCAATAGTGTCTAGCGATTTCAACTTAATGTCTATGGCGTCTGGTTGAGACAATATGGCGGCCAAGTGTTGATTATCGATCGATGGTTGTGACTGTGGTTGAGCTGTTGCTTGTGTTAGTCTTCGGGGCTGGTTGATTGTCTTTTGTTGGTTAGTCTGCTCAGCGTCAGGTAAGTTGTAGGTGGTGTTGAGCGAGTCCCTCACAATGTTTCGTGCAGCCATTGCAGGTTTCTTTTTTGCCTGGGTCTGGTCGTGTGTTGTAGATGTGTCACTATTCGGGGACGACTTTTTTCTTTTCCTTTTCGTCTTATTTTTCTTACTGTCAGAGGCGGGTGTGCAGCTTCTAGGCATCATAGATCACCAGTGCAGGGTAGATATGCATTCTAGGTGTTGTGTAGTCCTCTGAATGTCGCTTTATAAAACTTTTCTCCGGAGCTACATAACAACACAACCTCACATGTCAGCCATCTTGTATTCGTCTATAATAAATCTACTAGGACTTGCACTTTCAATACGCTGAATACCTATTTTCTTGGTTTGGCAGTGGGTGTATCTTTTTCTTATTAATCTAATATGTTTTTGGGAAATGTGATTCCATTTCATTAGGGCACGAGACTTTGAATGTAAATTTATGTATGCATGTATTGCCTAGTCTAAGGACCTAGGCCTTTGTTGACATTTCGTCCTTGCTCTAATATAGACATTACAAAATTTTAAGTACGCAAGAAATAAAGCTTGCTCTTTGCGCAGGATATTTAGGTATACGTTCAACGATGTTATTGAGTTTTCCTGCGGTCGGTCAACCTTTATATTACTTCGTTTGCACATGATCTCGATGATTAAATAACATGTTATATAGAATATAACAATTTTGTTAATCATTTCGTAATTTACATTATAAGACAAAAACACCATCTGTCAAATACTTTCTTCAAAGGGCGGAAAGTAAAAGAGGGAAAGGAATACATGTTAAAAGGTAAAATAATATTTCTACCTTGTCCAGCAATTACGCTTGTTGAAAAACTAATATGCTCTTCCACTCAAGATTCGTTGATATTTTGACTTCTCGTCGACGGGTACTCTTTAGAAAGGCAGCTGAACCTGCAGTGTATAAAAGCTATTCAGTACGTTCAACATTGTTAAAAGGTTACATACACCATTCCACTTTTCATTTGGATATTGCTTTTGTGATATTAAACTAAGAAAAAGTATATGATCATTAAAGAAAGTAATGACATATGAATAGAGTCATACACTGTTAGAGTGACTAACTGTTTTAGTATATTATTTATAATAATGGTTGATTGTGTACGTTACAGTGTCTGCAGACATAACACAATAATGCCCTGAATATAGTATCTATGGCTTTGAAAATATATTTGAGAAAATCATAAATAAAAGGAAACACACCAAATTATTTAGCATTTAGTCTGCTAATGTTGCTCTATGCATGTTCACTTCTACGGTACACAGCCTCTTTATTTTATCTTTATTAGTATAAAAACCATGTGGATCTCTGGTTATATAAGAGTAAGAAAGTCATGTCTGTGCACGGCGTCCAGAGCGCGGTAATGTTATCACCCCTTTAAAATGGTGACAGTCAGCCTCTAGCTATCATAGACGCAATGCACGTAATACCAAGCTTACATTGAAACTCAAGTGTCTTGGTTTAAGGCAAAGTATATGATATATGATATATAATATATATGATATACATCCTCAAAACGTTTTAAGGTAACTCAGCTATGTTCAAGAGGTCTAGCTTCAATCAACAATAAAACTCAATGTCCGCGTGTGCCGATAGTCTGCGTTGGTATAAATGAGGAATCATTGTCTGAGCTAAATGTGTATTATGAATAATTACATGCATCAGTTAAAGGGACAAGTTCACACATATCTACACTTTAACGTGCACCTGTTGACATTGGCAACTGAATGAAGATGATACTCAGGTCTCAGGTCTTCACGTTGATTGTTAAGACCTTCACATTCTATCAGAAAATGGAAGACTGTTTCTGGGCTATTTGTAAAACAATTGATACATAACGGGTATACACCTTTGTCTAATATATGCCTGTAAGCATTCAAACCACAATGGCCAAGTCTCAAACGAGTGAGGATGATTTTTTCTCTTCGATTTTGTCGTCGGATTTTGATATTATTCCTAACCATTGGGCAAGAATTGTACATATGCCTGGCAGTGCTGCCACAATTCCAGTCATTTTGCCATTGTTCATCAATTGCCATATTTATGGTGGGATAGATGTCTTTTGGAATTGGACAGATATCATCGATATCAATTTGAAATTTGGTTAGAGATGACTTAACAAGATTATCAACCTTCTCGTTTCCAACCAGTCCAACATGAGCAGGAACCTATACTATATCGCAGCTTATATAAGTTTCATTCAACATTGTGTCAAGACGTAAAATGTCATATAAAATGTCACTGCTTGGACTACCGCCAAGGAATCTGTAAATACAATTGATTCGTGATTATGTTTTTTCATCCAAGCTAATGCATGATAAATAGCAGATAATTCTGCAGCTATTACTGAGATGTGATCTTGTAGTCTGAAAGTTTCCTATACACCTAAAGATGGGATATAGAAAGCAGCCCCCACATGTCCTGATGCTGGATCTTTGGAGGCATCTGCATAGATATGGGTGAATCCATAGTAATTTGTCCGTATAAAATCTTCTGATATTGCTTTGATGATGTAAGGGCTCATTTTTTTAATTGACAATTGATGCTAAATCTTTGTTTATCGATGGTTGTGTTAAGCACCAAGAAGCTGATTTTGGGAGATTGAATTGGGCGTTAAGTTTGAATTCTTGAATGTTGCACTCATGTGCTAGTTGTTGGGTTCCTAACCCAAAAGGTAGTTTACCATGACTTCAGTCACAGATTGCATATTCAATTGCAATCGCGAAGAACGTCTCTAGCCGAATGATACTCAGAGGAAGATGCTCTTTTGTCTTAGTCAATGAATTCCCTTAGAAATTTATTGCGTACAAAATCAAGCAGTATTAGAAAATCACAAGGGTTATAAAACGTCTGTATTTTCGGAAGGCGCGACATTGATTATCAATGTTGTTTTTTAAAGCAAGGAACAAGATACTATCGAGTATCTTGTTTAAACGTTGCATTTCCAGAATGCACGGAAATACATTATAAATAAACTAAATTGCGAAACAATTATGAACGAAAACATGACGTTTTGGTTTCAATTTCGATGCGATTTGTTAGGAGATACCATCAATCACAAATGCCACCATACTTTTTAGTTTGACACTGCCCTTCCCGATAAGTTTTGAGTCGAGCAATTAGTCAATGTCTCGGTTTCGAGTCATAAGTTCGTAAATACATATTACGTAACCTTTTTTGAAACCAAAAGCTCTGCTAAAGAACAATACAAATGATTATCTTTAAACACTTACACGTACGAGCTTTTAACATTTCCTTATAACATTGAGATTATATTATTTGACATTGGCAATGTCTATGTGTAGACTGATATGCATAATGAGTGAGAAAGGAAAATGTTTGTTCACTTAAACATCTGACAGGTTTTCAAGATTTAAACTGTATAGACACGTGTCATGTTTTGCATTTAACGGAAATATGTTATCGATAATATTATTTTCATACCTTGTGTAATTTGTAACAGATGTGTCTGTGTTAAATAAACGCAAAATAACAACAAAAACAACCAACAAAACGCAATGATTATTAATTCTTGATCTCGGATCTTCCATGTTCTGTTAAGCTATGTTGATCCTTTTCCTTCCTTTTATGATTAAAAGGTGTTCACACAAAAATAACAACGAGTGGTTTTGGCTTGCCTTTTGATGATTCCTTCTATGACTACGAAAGTCCTGGTCGAGTAATGATATTTTTCATCCTCTGGAGATAACACAATTGGCGTAAACTATTGTATGTTTGGGCAAATTTGAAATGAAAACTGTCAAAAACCGTGCTTTTGCCCCTAGTTGGTAAGAAAGTTATGACATCAGTAGAATGTATAATGGATTAAAACGTTTTTGCTGTGTTCTAAGTTTGCTCGTCAGCAGAATAGTATAACATAAAATTTAATTCTAAACTGCTTCTTCATGAAATCTTTTTCAACTCCTAATGGTTAAGTAGGTAATTTTCTAATAAACTTTACTTATGCACATTATAGCCCGATGCTATTATCTTCCATCCCCATTTGCACACTCACAAAACAATATAGTTTTATCGAAGTTGTTCTTATTAATGGTAAATTATCTCTAATTTTCATCATCAAATTGGTATTAATGAACCTGATGTTCGGGAATGTGAGCTAGAAAAAAGTTTGTATTGAGTGTATAAAGTGAAATATATACATTCAAATATTTTAGTACAATTTAAATCGAATACTGTCTGAACTGAAGGAGATGATTTGAGAACTTGCGAGGGAGGAGGAGATAAATGCTAATAATTGAATACAAATGTGGTTGGAGTGTAATGTGTCATGGAGAAACAATAAAGTTAATGTGAAAATTCCTGATATGGTTGTGTGTCCTTACTCAATACTCAGATGCTTGCATCAATGAAACAATTCTCCACTAACTCTGGAGAAAAACGTATAAATTATCAACAATTGATATATATTAGAATGGATATGCTTATATGGTTATGAAACAATAACATTTTCCCTACCTCGTCAAGGAATTCCTCCCGCTTAATCACTTCAAACAACTTCTTACATGTAGCAACACTTCAACAGGTAGCGTTTAACTAGACATCTATACCTATACCTATATGCAAAGGCTATAAAAAATTGGGGTAAGGACATGGCAAGGGTATACGCGATAAGAGTTTGTATGGGTAGGACGTGTGTTCCATTTTTACATTCACATACACAGACAGATATATCCCTTAATAAATCTTTCCTTTGAAATCGAAAGTTGATAAAGTTAATGTTCTTGTGCACGTGAAACATAATCTTTAATTATTATTTAGAATGCCTTTTTGGTCATTTCTTGAAGTTTGTGAATATAACTCTTTAGATACTTTGTTTGGATTAAACTTATACCATGGCTACATTGACATTTGATAACTTAAATAACATTTCGAGTATACCAGTTCATATTTCGATAAACATGACCTTTTAGAACTCTGTATTTACTAAATATCCTCCTTTAGATTTATAGACATCTATAACTTAGAACAACTATATCGATATCAAATATCAGACATTTTCACTGTAACTTAGAATTTACATTGCGCCGCTGATTGTTTTATGGTACTTATTTAAAATGACTTAAAATGCACCCTGATGTTTTTGGATAAACGATTTTGCTTAAGTAAAGCTTATAAACCGATGGTATTTGTTTCTTTGTCTGAAATAAAGTTATGTTTAAAGAGTAAAACGTGTGGCGTTTTTGTATGTGTAAGTTACACAAACATTCATATGTAGAAGAAAAGTTTAAGGAAATAATACCTGTCAGTCTTCATTTAGGCTTAATCTAATAACGATTTATTGATTTTAATTTGTTGTGCAATATATAAGACAAACACCAGCTCAATCAATTTCAATCTAGTTTCTCAGGAGTGACCATAAATCACACATGAGACCATACTTGTCAGGTTAGTTTGACACTGCACTTCCCGATAAAGATTTGTGTTTGGGAGAATCTCAAGTATGCAAACAGATATTGCCTTACAAATCACTGTAACCATACAATCAGCATACTTATCTAAGGTGTAGCATAACATGTTCGTAAGGTTAATCAACAGCTCTGCATGATACAAACTTTCCGAATCCTGTAGGTAGTGTTAGAACATATTTACTCACGTACCCTTAAGCGGATTTACAAATATCAATTTATATTATATACTTACATATATAAAAAAAAAAATGTACAAACGTGGTGTGTCCTTTGCCTTTATATTCTCTATGTTACCTTTGCGAATTATGAGAAATAAAATGCTGTTCGGTTTTGATGGCTGACAGGACCAGCGTAGGGGAAGTTTACTTGGATAGAGGATGGTTCAGGCTTCGAAGGTTGCTGATATTAGTGTTCAATTGTTGTCTCATTAATACTCTCAACTGATTTCTAGGATGTTTCACGTGTTTTTTGTTCCTAACATCTTAGGAAAATCTTAATCGTGAAACCGATTGGAGAAGACGTCATTAGGGGAGTAGAAGAATGTAAGTTGAACATTATATTTCGAATAATTTCAATTGTTGTTAAGGTATCTATTGATTTCAAATGAGTACCTATACAAAAGTAACTATGTCCAAATCAAATAGTTCACTTACTTTGAAAGCCATTTGAAGGGTAGGGAGTTGAGTGCAGAAATCGTGAGAAAATAATCTTTGACAATAATAAAACAGTCTAGCTTTTGTGCTTTCCTGATAAATTACATAATAAAACAATAAGCATTGGTGAATTCGGTCATTATGAACGGACTTTTTAATGACATTATTGACCTCTGACTTCGTTGTTCACCAATATTAGTTTTGGTGGATAGAAAAAGACTCACCAACAGTCAATAATTATGTAACGTATGAATTTTTGTAAGTAAAAAAAAAGTGGTACATTGACTCCGGTAGATTAACTAACCCCCCCCCCCCCCCCCCCCCCCCCATCATTAATGATTCAGCGTTATTGCGTGGTTAGATCTTAAACAGATCAGGTTATTTGCTAAACTAGTAATCAGTTTCCGCGTGACATCAGTGTCTTAAGGAAGTAATGGCTCAATGATGTCCCGTCATGATCGTCGTCATGGGTATTCTAGAATTTTAAAGGAAGTACTAGAGTGTGAAATGGACATTGTCTGAAACAAAATTTGGATCATGAGCCAGCAGTTGTGCATCAGTCATTATGACAGGGCAACGCACTGTACCAAGTGTTACAGTGACGCTGTACTTCACAATATTAAAATATAAAATTTTCAATCTTAATTTTAGAATGTTTTGATATCAAAGGATGGGGTAAAAAAACTTTAGACATGGACGGTTCTTACCTGTCAAGTTAGCTTTGTGTTCTCACAGCGTTGTCTGTGTATGTCGTGCATCCCAGGTATGAATGCTGTCTAACTCATAGGCACTATTATAACTTAGGATATGATCTTAAGATGGGATAACAGTTTCATCTTATTATTTTGATTGAAATAACTAACTTTATACGGTTTCAACCATGAAACAAATTATTTTGATTTGTTGGGGAAAATATTTGAATAACTATTGACTAAAGTTCTGATAAATAAAAGTTGTGACAATAAAAGTATGACTTTGATGAATATATGACCTTGATAAAAAATGATAACTGTGACTCTATGAAATTACATTAGTTCTTTACATTAGCACTGTTGTCAAATACAACACAAATTCTTGAATACTTATGGTATGTGCAGAGAGTTTTCATGGAGTAACCCTTAAACCGTAACAAAATTCAAAATTTTATATTCTCTATTCACCACCAACGGTGGTACAAGGGCATATATATATATATATATATATATATATATATATAATGTGAAGGTCAATTTACATCATTATTTTCAGTTCAGAGTTTACAATTACAATAAATTACAATTAACAATGAGAGTCTTTTAGAACACAACAGCCTTTCCATTTTCTGAATGTTCGGGAAAGCACAAAAATAATCAGGTATGTAACTTTGTCTTATATTAGCAAATATAATATACGGTCAATCATTGCAACAATATGGTTAATAGGGTAGTACATTGGTTGATAAAACATCAAAGTCAATCCACAATTGTTGAAAAGCATCTTAATGAAACAGTACCGAGGATTACTGGAATGAAGTGATTCATTGCTTTGTACAAGTCTATACATATTAGTTGAGAATTTACATGAAGCCTCCGAAGTTTCAAGTTTATACCAAAATTTGATAACTTTTAAAGTTACACATATTTTAAGAGGAAATCTTCCTAACTCGCCATACACCATAAAGTTTGGGGTTGATGGACGTAAACCTGCAGCTTATTTAATAAATTTTGAATGAACGTTTTCAATTATGTGTAGATTTTCATATCCCCAAACTTCGGCGCCGTATATTAGAATTGGTACGATCATTACATCAAAAGCTTTCAGGAGACAGTCTAAACGTAACTTAATGTTGAGTGATCTTTTCAAAAGTGAAAACATGGCTTTTGTTTGCCCTATTTACAAGATCCTTTATAGCATAGGTCAATCTTCTATTTCTATGGAAATTGATTCCAAGGTATGTGTAGCAATTTGATAATTGATATTTTCATTTCCGAACCGAAATGAAAGCTTTAAATTTGATGCTACACCACTTCCTAATACAACAACCTTAGTTTTAGAGATATTTACATCCATTTTCCACAGTTCACAATATTTATGGAAACTGTCCAGTGACAGCGTATAGATCTGTCATAGAGAGGTAGAACTAGGATTGGTTTCATATGGCAGTGAATTGGAATAGTATTGGTTTACATGCTTCATGTTTTGGCCACTATAATGTTTTGATTAAATCAATTTGAATAGAAATGCCACTTGACTCTACAAATAAAACATTGTAATCAACGTTTGTCAAAGTATTAAACTATGTAACGAATAGTTTATAATTCATCCATATGAATATATATTTAAGTGTACAAGGTTACAATGCTTTTTCCTTGTAGACCTTGTTTTACTTTGGCCTTTCCTTATGTTATCATTTTTATATGAATAGCGGAATGCTTACATCAGAGAGAAGCTGAAATTACATCATGACGTTTCAGTTGCTATGTAGAGAGTATTGTTTTTCTTGGGCAATAATCAGTTTTGTAAATGCACACTTCACCATTTTTGACAACCTCAGCTTTAATAAACATTGCATAATGTATTTACAATTGCATTATTTAAGAAGAAATATGAAAAATTACCAACGCAGCTTGACACTTTTCAGGTAGAGTTTAAGTGTAGAATTTCATAAGTGAAGGATGCCCATAGGGTTGTGGTTAGTTTAACCTGACTCTTTTGACAGTCCTATGCTTTCGTGACACGACGTTGTCCATAAAGTTCATGGCGATAAATTAATGTTGGCAATGGAATTACAATTTATGATTATTATCTCTTGAATTAGAGTGTACTAAGATACATGTACAAAATTTAAGTAAAATTAAGTAAATCTTAGAATTTATAAAATATGTACTTGTAAAACAATCACAGTGAGTCCCTCTAATTCGTTTTTAGCTTGAATTTGCTCTTTTAGCGTTAAAGTCTCAAAACTTACAATGCACCATGACCAAAGAAAAAGAAAGATAAAAGACTTTTTAGGGGAAAAAGGACTATGCCAACAATAGCTCAGGGTCTGCATTAGAGTGTAACAGAATATTAATGTAACTACATTAACTAAAGGAAACTATATAAATGCTTCAAATATTCAAATGAGTTTGTATTTGTTATAATCCATTCTCTATATCAAACCATCTTAACATTCATGGTTTCAGTTAATGAAGTTAGAGTGAAACAACTCAATATTTCTTAAATAAAAGAGAAGGATTACGGGCCAGGCAAATTATAAGAGACTGGATAGTAACTTGAGGAATGTGTCTTTGATTTACATCAACGGCCTAAATGACACTTTGCTACATTTGTATGCGTGAACCTGTCACGCCTGTAACGTTGCTTACGTAGAATACCAAACAAGTATTTTAATACTTGTATTGAAGTTCTAGTGTGGATTAAGTTACAGGGCAGTCATACCATGCTGAATATATTCTATATTTGTATCTCCCTTTCGGTAAGACTGTACAACATGTACAGTTCTAAAGTAGATAAAGGCCTCCACTGAGAATCCTTCCCGTATAAGATTTCAGTTTGGGAGACCCAGTTAGCTATCTACAGTGAAGGAATCACGAAACTACCTCCTGTTAGGATTTTTTTTCGAAAATTGAAACACTAGACCTACATAAGGGAAATATTTTAATTTGAATTGACCTTAAATTGTAATACAAAACAGAAAATAAAGCTAAAATGCTTCCTTAACATGCAATTAAATGTGATCTGATTATGATTTGTTCATCAATTGTTATCAGCTGATAAATCACTCAGTTTCAATCTTCACTTCCTGATAGAAAACAGACTGAAAACATGACCAAAATGACCTCGTCTTCGGTGCAAAAAACTCAGGTTTCATGATTAGGCTGGTCCAGTGTTATGCATAAAATGTGATCAGCCTAATTATATTGGCCCAATATCTGACTTTGAAATTGAGTACATGTAAAAGTTTATTCTTTGAGTTGTGAAGAAGAGAAATATAATGTTATACATTTATTTTTATATTTTTTTACCAGTTAGGTCGAGCACACACATATGTATATCTTAATTGAATTAACGTAAAGTTGACGAATGGACTCTTGTGCTTGAACTTTTCTGGCTCTTGTTTCCACAAACTTTATACTTTAACTATATACTGATACCAGTCGCTCGTGATATTCCCTGTTACCAGCACCTAATTTAATTAAAACCAAGTTGATTTCTAAGATAGTACTATGATCACACCATTACAAATAAAAATATGATCAATCAAATGACTTAGCGTATCGTTGATATCATAATGGGTTACTTATTTTAAAGTTATTTTTAAGGATAATATTATTTATGAAATTTGGTGCGCAACAGAAGAGAGAAACTGTAAAGTGATTTGGCGTACAGTAAAATCTTGATTAAGTTCTCGCAGCTGCAATAGTGTACCTGTTGAATGTTGGTTAACCTATTTTAAGGATTTGTTAAATTCCCAACTCCATAATGTTTCATCTGAATTTACTGACTTTGTGAATGATTTTATAACCAATCACGACTCTGTTGAATGCACGGATTGAAATAAATCCTGTATTTTGTCAGATCCTATAACACAAGGTGAAATAAGGAAAGCAATTAATTCTTTGAGGTCTGGTAAAGCACTTGGTCCAGATGGAATACCCGCAGAGTTTTTTAAAAGGGGACTTTCTATCAATCCATATTTAGAACTGTTATTCAATTCAATTATAGATATAGGACAATTTTCAGATTCGTGGGATATCGGCATGATTTTACAACTTTATGAGAAGGGCGATCGTTTGAATTAACGGGGTATTTATTTTCTCAACATTATGGGTAAGGTTTTGACATCTATTTTGGACTCAAGATTACGGTATTGACAGAGGTAAACTTGATCATTCACGAGTCTCAGGCGGGCTTCAGGAGGAAATATTCGACAGTTGACAATATTTTTGTGTTACAATCTTTATGTCAGAAATATCTTCGAAAGTCTAGACATCGGTTCTATGCAGCTTTCATCGATTTTCGTAAGGCTTTTGACTTTGTGGATAGGCAGAAGTTACCGATGTATTGCATAAAAAGATAGTAGTTGGTAAAATGTATAATCTTCTTCAAGATATGTAAAGTAAAGTTAAGGCTTGTATAGTTAAGGATATATTACAATCTGAATCTTCACAACATTCTCTGACGTTCGTCAAGGTTGTATGCTAAGTCCTGTTTTGTTCTACCTCTTTCTTAATGAATTGACTTTAGAATTAAGAAACAGTGGTTACCTTTGAGTATTGATAAAATATTATCACATATCTTCTCAAAATAAATAATATGTAATCATTTCTTAAAATATTGCTTCTATCCGTTTTGTAAATGAAAATCATGAAACAGAAAGTTTCATCTGCCAATCTCTCTTTTTTTGTGCATATATTGTTGGGTTTTTATTTAGGTGAAAACCACGACTAATAGCAATAGATTTGTATTAAACAATCTTCCTGATTAAATTAATTTCGCTTCCACGTTTAACAAAGCCTTCTGACAGCTTAAACCCAAAATCACAGTATGTCCACGTCTCTTAAGCAGGTACCCTTTAAGAAGACCTGCAGTGTATACTCATAATCATATATATCATCTCATATCATACCTGTGTCTGCAGGTAAATGTTTTGTTAGCAAAGCAGAGATTAGGCTTGCTCAATGTTGAACACGATATCTATTTGTGCAGGTAAGACAGTAGAATCATATCCATCTGATTACTTCAGTGCAATATGACCATGTCCAAATGCAATGGTGAAATAATAAGATAATCTAATGTCTATCTAAAATCAGTTATATCATTTTCACGAGTAATTTATTTCTTGCCATGAACAATTATATCCTCAGATCGCCAGGTAAATATATAACCTGTAGATATTCATTTTAGAGTCAGCAATGATTTTGGTCTGTAACAAGGTAATTTATCATTCTACACATGCATATTTTATGATAACGCTTGTGAAATATCAGAATTATTCAATCGACAGGTAATTTTCAAGATCACGATATGAAGTCAACATGGTACACTAAACGCCAAAAGAAACGTTACCCCTCTTATTTTTAAAGTATAAAAGATATGTAACAAATTAATGGTTAGAAAAGCTGAATAACATTGCTTTATGTTGATAGTACATTTCGAATTCCTCATGGATTTAGATTGGGGAGAAATGCATCTTGCTTATAAAGATGCAAATTGTCCGGTTTTTGACCAGGCTGGTTGTAATCAATAAATGTGATTTAGATGTCCAGAAGAAGTTGAAAGTAAACTTTTACTTTTGTGAATAGACAAAAAGACTGTTTGCTGGACATCATAACCCGTAAACGATGGAAAAATATGTTGTTGAGTAAGTTTAAGTGTGTAAATTAGAAAAAATGTTATAATAGTCATAAAATATCTTTTCTCGTAATTATCTAAGTAACACGAGTTGACTGTGTTGTAAAATGACTTTAAAGTATTCAGGAACACAAGCGATTATTTCTTTCAACATTTTTGTTTGAAAATTAAAACTTGATTTTTGTGTTTATCACCAAACGCATTATCGCTCAAACGTTGCAAAATTCAAGCAGTATTTGCACGAACTCAATGCTTCTACAGAATATAAAAAGGTGCCTGCTTGGGTATGATATGGCACACATGTACGAAATCATGCCTTGGTTAACAGCTAAAGAACGAGAAAGAGCCCTGGGGATTTTTCAGATGGGGTCAACCAACAACGATGTCGCCAATGGCTTCAGATATCACCGTATGACAATCATACGACCCCACCAAAGCTATCTTCAGACCGGGGTCACTGCTGATGGACCAAGAAGTGGACGTCCCCGCTTAATAACCCCAGCTATCTACGTCAAATACATCTGAGGGACCGATTTCTGCCGGCGACGTGGTCAGCAAGGACTGCTCTTGGACGCAGACTAAGTGCTGCTACATTGAGAAGAAGGCTTCGTCTTCAAGGATTAGGGCCATACAGACCAATGCGACGTGTGTAGTTGATGCAGCAGAACCGGCTAAAAAGAGTGTAGCGTGGGGACGTACCGTCAGATGGTGGCAGAACCAGAACTGGCGGAGAGTGATGTTCACGGATGTGAGTCGTTTTGCGATCTAACATATCGATAGGAGAAGGAGATTGTACCGTCGTCAAGGTGTAAGAGAGGCTCCATGCTGTGTTCAAGACGTTGCGCGTTATACCATTTGGAGGAGGCAGTGTAATAGTGTGGTTCGGAAAAAAGGACGACGTTTGAACTGACCTTGTCATCATTGACGGCAATATGACGGCACAAGTGTACATTGACCAAGCTGTCAATCCTGTGGTTATTCCATTCTTACAGCGTCACCAAAACATATTTTACCTACAGGACAATGCACCACCTCATTTCGCAAAATTGACAAGAGATCGTCAACGTCTTGCCATGGCCTTCCAAATCCATAGACATTAGCCCCATCGAACATTTATGCGACTATCTAGAACGCAGAGTTCGCTTGCGACAGCAACAGCAACAGCCGCGAAATCGTCAGCATTTAATTAACGCTTTGATAGATGAATGACATTTAATTCAAGCTGCCTTTGTCAGACGATTGACCCATTCTGTTAGGAGACGTGTTCTAGCATGATTGGATGCGAATGGCGGCCATACTAGATATTAAAAAAGATTGAAAAACAATAAAATCATGCATTTTACACTATTTAGTTGTTTTTGAGTGATGATCGAAAACTGGACAATGTTGTCTGCCTTTAGCTTTGTCGTTTAAGCCGAAATATCAGTCCATATTATCAAATATTTTTATTGCAATATGATCCGATATTGTTTGGCTAGACAATGCAGCAAAAAGTTCCATCGTAACTTTAATAGTTATTGCATAATTGATAAAGAAAGAGGGGTAACGTTTCTTTTAGCGTTAAGTGTATTTTAAAATTCATCAATATATAAACTTTACTTTTTACACATAACCCTTATCTTATGACTGCGGTAACGATATTAAATAATAACAAAATGAATGTTTACCTAGTTACTGAACGATATACGTGCAAGGATGAAAACAATTTCGCAGGGCCAGCTCCTCAGTAGGAAATATTACGTATAAGGCATTGACTTTACTTAATTTTCGTTCATAGATTTTGGAGAGATCTGGTGTCTGGATTTTAATTTTTTTTCTAATAGAAATTTTATTGCTCATATCTCATATCCATATCATTTAAAGATTTTTTTATCTTCATTGTGTCGGCTTTGTTATTGGTATAAATATGATATCTGTGTTCTACAATCTTAAGATGTTATTTTTCTATGTTGTACTACGATCTGTTCATCTCTTTTAGTGAGACATATACTTATTACTTTATGAATGAGAGGGATCGATGTTTGTGTTGAAACTGACGCGACAAAACATTTGTTTATTTACAAAATTTATTTCACCTCCGTCTGTTTTAATACAGAAGAGAAAGTCAGACGGGGTGTACGGTCTGTAGATCACAGGTAGTCGAATGGTGCCATATGTAACATACATGTATGTTAATACCAAAATGAGCATCAGTAATTTTACTTCTTAAGGAAATACTTTTACTGCCCAGATTATAAGAGATTTCGGCATTAAATCGAGCAGTGGTGTAACTATACTTGGCAATATCAATACTGCCAGGTAGTACCGATTCAGCCTTGAAAATCAGAAAGTGTTCTATGGATCAACTTTACTCAAAAGAAAAATTCATATTTTCACTTGTTGAAAATTGGTCAGAATTGACGCCCACTTTGCAATCAAAATTGAGATGCAGTTGCATTTATGCATTCCCTGTCTGTAATTAAGGTATTCAAAATACAAAACCATTGTCTGCCAATATTCATTGTTTTCCTGATTTATTTACTTTCAAATAGTTTAAACATTACCTAATGTGAAAAGGTTTCTAACATTATCGTATTCTACATATCTAAATTCTTTCAAGACAAAGTGGTTGTCTCAACTTTTGGGCTAGGCATAGAAACAGGGAGATACAAAAATAAGAAAAATATAATAAAAAGTAACCGTATTGAAGATAAATTCCAAAATCATTTTACTGTAAATTAACCAGGTACAGCCAAAATTTAAACTACATTCTCAACAGTTAAGACATTTGCTTTATATGTTACAGGTTATTTTGGAAAGATTAAACGTATACGTGAGGTAATCTAAGGATAAACGCAGATTGCAATAGTATTTCACTTATATTACGACTGCTCATTTTAATGCAGGGAGAAATCCCAAAACACCATGACCATGAAATGCGATGAAACGTGACTGAAGCTAGCAAACCATGGATGGTACTTTGATGTCATTCAGTGAAGCATTGCACCAAACCTTAATGCGTGAAGAACAGTTCCCTACTTCAGACAAAGCCCCAAAATTTAACGCTGACCACGTCACTATTACTCCACCAACAATGTTGACTGTTTCAATTTCAAGACATTGTCTGGTCACTTTCAATCAAATCTCACGCATTTGTCAGCTGATTGGTGAGTTTGTTCGTTTGACCAAACCTTATTTTAAGATATATTCTTGCATACATCTATTATTTTATTTTTAACTTGAGTTCCAATACTTTCAATGTGAACATGAAACAATCTGATCATCTGTTAACACTATATTTAGCATATATCTATAAGTAGCGAAAATCTAATTATTTCGTCATAGAATTTATTGAAGGTGGGCGAGTTATTGTTTTATCACTTTGAATAAATAAAACTAAAAGTGATTCACAAAATTAAGAAATTGTCTTCTTCAAATAACCCTATATTTTATTGTACATGAGACTTGTTAGAATAAGAACTATTTTTGACATTTTAGTTTTATTGGATGATTGAAACATCTGATTTACTACTAGAATATCTTCCCCATGTTGTTTTTGCTTAATTTGTAAAGAATAGCTATAGTAGAATTATTGTTATACTTATACTGTGTGATTACAGCTTTTATGAATGAAGTAATTTCTCCTACCTCGTTCAATAATCTCGTTGTTGAAACTACAGCTTTCTAACTTCACTAACACCAGCTCAAGATACGTCGATACGTCTCTCCTCAAGTACTGTGTAACGTATGTGTAACGGGTATTCCTGCGGTATCTAATTATATCTACCTTTTTCTACATGTACATTGTTGTAAGACAGACGGCTTCGGTCATGCTCACTGTTTTACATGATACCATCTTGTCTAGGTAGGACAAAAGAACCATATCAAATTGTAACCTTAGTGCCATGCGATTAATTCCCATTCTATCGACTTAACTTTTTAAAAAAGTTTTGTCAGTTTGAATGCATATTGGGACCATTTTTCTTTTCAGCGCGTAAGGCATCCGTGCACTTGTTTATTTCTTGCCATGGAGATATAATATCAGATCGCCAGGTTAATCTACAAACTGTAGATATCCTTTATAGAAGAAGCACTCGGTCATTGCTTTTAACAAAGATAGTAATTGACTGCTCCCATGCAGGTTTTATAATTTACCACTGAACATATATCTATTCAGTCTAGCGTAAACTTATACCCTATTTGTTAACTCAATAAGGTGTTCCAATTGCTGTAATATTTGTGACTCTAATAATGATGAGTACATATTATAATACAGAATGTTCTAGAATTTTTAAAAAAAACAGAGGAGCTGATTATGAGAGTCTTGAGATACCTGACCGAATTTGAACAACTAAAGCTGCTGAAAAAGTTTGTGTTGCTGTGGAAGAATTCTTATGTAGAATAATCATCTTTTAAGAATGTTATCACCATTTCTTAACGATATACTTTACAGTCAAAGCTTTTAAACCAATATGCAAAGGGATCTTTATTTCATAACATATACAAGGGATATATCTAGGGTATGCCAAGAGCAATTTCGTCGTTACCTATAAGGGGCATGAGCTCAACATTATGAAATTGGAAGGTTCGTTTTAACTGCTAGGACCATTTATTTTCTCCAGTGTTATTTCTACAATGGATAACATTGATGAATGTGATAATATCCCTTGCGAAATTTTTAATTTAGCACTTGGGACCCCCGTGTTGCATAAAATCCTGCCAGAAGTGTTTCTGCAGTACTATGAGCATAAACTC
The DNA here is from genome assembly GCA_921293015.1 of Phorcus lineatus. Lineage (NCBI taxonomy): Eukaryota > Metazoa > Mollusca > Gastropoda > Trochida > Trochidae > Phorcus > Phorcus lineatus. The sequence goes on along the minus strand of OV121095.1, from coordinate 5,939,156 downwards.
TTAAAAAAATCCTCATGTATCTCCTCAAAATGGCGTTACTTTTGGATGAATGACGGTTGAATAAGTTATATTAAATGAACAAAAATTTTCATGATAATTATAAGTTCCAAAGTAGTGAAGGAAGCTTTTGTTTAAGAGCTGTGCTTAACTTTTTATTTAGTAAAAGGTAAATCTAATAAGCCCCTAAGGTCTTGTCCATTCATATCACTATGTTTCTGAAATGTGAATATAGTGAGGTTCTGTAATTAGATATGTATGCAATGTGTGTGCAGTCGTGCAGAGAATACAGACAGTCAGCTCCACAATCTACAAAAGTTAAGTTGAACAATGTTGGATTATATTCTGCAATCCGTTGGTGTAAGTATAAAGGGATTGCGACTCACGAAATCTTTTTACTGTGAATTCCATTTATATTCAATTTACGTTCCCTAAAGAAAGAAACGCACGAGTATATTGTTTTCGAGAAGACACCCTTGCATGATGATGTGTTATGCCTCACCTTACCACGAAATTCAATGTTATCAAATCTTGGATCAATCCGACAGCGATGTAATTCATATGGTACAATACATGTCCTTCTGTCACCTTGCTTTTTAAAACCATAATTGCTTTATCAAGAAATACTTGAGAAGCCAAAACGATATTTAATGCCCTCTGTCACCTTCGCAACATCTCTTTTTGTAGGTTCATTGAAACGTTAAAAATCATTTACAATTCATTCCTTTCTTTTGATTATTTATTTTGAATGAAAAGATGTTTGCCTAAAGACATTGTGGGATTGTGATATAAGATATCTGACTCATGTGGCTGCAAGCGTGTGGAGTATGTTATGATTAGAGTACAGTCTGTAAAGTGTTTGTCCAAGGGAACATACATGTATTAACCACATGGGAAGGTGAACACAGGTAGATATTTTTCCTGTAAGTTATATGGGAGTTTTCCTGGCATTTGATTGGTTGTTGTGAGATCGTCAAAGGTCATCTCTGAAGGTGTTGCAAGAGTTTGTGCAACTGAAAACTTATCCTTCTAAGTCCGCTCTCGCTCCCTGATCTCTTTCGGGCTAAATCCCTCTTAGGGCTTGTGGCTTGATATTCATGCTATGCTCACCTGTAATTTTTTCAGCCAATGAAATGTCGTTAAAAAGGAGCTTAGAGCTACTGGCTTGAAGTTAACGATGTTTCCATCCGGGTTGTGCCGCTGTTGCAGAATGCGGGTCGTCTCATTGGCTGGTTATATAGCTAGCGATACGAGGGTATTGGCCTGTAGGCGATACACGAGGCGAATATACACTTTATTGCAATTTAGAATGATTTATGTGTTAGTAATTTCCGTACTGTACCATAAAGTCACAGGAAATTATCGGAGAAACCTAATGTTGAAATTGGTGCTGAGTCTGAATATTTGCAACGTTATATACTTCAACATGGATATCAATAATTCTACAAAAGTGTCGAAATAATTGCGTTGCCCACCTCCTTTTGAGAGAGTGAAGAAGGTAACTGCTTATTTCTACCTCCGATACACAACCTAGTTACGCTACAATAAGTCAGGATATGACCCAAGCAGTGTCGTGATTCGATTCAAACTGACTCAAAAGCATTAGTACCTATTACATAATTCTCAATAACTAGGTTGTGTATCGGAGGTAGAAATAAGCAGTGAAAGATTGTGAAATCTTTCAATATCGAGTTATCGAAATCTTTTCATGTTGATTGATTTACCAACATTTGACATGGAAATGGTTGACCGTTTTGTATAATTTTTTAAGAATATGTTTGATATGACTAAAAATGTGTGTCAGCTTTTCACTGAGCACCGATGCTCTGTAGTATTTTAAGCTTTTAAATAACATATTCATCTTAAATACTGAATGAATTGTTATCTATATGAGCCTTTATAGGCAACAATATAGGGGTATCTTATGATACCATAGGACAAAAGATAATGTCAATGAAAAAAATATTTTAATGGCTAAGGGATGCTGACACGGTGAACTCGGCTGAAATTTTTATCCAATTTGTACTAAGAGACCCGATTGAATTATGGTCTACTAAGTTTTTGCTTTAAAACTTCTTAGGAGAGGGTATTCTAAGTTGGAGAACTTGTTTCCAATCCTTTTCTTCATGAAAAAATATGTTTAAATCAAATCAGTTACTTATCACTGTAGTTTTATTTGTTTTCTAAAGCATACCTAGCTTGAGACACACATTTATTTTTGACATCATGAAAGTGCTTGATAATCGATTTCACATTATTTATCACCTCTTTAACAATGCATTCTCCTGTGCTTCGGAGTTATGTATTTATTGAAATCATATTCAAAATTAAATGTTTCTGAGAGATAATTCGAATAACGTTGTATTCTTAAAATGTATTGGAGTTCTTGATTCTTCTGAGTTTAAGGTTAATTGTTTCAGTATAGAAGATACTAAACAACCTTCCATTTAATACTATTCTTTTCAAAAGAGTTACTAATTTAGTAAAAAACGAGCGAAAGCGAGGTTGATACCAAATCATGAAGGAGTTTAATCAAAATAGTATTAAATGGACGGAAGTTTAGTATTCTGTTTAGTACTCGACCTCAGTAATCAAGCATGGTTGCCTATAGTGTACTGAACGAAACATTTCTGCGACTTCTGCGAACTTTGTAACGTCAGATGTGCAGCGGCACAGGTATACCACTGTTTGAATATCGACGTATAAATAGTTCACTGCAGTATCTTACACGGGCGAGTAATAATGTTGAATTTCAACCTTACAGTTACTAATTTCTGCACCAGGGTATAATTTTTCCCGGTTTAAAATCTCTTTTAGCGATTTATACCATCACATAACTCTACCCCGTAGATTTGGCAAATGGTTTGGTTCATTAATGGGGAGACATATGTACTGGGTATGATCCACATAATAAGTTACATTTAGGGGGTGATTCTATATTTGGTTTCTTGCT